>CM029022.1:122048486-122648486 GCA_016801055.1 Panax notoginseng
TAAGAGGTACAAAACAGCCTTGGGGTGGTCTATTACTGATATAAAAGGGATCAGCCCGACTCTATGCATCACAAAATTCTTCTCGAGGAAGGCTCAAAGCCGTCTATAGAGCATCAGAGGCGGCTGAATCCTATTATGAAAGAGGTCATCCGGAAAGAAATCATTAAGTTGCTAGATGGGGGCATTATCTACCCCATCTCTGATAGCCCTTGGGTTAGTCCAATCCAGTGTGTGCCCAAGAAGGGCGGGATGATAGTTGTGTCCAATGAGAACAACGAACTAATTCCCACAAGGACAGTGACCGGGTGGAGAGTGTTCATGGATTACAGGAAATTGAACAAATCAACGTGTAAGGATCATTTTCCCCTTCCATTCATTGATCAGATGCTTGACTGGTTGGCAGGGCACGAATACTATTGTTTGCCTGATGGGTACTTGGGTACAATCAGATTTCCATTATTCCTGAAGATCAGGAGAAGACGACATTCACAAGTCCTTATAGGACCTTTGCCTTCCAAAAAATGTCTTTCGGGCTATGTAATGCTCTCGCAACATTCCAGCGATGTATGATCTCAATCTTCTCTGACATGGTTGAAAAGACCTTGGAGGTCTTCATGGATGACTTCTCAGTTTTTGGGAGCTCGTTTGACAGCTGCTTGACAAATTTAACTGCCGTTCTCCATCGATGTGTCGAAACCAACCTGGTGCTAAATTGGGAGAAGTGTCACTTCATGGTCGAAGAGGGCATTATTTTGGGTCATCGGGTTTCAGTCGGCGAAATTGAGGTTGATAAGGCAAAGATAGATGTGATCAATAACCTTCCAACCGCCCACCTCAGTAAAAGGTGTAACAAGTTTCCTCGGGCACGCCGGATTCTACAGAAGGTTTATTTACGACTTCTCGGGCATCACCAAACCATCGTGCACTCTTCTGAAAAAGGATCATCCTTTTCAGTTCGATGCCGCCTACCTCTGCGCTTTTGAGTTATCAAAGAAAAGGCTTATCTTGGCACCTATTGTGGTAGCTCCAGACTGGGCCTACCCTTTTGAGCTGATGTGCGACGCCAGTGACTTTGCTATAGGGGCAGTGTTGGGCCAGAGAAGGGAGAAGGTCTTTCACACCATTTATTATGCCAGCAAGACATTGACTGATACTCAGTTAAATTACACCACTACTGAGAAGGAGCTGCTGGCGGTGGTTTATGCTTTTGACAAGTTCCGTTCCTACCTCATTGGATCGAAGGTGATTGTATACACTGATCAGTTGGCCATCAAGTATTTTATAGAAAAAAGGATGCTAAGCCGAGATTGATAAGGTGGGTTCTGCTTCTTCAGGAGTTTGATTTGGAAATTCGAGATAAGAAAGAGACAGAAAACCAGGTTGCCGATCACTTGTCAAGATTGGAAAACATCACGCCTTCGAAAGACGCTAAAAAAGCCATAAATGACATTTTCCCGACGAGCAACTTTTTGTGGTCAATGGCAAGGTTCCGTAGTATGCGGACTTTGCCAATTATGTTGTTTGTCAAGTTCTTCCCAACACTCTGAGCTATCAACAAAGGAAGAAATTCCTCAACGATGCCAAGAAATATCTTTGGGATGAGCCCTTCCTGTTCAAGCAGTGTTCCGATCAAATTCTGCGTAGATGTTTTCCTGAAGACGAAGTTGAAGTGAACTACATCATTGCCATTCTTCTAACTATGGCGGTCATTTTGGAGGCCAATGAACTGCTGCTAAGGTGCTTCAATTGGATTTTACTGGCCCACCCTATTCAAGGATGCCCACGCTTATGTTATGAACTGCGACAGATGTCAAAGGGTGGGCATCATATCAAGACGACATGAATTACCCCTGCAAAATATCCTAGAAGTGGAGCTATTTGATGTTTGGGGTATCGACTTCATGGGACCGTTCCCGTCCTCCTTCAACAATCTTTACATCCTAGTGGTAGTGGATTATGTCTCAAAGTTGAAAGCAGTTGCCTTGATGACGAATGATGCTAAGGTGGTGCTTCAGTTCCTAAAGAAGAACATTTTCACCCATTTTGGCACATCTCGGGCCATCATCAGCGATGAAGGATCACACTTCTGCAATAAATACTTTGAAGCCCTTCTAGCCAAATATGGGGTAACTCATAAGATCGCCACTGCTTACCACCCACAGACCAGCGGTCAAGCTGAAATTTCGAATCGGGAGGTGAAACGTATCTTGGAAAAGATCGTTAACCCAAACTGTAAAGACTGGTCTAAGAAGCTTGTCGATGCATTATGGGCCTACCACATAGCTTATAAAATGCCTATCAGAATGTCTCTTTATAGGCTTGTTTATGGTAAGGCATGTCATCTCCCGGTTGAGTTGGAGCACAACGCTTACTGGGCTATTCAAAAGCTCAACTTTGATCTTGAAGCAACAGGGGAAAAGCAGTTGTTGCAACTGAACGAATTGGATGAATTTCGGCTGTAAGCGTATGAAAACGCTAAGTTGTACAAGGAAAAGACCAAGAGGTGGCATGACAAGAAAATCCTCGAGAGGCATTTCGAACCGGGCTAAAAGGTTCTTCTTTTCAACTCTCGACTAAAATTATTTTCGGGAAAGCTTAAGTCTCGATGGTCGGGCCCCTTCACTGTCGCCAAGGTTTATCCGCACGGGCTATAGAGGTTGAGGACCTAAATTCGGACGCTACCTTTAAGGTCAATGGGCAGAGATTGAAGCACTACTGGGCGGCGCAGTTGACCGACAGAATACCTCCATTACACTTGGAGACCCGTTGTAAAACGGGATGAAAGTCAAATCGACGACTCTAAATCAAGCGCTCGATGGGACCCATCTCAGTATCAACAAATTATTTTATTTGTCTTTTCTTGATATTTCACTTTGTTTAGCAGTTTTATTCTGTAGTCTGTTTAGTTTATGTTTCTTCATGTCATCCCTCTGTAGTTTATATTTCAGTTGGGGTTGCTGTAGTTTGTGTTTTAGTTTTTTTGTTGGTTTGCTGATATGAGTTCTGTATGCTTGTGTGTAGGATTGCCGCCGTGCTTTATTTGATGAACCGAGCCCCGGCGCCATTCTCCGCACCCCAGCGCCATCCACTATGCTCTGGCGCCAGTTATCGCGCTCCGGCACCAGGAAAGCTATCTACTCACTATTAATCCACGCCCCGGCGCCAAGATCCACGCCCCGGCGCCAAGCAAATTTGAGGCCGCGCCCCGGCGCCAAGGATGGCACCCCGGCGCCACATTCGGTTCTTGTATTAATTGAGGCGCTTTGGTCTCTCTGGTTTCGTTTTTCTCTTATTTTCTCTCTGCCCAAGCGACACAATCGCTAGAAATTTCTGACCGTTCAGTCAGCACTCAGCCTTTTCCTGCCATTTGGCCAACTAACCGACTCTACAGTTCATTATTCGCAGAGGTTCGCCTATAAAAGCAATAGTAGGTGTGGTGATTTAGCCAAACTCTTTGCCTTGCATCTTATTACTTTTCTTTCTCCTTCGGTAATAGCTTCCAGGCGTCCTCGAACTAGTATTGGTCCTCCTCCTCCTCCCTCTTCCAGCAATCAGGTTACCCCATGGGACCCCGTCAAATTTCCATTCGAAGAAGCGTACAAACGCTACACCAAAAATTTTAAGTCTAGGAGTCTTGTGCTAAAGCGTGGCCTGCATCCCGATGACAAATTGGATGGCCAGATGCATTCCATGATAAGTGCCATGAAGTGGGTACACTTTACAAAACCGTCGGAGTCTGCTGTGGTGGCGGTGGTCAAGGAGTTTTATGCTAATGCTATTCCGGATGGTTTGCCGGTTGTGCCTGTGAGGGGAAAGCTTATCCCATTCGACGTCAAAGCCATCAATGAAGTGTATACTACTCCCAATTTCGACAAGAAGAACTACAGGGAGAATGGGATTCGGAGTTATCAATCTGATTACCTTATTAGCAAGCTTTGCAAGCCTGGTACTGTCTGGAAAACTAACGACTACACTGTCGAGCGTACGTCCTTTCCTTCGCAGGCTCTCAGTCATTATGGTAAGGCTTGGTATGCCTTTATTTGTGCAAACCTTCAGCCGACGCGTCATGTGAGTGATGTCACTCGGGAGCGGGCAACTCTCCTCTATGCCATTGTGATGGGGCAAAAAATTGATGTGGGAGCTTTGATCAACGAATCCATCAAGAAGGCTATTAAAAGCAAGATTATGTCTGGCCTTCCCCATCCTTCTCTTATTACAAGGCTTTGCAAAAGGGCGGGTGTCCAGTGGGAGGCGAAGATGTTACCCTCCCGCCCATGTCAGTTATCGATCATCAGTTGATTAGTCGGTACGCCGTTTGGAATGGTGCACCATCACACATCCCCGCGGTGAGGGCTTTCTGCCAGCGCTGCCGCCACCGCCTTTTGCTGACCCCCAGCCCTCATCTGCGGCAAGCTCCAGTCAGGCGCCATTCCCCCCCCCTCTACCGATACCATTGATTCGGGGGCCCTTGCTCAGATAATGAATAGCCTAAATTTTATGCATTCCAAGATTGACCCGTTGCCTAGTGGCAGAGCCCGTTTCATCACTATCATGCTGAATTCGCAGATACACTAGCCAATATCTATGCTACTCAAGGTGGCGAGGACGCGGACTTCATGCCATTCCCATTTCCAGCACCTCCAATCTTTGCTCCTTATCCACCGCAGTTTCTGCCGCCGTCTGAAGAGGACCGCGGGTACCAGCCTACCAATGTGGAGGACGATGATGATGACGACTTGGAGTTGTTCGGTGCTGATGAAGACTTTGGCCTTGGGGGTGATGATGCCAATGTTTGACGTTGCAGTGATGGCCAGTGAGGGCACTAGCTCATGTTCAAGTTTGGGGGAGAATTTTTGCTAGTATTTTATTAATATATGAATTGTGTTATGACTATCATATTTTTATTATTGTGTTAAGTTAGTTGGTTTTTGGGCTCGATAGCCCCTGACTCTTGTTTAAATTATTATCTATCTATTGTGTTATTATCGTTAATATCTTTTGGTTTGAATGCATGCTTTAATTTATCTTGGATGCATGTCTCTGTTTAGTAGTATTGTATGTTTCTCTTATATGCTTTTGGTTGTATATCTTTTGTTTGAGAATGCCTTGACTAAGTCAGGTATTGTCTTGCCCTAAGCCTATTTGTTTTGGGTCTTTCACTGATTTAATTGATATACTCTTGCCATGTGATATGGCTTTTCCCTGTGATGATAAGGGCACTCTATAGTTTAAATTTTTGTCTTGTTATATTTTGTCCTGCCTTAGCCTTGTTTCGATAATTGTCCATTTGTTGGGTGAGGGTAGTTAACCTTAAGTGTTGTTTTTGGCCTTCGGCGGCGGACTGTCCTGCTTTTATATATATATTTTTTCCTTGGTTTGTGGCTATAGTTATGCGATTTTGGGTCTGTGTTTGTTAACTCGAGACTGTCTTGGATCCATCCGTTTAACGAGCACTAGCCTTTTGTCTCTTTAGTAGTTTTCCATGGATGATTGTCATCTTCCGCGTTAATAATAGTGTACTCTAGTTTATGCTCTGTAATTTCAAGTTCTTAAAGGTTTAAGTGCTTTAGCATTCTCGGCTCTATTGTTAAAAAAAATATTGTTTCCTACAGTGGGTTGAGATGGAGCGTGGAAACGCACTCGCCCATAAACGTAGGCTCGAGAAATCTATTTTGGACTTATGTTGTCTACATGGTCTTTGTACTTGAGTTATTAGATTCTTAGGAGTGTTTTACACCTAATGCCCTAAAGTCTTTTGGCTTGGGAGTCATTGATCAAAAGCTTGCTAATGAGTACTCTGTTTGCCTCAAAGTAATCAAGTTCTGTCTAACTTAAATTTTTCTTAGCTATTCTAGAACTTTCGAGCCTTTCATGTTTCTACGTCTTGTCTTTATCTCTTGTTTTGTGCGTGAGTTGCTTGGGTGCTTATTGGTTAGCTCGGTCGACAGTATGATCTTCATTTGGGTTAAGGCTAGTTTAGATATGTGGCCTGCACACACACACTAAGTGGATCAATTAGTCTTTTGTTTTTGCTATAGACTCGTGGCCCTAAATCGCATTCTTGTTGCCCTGTTCTTATGAAAATATGTATAGTTGTGTGATAGTTTGCTTGAGGGCAAGCAAACGCTTAAGTTTGGGGGTAGTTGATGTGTGGGTTTCGTACCCGCGTTTTAGCCCTTTTTGTTGCTTAAATGCTGATGCCTATGTTCAATCTTTTGATTAAGTTGCATAGTTATTTTACTGTATCCCGTTTTAGTTCTTTTCAGGTTTGTCTTAAACTTAAGCTTGTAAAGTGGCGCCGCAGCGCCAAACTTGGCGCCCCAGCGCGCAAGGAATCGCGCCCCAGCGCCAGAGTCGCGCCCCAGCGCCATCATCAAGCAAAGCTACTAACCTTTTGCGCTTTTCTTGACCTATATGTAGCGCCCCAATGCCGTGGCTAGCGCTAGGAGTCGCGCCCTGGTGCCATCTACGGCGCCCCAGCGCCACCAGCGGCGCCCCTGCGCCACCAGCGGCGCCCCTGCGCCACCAGCGGCGCCCCTGCGCCACTGACTTCGTTAATGCTCGCGTCGTGGCACAAGCTCCGTTTTCTATACAGTAACTTGAGTTTAAGACCTAGTTCAATGGGAGGACAGTATATATACTTAGCGAAGCTGCCACATTTAAAGGGAGGGGATATCAGATACAAACAGAGACGAATTTATTACAGCTGATTTCTTTTTTGGAGTTTCTTTTCTGTCTTTTATCTTTCTAAAAAGAGAAAGAAGCTTGTAAATGGGACGAAAGTTTGTGCACCAACATTCAGAGTTTGTCTATGAAGAGTAGATTTGGCGGAAGAACACTTCATACAGGGGTTTTCTTATTCCGAATATCTTATTCCTTGGTTTTATCTGATAATGTGTAGTGTAGTAAAAATGTGTGTTAGTACCATAGTTATGAGCTAACTCCATTTTTAGGATTGCAATGTAACCTTTTGTTTAGCCTAATCAACTTTCTCTCTTATAAATAGAATGAATCATTTTGGAATGGGTTGTTGTGTTTTGAACTTACTGTGTGATTGCTTGATAAAGAAATTAGTATTGATAGTGATGGACATTGATGAATGGATATTACTGTCTATCTTTAAATACAACATCACCTGTTATGACCATAACATTGGAATGTGGGCTTAATATGCTATAGGATAGACATATTCTTATTTGCCTTGTGTGACCTTGGGGATGAGCTTAATGACCTTGACCTAGTTAGCATCACCAATAGACATGTTGTGTTCTAACTGATTAGGGATGTGCATTTGTCCTTCGACAGAAGTTTTTGCCTATATTTATCCTCGGTTGGCCATTCCTTGATTCGTTTATATCTTAGAGAGTTAGAAGTTTAGGCGAAGCTTTAGGGGAGTTGTAATCTTATCTTAACTTCCTGGCACAACCACTTCTCTTAATTAGATTTTCTTATTGCAATAGCTTAACCAACCATTTCTTTCACTCGTTTAGATAAGATTTGTAATGACTTTACCTTAGTATTTGTTTTCTGTTAAGGCTTTGTCCTCGTGGGTTCGACACCCTACTTACATATATTACTTGTGGACCGCGTATACTTGCGCGTGTTTATCGATTGCAAAATCTTACAACATTCATCATGTCCATGAAGGCAGCAGGAGCATTAGTCAATCCAAAAGACATGACTAGGAATTCATAACGTCCGTACCGAGTTCTGAAAGTAGTCTTTGGAATGTCATCCGTTTTAATCTTTAACTAATGATATCTGGAATGAAGATCGATCTTTGAAAAGAATTTGGCGCCTTGCAACTGGTCAAACAGGTCATCAATGCGAGGAAACGGATACCTATTTTTGATGGTGACATGATTCAACTCCCGATAATCAATACAAAGTCGCATACTCCCATCTTTCTTCTTTACGAATAGAATAGGAGAACCCCAAGGAGACGTACTAGGACGAATGAAATCGATGTCTAACAACTCCTGCAGTTGGGTCTTTAACTCCTGAAGTTCAATAGGAGCCATTTGATATGGGGCTTTGGAAATGGGTTTTGTACCAGGTTCAAGGTCGATACAAAATTCAATTTCACACTCTAGGGGTAGGCTAGAAAGTTCTTTAGGGAATACGTCAAGAAATTTATTAACAATAGAAATATCATTCAAAACTGATGTATTTTTGTTTAAATCCGTGACATGAGCTAAGAGAGCTTGACATCCATTTTTCAATAAACGAATAGCTTTATGGCTTGAGATGACGATGATTGATTTTAATGGTTTGGTTGCTTGAATTCGCTAATAGGTTGGTTAAGAATATGAAAGCTAACAACCTTACGAAAGCAATAAATTTTTACATGATGAGTAGTTAACCAATCAATCCCTAAAATTATGTTAAATGCAAGTATTTTCAATGAAATAAGATCGACAGGTAATGTGAGGGTACCGATTTGAACCAAACAAGATTTATAAACAGTGGATGTAATGAAGGTTTCTTCCAACGGAGTTTCAATAGATAAGTCAAAGTCTAATTTCTTCGGAGTCAAATTTAAACGTTGAGCGCAAGTAGGAGAAATAAAAGAATGGGTAGAACCGATATCAAATAAGGTATAGACTTCGCTAGAGTTTATGATTAGCTTACCCATGATCACCTCGTCCGGGTTCCTTACTTTCTGGGAGGTCACGACAAACGCTCTCCCTTGAACTACTAGTTTTGACTTCTCTAGGACGGCCTTTGGTGCCTCCATCCCAGCTGAACTTGGCTTCACTGTACAATAAAATCGAGCTAGGTGACCTTCTCTTCCGCAATTATAACATGTTTTGAACTACTGCGTACAATTTGGACTGATATGTCCCTCCCCTATGCATTTGTAGCATACGATCGTTGATTGTTCTCCTTCTTTAACAATGGGTGCTGGTGCTGACGTCTTTCCATCATTATTGAATCTCCTCTTCTTGAAATATCCACTCTTATTATCTTGGCCATGATTACCACCGAAGTGGTTACCATTTCTGGCATGTTGATTCCCTCCATTTTTGTTGTCACCGCTTCGATGACTACTACTACTGGTATTATCATTTTACCGGCTGTTCTCTCTTAGTTGGGCTGACTCGTTATCGCGTTCCAATAACTGAGCCCTATTTACAATATCTGAATACAAACACAGTTTATGAGAAATAAGGTATTGGCGTATCTTGGGTTTCAAACCTCTTAGAAACATCCGCGTCATTCTCTCCTCATTATCAACCAAGTGGGATGCAAACTGGGATAACTTGGAAAACTTAGCTTCGTACTGTGACACGGTCATATTGTTCTACTCCAACTTGATGAACTCTACCTCCTTCATGTGACAAATACTTTCGGGAAAGTACTTGTCGTTGATCAGTTCTTAGAACTTCTCCTAAGACATCTTCAGTGCGGTAGGTTGAGTACGCTTTATAGATTCCCACCAGTAATTTGCCTCTCCTCGCAACATGAAGGTGGCAAAGGGAACCTTTTGCTCCTCGAAGCATCCCAAGACATTAAATATCTTGGTGATCTGCTTTATCCATGCCTCTGCCTTAAGTGGTTTGGGCTCTCCCAAAAACTCTAGTGGTCCCAGCTCCTTGAACTGCTTAGCGGTGACCATCCGAGAGTTGCCAGTGTTTTCACCTGCATTTTGAACAGGAGCCGCTCTCGCCTGATGTTGCATGAATTGCATAAAGCCTCTGAACATCCCATCATTCATCATTTGATCGGTGTGTTGTTTACCTGAGGATTATTGTCTTCCTGTTGCACATTATCCTGGGTATTGATCTGTGGTGACTCAATGGTCTCCTATGCTCCATTGCTATTCTCAACATTCTCGAATGTCATTTTCAAATACTGCCACAAAACAAGGGTTAATTGACATGCAACATATTATCCCTATATTCTGACCGACCAATTAAATAACAAATAAACTTAGGTAGATCATACTAGCAAAGGAATTACCCGCCTCTCCCCTCCTAGTTCTAGTCTCACATCTTAGCCAGTGATCATATCCCTAAGCTTTGATACCAACTGTGACGCCCCCAAAATAGGTATACATCACCCATTCTGAGTCACCAAATACATGTTACAGAATACAAATACAAACTTAAATATACAACATAAGCCGTGAGTTTTAATATAAATATTGTCTTCTAGACAGTATTCAAACTCAAAATAAGTCTTCAATACATTTATTATCACACTATTTCACAGAATAGTGAGGACTACTAATGTAACCATCTGGACCGTCACTCCGTGTTCCCTGACTAGTCCTAGCTATATTCTCATTTCCTGAAGAGAACAATGAAAGAAAAGGGTGAGCTCAACTAGCCCACTAAGAATATTATGACTAAGATAATGCAGAATAAATTATCGTTAGCCTCCAACAGTGTTAAACTGATAAAATACAATAGACATCAAGTTTAACTGCAGCGGAACAAGCAGTCTATTAGAAGAGTCAAGTAGAACATGAAATCTACTATCTTCTATGATATAAAAGAATTTATCATCAATTTTATCGATGAGACTAAGCTTAATAAATAATCCACATCATCGAATCATCCCTGCACTATGGCCAAGGATATTCATTAGTATCACGACCACAAATTATCCATGCACTATGGGCCAAGGATATTCGTGTTTTCATCAATGGTCATGATCATGCCAACAACTGTCCATCAATGCACTACAGGTCAATGAGGACTTTTACCACATCATTTGTAATATTACGGTGATAATTATACCGAATAATCCCTGGTAATAATCATACCAAGTCCATCTATGCATTGCAGGCCATAGATGACTTTCATAATAATATAAGCATGAGAATGCTGACAATGATATAAGAATTCAATTAAAAGAAAGCAAAAGATAGTTTTTAAAGATTTATAATTAAATTTATCCAGAATTCAATAATGTCTAAATTGTCAACATGATACTGCATTGTGGAGTAATATTCAAGAATAATATTGTACCAAAAATAATTTGGACCGAAAATAAATTAATTTTTATCATGAAAAGTATCTCGGGTGAATAGTATCCAAGTGAATAGTACCCCGTGAATAGTAATTCAAGAATAGTATCCCGTGAATAGTACTTCGGCATAAAAAGGTTAAAACATATCAAGAATGTTCAGAATAATATTTTCATGAAAAGATACTGGATGAAGCACAAATATCAAGGATATTCTACTAATTTCATGGAGTATAGAAGCCAAAAATTTAACAAAATGAGTATAGAATTCGAAATCTGAAACGAAATAATATTACTTACATACTACAGAGTATGGAATAAAATATTAATTTTTTATGAATATTGAACAAAAATAATATCCCTTACCTTAAAAATAAAAATATTCTAACTGGTATAACGGGGATATTCTTGAAGAAAACTTTCACTGTTTTCTACGCTCAAAGTTTCTTAAAACTCTAAAGAAATACGCTCAAGATTATAGAAGAAGAATTCTCTGATTCTGGTGTAATTTTTAATTCTAACTAAGCATCCCATTTATAGGAGAATGGAATGATACTATTTAGGAAAGTTTTTCATGGACTGCACAGTGTGGAGGAAAGAATTTCACACGGTGCCGAAGAAAAATCGTCTGATTTTTCTAAATCATTACTATGCACTTACTATGCAGACACTATGCAAATACTATGTATAATAAAATATAATATATTCTATTTTTCATAAAAAACAAAACTTATAATAATATATAATATATAATTTACCCTCTTCCCCCCGGCAACCTTTCTGCCCCCCATTCTCATTACCAAAATCAATCCACCAAAGTCATATATATATATATATATTATATATATATATATATATATATATATTATATATATATATATATACACAATCCCACCATCACACCATCCTTAATTCTTTTCTTACTACCCGTGATAACCCCCCCCCCCCCCCACCTATATATTATCATACTCATAACACACATTATTTTGAAAAATGGGTAAATGGGGGGGTCCATAAAATAAGCAACATTTACATCAAATACTTCATAAAAATCCCTCAACAGTTTTAACAACATTTATTCATTATTATTAAACTCGCAATATTAACAACCAGGAAAGAAGGGGCTTTCCAATAAGGATTTCTCCCTATTGGCGCGCAATTAGGTGACCAAACCTCTGCTCGACAGAACTTTCTAGATTTCGTCAATATTGAAAATAATAATATAAATAATTGTATCGTCTCAATTATTAATTTAATAATATATAAAATATTGAAAATAATTGAATCAAATAACGTGAGATATTATGCAACAATTATTGTAGCAATAATTGAACAAAACTGAGTGACTTCTCACGTAAGCATCAATAATCAATACCGTGTGCTACTATGCAACCACGCACATTACTGTACTTTTAACACCGGTATTTCAACAGTTAACGGTAAAACTTTTCCCGTTATTTTTATAAAAAGATATATCTGTCGTTTTCTAACTCCGATAATAATTTCGTTGTGGGGTCCACCAATGATTGTGCCGTCGTATGAATATTCCCTGTTAAAACGAATATTTCCCGACCAATCGAATATAATATAACAACTTGTGTACTTTGCAAAATTTATAAATATTACCTACAACTATAACATTATATTAAATTCACTCCTAATATTCAAAAAAATGATATTTATAGAAAATTCATCTTTATTCATAAAAGTTGGGGTCTTACAACCTCCCATTCATATGAAATTTTACCCTCGAAATTAGGTACATACCTAGTATGTCGAAGAGGTGAGGATACCTTGATTTCATTTCAGATTCTAACTCCCTAGTCATTTCCTCAACATCGTGGTTTCTCCATAAAATTTTGACTTGAGGTATAACCTTTGAGCGTAGAAAATGTTCCTTCTTATCCAAGATTTTAACAGGAACCTCTTCATACGTTAAATCCTCTGTTATTTCTTCCGGTTCTAACTCAATAGTGTGGTTCAGGTCTTCAACATATTTACGTAACATAGATATATGAAAATCGTTATGAATACGAGACATACTTGGCGGTAAAGCGAGTCTATAGGCCACAGTTCCTACTCGTTCAAGGATTTCAAATGGGCCAATGAATCGAGGATTGAGCTTTCCTCTCTTTCCAAATCTCGTAACTCCCTTCCATGGTGCCACACGTAACAACACATGCTCTCCAACATTGAATTCCATGTCTTTTCGATGAAAATCAGCATAACTCTTTTATCGATCATATGAGGTGTTTATACATTGCCTGATCATTTGAATATTCTCTGTAGTCATACATACCAATTTCGGTCCCAACAACGTTGCTTCACCCACCTCATCCCAGCATACGTACCAATTCCGGTCCCAACAACGTTGCTTCACCCACTTACGTATTTTGAAAAAAAATTCATATATCACCCTTAACTTTAACTTTTTATCAATTTAACCATTTACTGAATAGTAATTATAAGAAAAATTGAATACTTTTATTTCATAAAATTCGGGGTCTTACAATCTCCCCTCCTTATGAAATTTCGTCCCCGAAATTTACGTACCTGGTATTTCAAAGAGTTGAGAATACCTTCCTTTCATTTTAGATTCCATCTTCCCTGCCATCGTAATTTCTCCATTGCTCATCTCCTGTATCTCAAATATCATTCTAGAATACATTTTCAAAACAAGGGTTAATTGAAAAAATTAACATATCACATAATATCCCGATATTATGACTGACCAACAAATAAGCTTAGGTAGGACACACTAGCGAAGGATTTACTCATCTATCCCCTCCTAGTTATATCCCCCGATCTCCGCCAGAGACCATATCCCTAAGCTCTGATACCAACTGTGACAACCCCAAAATAGGTCAATTCCATCCAACCTATTCTGAGTCGCCAAATACGTGGTACAGAAAACAACTACAACTTTATTACAACAATTGTCGTGCAAAATACAACAACACATATGCTGTGAGTTTGGATACAAATATATACCAAATGTGACTCATGTTCCAACCGTGGACATCACCTCACAATGACACCTTTCATAAAGGTATAGTCAAAAACTGTTTTAGAAATTAAAATCTTTGGGAAGTGCTCAAGGAAACCTTCGTACATGGGAGGCCATGTGTCTAGGTTATGATAGATATCATATGGTCACATAATTATCCTTGGTTGACCCAATAGACCCCAAAGAAAAATGAGAAGATTACTATCATATTCTTCCCAATGGTGAGTCTTCTGTTGACATATCATTATCTCTACTGTCTCTAATTGAGAATTATACTTCAAACAAACACCAAGATTATATAGGTAGTGCTCGTATATATACTCAACAAGTGGATGAGCACATCCCTGTCTTATGATGACACGAGATTGTATGTCGTTAGACATCTTGTATGATAGTGGTAAAACACCCCTTCCAACGTTGGGTACACCTTACCCTATTGGATTCACCAAATAAAACTACTAAATGAACTTTTCTATACTACTTCGGGAGAACATCCACAGCTAGAGACCACCGTTCTATTTTTCTGTTACCCTCGCTCGACCCAGCTACAATTTTATTACCTGAAAGTAATTATGAAGCAAAAGGGTGAGCACAACTAGCTCAGTAAAAAATTTCATGACTAAAGATAATTAAATTATCAATAGCCTTCATCAATAATAAATCAGAGATTTAGAACATATGGTAAATGATAAAAATTTTCAACCATAGTTGCAGCGGAACGAGCAAACCATTAGAAGAGTCAAATAGACTATAAAGTCAATTATCTTCTCCACATTAAAAGTCCACCAATAATGTTTTATCCCTGTAACATTAATCAACAGTTCCTTTTCACAATTATATGAATAACTCATAATCATAATTGTAGTTCTAAATTTTTCTTCGCACCCAGGACGAAGAATATTTTCATCACCTGTCTTAACTTGAAAAATCAAATATCATGGTTATACCAAATCACAAATCCTGTTCATAATCATGCTAATAAATCCATCTTTGCACTACAACCAAAGATATTCATCAACAAACATCTTTGCACTACATGCCAAAGATATTCAACAATAGGTCATCTTTGCATTACGAGCCAAAGATATTCATCAACAATTCATCTTTGCACTACAGGCCAAAGATATTCCTCAACAGTTCATATTTGCACTACAGGCCAAATATATTCATATCTCAAAGAAATATATAATCATTTCAGAATTTATATACACCATAATTATAACCATGTTAATCAATTCATCTTTACACTTAAGCTAAAGATATTCAATTATAAATTCAATGGTCATGATCATACCAGTTAACAATTCATCTTTGCACTACAGGCCAAAGACATTTCTCAGTCACGATCATACCAATAATTTACCCATCTTTACACTCAAATGAAAGAGAAATTCAACATCAGGGTTATAAAAATGTTATATATGATAATAAAAACAATATGATCAACAACTGTATTTATTTTCGAGAGCAACAATCATAAATCAACGATAATTTGGTCAGAAAAAGAAACTAATTTTTTGTCGTGAATAGTACCCGTGAATAGTAACACGTGAATAGTAACTCATGAATAGTAACTCATGAATAGTATTCAGTATTCGTACATAGTACCGTATACGTAAATAATGTCATATACGTAAATAGTGTCATATACATGAATAGTGCCGTATACGTGAATAGTAACACCGACTCAAAATGTTCCAAATTTGATAAAAAGTTCATACCAATATTTTGGTATAATGATATTAAAGAAAATATCATTTTAAGAATAATATAACACCCCTTACTATCCTTCACAATCCCTTACCTCAAAAGAGCAGTATTTCTGACCGGAATGTAAAGCCGAAGGAACCTTGCACTGAATAGCAACTCTCAAAGTATCTAAAAACTCAAAAAATATGCATCATAATATAGAGACAGAAAGAGAGAAAACTTATGTTTCTGGTGTGATTTTCAATTCTAACTTAGCCCCCTATTTATGGGAAATGTTAGCACGCCGAAACAGACTTGACCTGCAACCTGATGGCTTTACCTGCTACTATTCCCACCCACCACATTTGAATAAAAATTTCAACACATTTCTTTACTAACCAAGAGTGGGGCCCACCAATTCTAGAATTTTCCACCAAAATGACAAATTCCGTAACTTCTACAATTTCTGAACCAGTCATCTCGTAAAATTCATAATAAATCATACGTTCATTTTAACGGTTCAAAATTTGTGGACATATACTCAACTTATATATGTATAACATATCCAAAAATTACCACGATCCAACGGTCGGATTAAAAATTATAACACCCGCAAAATATCTCAAAAACCCTAATTTAATTTTCAATACTTCCGTTCCGATAAAAATACAGATAAAATACCTCAACATTAACTCCTTTTTTTAACCACAAAAATATATCCCTCATTTATATCCATATAAAATAAATATTTTCTTATCATATGAATCAATAATTAATTATTCACAAATAATATTACAGAATCACATTTATGACAACCAGGCCGTTCCCAAGAAAGAGGGGGCTTTCCAATAAAAATTTCTCCTTACTGGCGCGCAATTAGGTGACCAAACCTCTCCTTAGACAAAACTTTCTAGACATTGCCAATAATGTTATCTAATAATATTATTCAAATAATATGAATTATTGATCTGATAATGGAAAATACTGTGCAGTGACAATTATTGAACAACAATAATATAAAATTTCAACGTAGCAATTATTGAATCAATAAAATAAAATATTGAACAGTAATTACTGTAACAATTATTGAGTAGTGTATTCTTACATAAGAATTAATAATTTCAAAAATACTATGCATTACGGTGTGCTACTGTGCAATAACGCGTATTACTGTATTTTAACCACCGGATATTCCAACAGTGTTAACGGTAACAACTACGCCGTTATTTGTAAAAACTTAAATTTATCGTTTTCTTCACCAGATAGTTATTCTGTTATGGGGCCCACAAATGGCTGCACCGACGTACGAATATTTCCCGACAGAAAGAATATTCCATGACCAAACGAATATTCCCCGACAAAAATGAATATTTTATAACCACTTATGTATTTTGAAAAAAAATTCATATATCACCCTTAACTTTAACTTTTTATCAATTTAACCATTTACTGAATAGTAATTATAAGAAAAATTGAATACTTTTATTTCATAAAATTCGGGTCTTGCAATCTCCCCTCCTTATGAAATTTCGTCCCCGAAATTTACGTACCTGGTATTTCAAAGAGTTGAGAATACCTTCCTTTCATTTTAGATTCCATCTTCCCTGCCATCATAATTTCTCCATTGCTCATCTCCTGTATCTCAAATATCATTCTAGAATATATCTTTAAAATAAGGGTTAATTGAAAAAATTAACATATCACATAATATCCCGATATTATGACTGACCAACAAATAAGCTTAGGTAGGACACACTAGCGAAGAATTTACTCATCTCTCCCCTCCTAGTTATATCCCCCGATCTCCGCCAGAGACCATATCCCTAAGCTCTGATACCAACTGTGACAACCCCAAAATAGGTCCATTCCATCCAACCTATTCTGAGTCGCCAAATACGTGGTACAGAAAACAACTACAACTTTATTACAACAATTGTCGTGCAAAATACAACAACACATATGCTGTGAGTTTGGATACAAATATATACCAAATGTGACTCATGTTCCAACCGTGGACATCACCTCACAATGACACCTTTCATAAAGGTATAGTCAAAAACTGTTTTAGAAATTAAAATCTTTGGGAAGTGCTCAAGGAAACCTTCGTACATGGGAGGCCATGCGTCTAGGTTATGATAGATATCATATGGTCACATAATTATCCTTGGTTGACCCAATAGACTCCAAAGAAAAATGAGAAGATTACTATCATATTCTTCCCAATGGTGAGTCTTCTCTTGACATATCATTATCTCTACTGTCTCTAATTGAGAATTATACTTCAAACAAACACCAAGATTATATAGGTAGTGCTCGTATATATATACTCAGCAAGTGGATGAGCACATCCATGTCTTATGATGACATGAGGTTGTATGTCGTTAGACATCTTGTATGATAGTGGCAAAATACCCTTCCAACGTTGGGTACACCTTACCCTATTGGATTCACCAAATAAAACTACTAAATGAACTTTTCTATACTGCTTCGGGAGAACATCCACAGCTAGAGACCACCGTTCTATTTCTCCGTTACCCTCGCTCGACCCAGCTACACTCTTATTACCTGAAAGGAATTATGAAGCAAAAGGGTGATCACAACTAGCTCAGTAAAGAATATCATGACTAAAGATAATTAAATTATCAATAGCCTTCATCAATAATAAATCAGAGATTTAAAACATATGGTAAATGATAAAAAATTTTAACCATAGTTGCAGCGGAACGAGCAAACCATTAGAAGAGTCAAATAGACTATAAAGTCTATTATCTTCTCCACATTAAAAGTCCACCGATAATATTTTATCCCTGTAACATTAATCAACAGTTCCTTTTCACAATTATATGAATAACTCATAATCATAATTGTAGTTCTAAATTTTTCTTCGCACCCAAGAGGAAGAATATTTTCATCACCTGTCTTTACCTGAAAAAACAAAGATATGGTTATACCAAATCACAGTTCCTGTTCATAATCATGCTAATAAATCCATCTTTGCACTACAACCAAAGATATTCATCAACAAACCATCTTTGCACTACATGCCAAAGATATTCAACAATAGGTCATCTTTGCATTACGAGCCAAAGATATTCATCAACAATTCATCTTTGCACTACAGGCCAAAGATATTCCTCAACAGTTCATATTTGCACTACAGGCCAAATATATTCATATCTCAAAGAAATATATAATCATTTCAGAATTTATATACACCATAATTATAACCATGTTAATCAATTCATCTTTACACTTAAGCTAAAGATATTCAATTATAAATTCAATGGTCATGATCATACCAATAATTAACCCATCTTTACACTCAAATGAAAGAGAAATTCAACATCAGGTTGTAAAAATTTATATATGATAATAAAAATAATATGATCAACAACTGTATTTATTTTCGAGAGCAACAATCATAAATCAACGATAATTTGGTCAGAAAAAGAAACTAATTTTTTGTCGTGAATAGTACCCGTGAATAGTAACACGTGAATAGTACTCATGAATAGTAACTCGTGAATAGTAACTCATGAATAGTAACACATGAATAGTATTCAGTATTCGTACATAGTACCGTATACGTAAATAATGTCATATACGTAAATAGTGCCATATACATGAATAGTGCCGTATACGTGAATAGTAACACCGACTCAAAATGTTCTAAATTTGATAAAAAGTTCATACCAATATTTTGGTATAATGATATTAAAGAAAATATCATTTTAAGAATAATATAACACCCCTTACTATCCTTCACAATCCCTTACCTCAAAAGAGCAGTATTTCTGACCGAATGTAAAGTCGAAGGAACCTTGCACTGAATAGCAACTCTCAAAGTATCTAAAAAATCAAAAAATATGCATCATAATATAGAGACAGAAAGAGAGAAAACTTATGTTTCTGGTGTGATTTTCAATTCTAACTTAGCCCTCTATTTTATGGGAAAATGTTAGCACGCCGAAGCAGACTTGACCTGCAACCTGATGGCTTTACCTGCTACTATTCCCACCCACCACATTTGAATAAAAATTTCAGTACATTTCTTCACCAACCAAGAGTGGGGCCCACCAATTCTAGGATTTTCCACCAAAATGACAAATTCCGCAACTTCTACAATTTCTAAACCAGTCATCTCGTAAAATTCATAATAAATCATACGTTCATTTTTAACGGTTCAAAATTGTGGACATATACTCAACTTATATATGTATAACATATCCAAAAATTACCACGATCCAACGGTCGGATTAAAAATTATAACCCCCGCAAAATATCTCAAAAACCCTAATTTGATTTTCAATACCTCCGTTCCGACAAAAATACAGATAAAATACCTCAACATTAACTCTTTCTTTTTTTTAACCACAAAAATATATCCCTCATTTATATCCACATAAAATAAATATTTTCTTATCATATGAATCAATAATTAATTATTCACAAATAATATTACAGAATTACATTTATGACAACCAGGCCGTTCCCAGGAAAGAGGGGGCTTTCCAATAAGAATTTCTCCTTACTGGCGCGCAATTAGGTGACCAAACCTCTCCTTAGACAGAACTTTCTAGACATTGCCAATAATGTTATCTAATAATATTTTTCAAATAATATGAATTATTGATCTGATAATGGGAAATACTGTGCAGTGACAATTATTGAACAACAATAATATAAAATTTCAACGTAGCAATTATTGAATCAATAAAATAAAATATTGAACAGTAATTACTGTAACAATTATTGAGTAGTGCCTTCTTACTAAGAATTAATAATTTTAAAAATACTATACAATACCGTGTGCTACTATGCAATAACGCGTATTACTGTATTTTAACCACCGGTATTCCAACAGTGTTAACGGTAACAACTACGCCGTTATTTGTAAAAACTCAAATTTATCATTTTCTTCACCCGATAGTTATTCTGTTATGGGGCCCACAAATGGCTGCGCCGACGTACGAATATTCCCCGACAGAAAGAATATTCCATGACCAAACGAATATTCCCCGACAAAAATGAATATTTTATAACCACTTATGTATTTTGAAAAAAAAATTATATATCACCCTTAACTTTAACTTTTTATCAATTTAACCATTTACTGAATAGTAATTATAAGAAAAATTGAATACTTTTATTTCATAAAATTCGGGGTCTTACAATCTCCCCTCCTTATGAAATTTCGCCCCCGAAATTTACGTACCTGGTATTTCAAAGAGTTGAGAATACCTTCCTTTCATTTTAGATTCCATCTTCCCTGCCATCCTAATTTCTCCATTGCTCATCTCCTGTATCTCAAATATCATTCTAGAATACATCTTCAAAACAAGGGTTAATTGAAAAAATTAACATATCACATAATATCCCGATATTATGACTGACCAACAAATAAGCTTAGGTAGGACACACTAGCGAAGAATTTACTCATCTCTCCCCTCCTAGTTATATCCCCCGATCTCCGCCAGAGACCATATCCCTAAGCTCTGATACCAACTGTGACAACCCCAAAATAGGTCCATTCCATCCAACCTATTCTGAGTCGCCAAATACGTGGTACAGAAAACAACTACAACTTTATTACAACAATTGTCGTGCAAAATACAACAACACATATGCTGTGAGTTTGGATACAAATATATACCAAATGTGACTCATGTTCCAACCGTGGACATCACCTCACAATGACACCTTACATAAAGGTATAGTCAATAACTGTTTTAGAAATTAGAATCTTTGGGAAGTGCTCAAGGAAACCTTCGTACATGGGAGGCCATGCGTCTAGGTTATGATAGATATCATATGGTCACATAATTATCCTTGGTTGACCCAATAGACCCCAAAGAAAAATGAGAAGATTACTATCATATTCTTCCCAATGGTGAGTCTTCTCTTGACATATCATTATCTCTACTGTCTCTAATTGAGAATTATACTTCAAACAAACACCAAGATTATATAGGTAGTGCTCGTATATATATACTCAGCAAGTGGATGAGCACATCCCTGTCTTATGATGACATGAGGTTGTATGTCATTAGAAATCTTATATGATAGTGGCAAAACACCCTTCCAACGTTGGGTACACCTTACCCTATTGGATTCACCAAATAAAACTACTAAATGAACTTTTCTATACTGCTTCGGGAGAACATCCACAGCTAGAGACCACCGTTCTATTTCTCCGTTACCCTCGCTCGACCCAGCTACACTCTTATTACCTGAAAGGAATTGTGAAGAAAAAGGGTGATCACAACTAGCTCAGTAAAGAATATCATGACTAAAGATAATTAAATTATCAATAGCCTTCATCAATAATAAATCAGAGATTTAGAACATATGGTAAATGATAAAAAATTTCAACCATAGCTGAAGTGGAACGAGCAAACCATTAGAAGAGTCAAATAGACTATAAAGTCTATTATCTTCTCCACATTAAAAGTCCACCGATAATGTTTTATTCCTGTAACATTAATCAACAGTTCCTTTTCACAATTATATGAATAACTCATAATCATAATTATAGTTCTAAATTTTTCTTCGCACCCAGGACGAATAATATTTTCATCACCTGTCTTTACCTGAAAAATCAAAGATCATGGTTATACCAAATCACAGTTCCTGTTCATAATCATGCTAATAAATCCATCTTTGCACTACGACCAAAGATATTCATCAACAAACCATCTTTGCACTACATGCCAAAGATATTCAACAACAGGTCATCCTTGCATTACGAGCCAAAGATATTCATCAACAATTCATCTTTGCACTACAGGCCAAAGATATTCCTCAACAGTTCATATTTGCACTACAGGCGAAATATATTCATATCTCAAAGAAATATATAATCATTTCAGAATTTATATACACCATAATTATAACCATGTTAATCAATTCATCTTTACACTTAAGCTAAAGATATTCAATTATAAATTTAATGGTCATGATCATACTAGTTAACAATTCATCTTTGCACTACAGGCCAAAGACATTCCTCAGTCACAATCATACCAATAATTTACCTATCTTTACACTCAAAAAGAGAAATTCAACATCAGGGTTATAAAAATGTTATATATGATAATAAAAATAATATGATCAACAACTGTATTTATTTTCGAGAGCAACAATCTTAAATCAACGATAATTTGGTCAGAAAAAGAAACCAATTTTTTGTCGTGAATAGTACCCATGAATAGTAACTCGTGAATAGTAACTCGTGAATAGTAACTCATGAATAGTATTCAATATTCGTACATAGTACCGTATACGTAAATAATGTCATATACGTAAATAGTGTCATATACATGAATAGTGTCGTATGCGTGAATAGTGCCGTATACGTGAATAGTAACCCCGACTCAAAAAGTTTCAAATTTGATAAAAAGTTCATACCAACATTTCGGTATAATGATATTAAAGAAAATATCATTTTAAGAGTAATATAACACCCCTTACTATCCCTTACCTCAAAAGAGCAGTATTTCTGACCGGAATGTAAAGCCGAAGGAACATTGCACTGAATAGCAACTCTCAAAGTATCTAAAAACTCACAAAATATACTTCATAATATAGAGAGAGAAAGAGAGAAAACTTATGTTTTTGGTGTGATTTTCAATTCTAACTTAGCCCTCTATTTATAGGAAAATATTAGCACGTCGAAGCAGACTTGACCTGCAACCTGATGGCTTTACCTGCTACTATTCCCACCCACCACATTTGAATAAAAATTTCAGTACATTTCTTCACCAACACAGAGTGGGGGCCCACCAATTCTAGAATTTTCCACCAAAATGACAAATTCCGCAACTTCTACAATTTCTAAACCAGTCATCTCGTAAAATTCATAATAAATCATACGTTCATTTTTAACGGTTCAAAATTTGTGGACATATACTCAACTTATATATGTATAACATATCCAAAAATTACTATGATCCAACGGTCGGAATAAAAATTATAACCCCCGCAAAATATCTCAAAAACCCTAATTTAATTTTTAATACCTCCGTTCCGACAAAAATACAGATAAAATACCTCAACATTAACTCCTTCTTTTTTTTAACCACAAAAATATATCACTCATTTATATCCACATAAAATAAATATTTTCTTATCATATGAATCAATAATTAATTATTCACAAATAATATTACAGAATCACATTTATGACAACCAGGCCGTTCCCAAGAAAGAGGGGCTTTCCAATAAAAATTTCTCCTTACTGGCGCGCAATTAGGTGACCAAACCTCTCCTTAGACAAAACTTTCTAGATATTGCCAATAATGTTATCTAATAATATTATTCAAATAATATAAATTATTGATCTGATAATGGGAAATATTGTGCAGTGACAATTATTGAACAACAATAATATAAAATTTCAACGTAGCAATTATTGAATCAATAAAATAAAATATTGAACAGTAATTACTGTAACAATTATTGAGTAGTGCCTTCTTACGTAAGAATTAATAATTTCAAAAATACTATGCAATACCGTGTGCTACTGTCAATAACGCGTATTACTGTATTTTAACCACCGGGTATTCTAACAGTGTTAACGGTAACAACTACGCCGTTATTTGTAAAAACTCAAATTTATCGTTTTCTACACCAGATAGTTATTCTGTTATGGGGCCCACAAATGGCTGCGCCGACGTACGAATATTCCCCGACAGAAAGAATATTCCATGACCAAACGAATATTTCCCGATAAAAATGAATATTTTATAACCACTTATGTATTTTGAAAAAAAATTCATATATCACCCTTAACTTTAACTTTTTATCAATTTAACCATTTACTGAATAGTAATTATAAGAAAAATTGAATACTTTTATTTCATAAAATTCGGGGTCTTACAATCTCCCTCCTTATGAAATTTTCGCCCCGAAATTTACGTACCTGGTATTTCAAAGAGTTGAGAATACCTTCCTTTCATTTTAGATTCCATCTTCCCTGCCATCGTAATTTCTCCATTGCTCATCTCCTGTATCTCAAATATCATTCTAGAATACATTTTCAAAACAAGGGTTAATTGAAAAAATTAACATATCACATAATATCCCGATACTATGACTGACCAACAAATAAGCTTAGGTAGGACACACTAGTGAAGAATTTACTCATCTTTCCCCTCCTAGTTATATCCCCCGATCTCCGCCAGAGACCATATCCCTAAGCTCTGATACCAACTGTGAAAACCCCAAAATAGGTCCATTCCATCCAACCTATTCTGAGTCGCCAAATACGTGGTACAGAAAATAACTACAACTTTATTACAACAATTATCGTGCAAAATACAACAACACATATGCTGTGAGTTTGGATACAAATATATACCAAATGTGACTCATGTTCCAACCGTGGACATCACCTCACAATGACACCTTACATAAAGGTATAGTCAATAATTGTTTTAGAAATTAGAATCTTTGGGAAGTGCTCAAGGAAACCTTCGTACATGGGAGGCCATGCGTCTAGGTTATGATAGATATCACATGGTCACATAATTATCCTTGGTTGACCCAATAGACCCCAAAGAAAAATGAGAAGATTACTATCATATTCTTCCCAATGGTGAGTCTTCTCTTGACATATCATTATCTCTACTGTCTCTAATTGAGAATTATACTTCAAACAAATACCAAGATTATATAGGTAGTGCTCGTATATATATACTCAGCAAGTGGATGAGCACATCCCTGTCTTATGATGACATGAGGTTGTATGTCGTTAGACATCTTGTATGATAGTGGCAAAATACCCTTCCAACGTTGGGTACACCTTACCCTATTGGATTCACCAAATAAAACTACTAAATGAACTTTTCTATACTGCTTCGGGAGAACATCCACAGCTAGAGACCACAGTTTTATTTCTCCGTTACCCTCGCTCGACCCAGCTACACTCTTATTACCTGAAAGGAATTGTGAAGCAAAAGGGTGATCACAACTCGCTCAGTAAAGAATATCATGACTAAAGATAATTAAATTATCAATAGCCTTCATCAATAATAAATCAGAGATTTAGAACATATGGTAAATGATAAAAAATTTCAACCATAGTTGCAGCGGAACGAGCAAACCATTAGAAGAGTCAAATAGACTATAAAGTCTATTATCTTCTCCATATTAAAAGTCCACCGATAATATTTTATCCCTGTAACATTAATCAATAGTTCCTTTTCACAATTATATGAATAACTCATAATCATAATTGTAGTTCTAAATTTTTATTCGCACCCGAGACGAAGAATATTTTCATCACCTGTCTTTACCTGAAAAAACAAAGATCATGGTTATACCAAATCACAGTTCCTGTTCATAATCATGCTAATAAATCCATCTTTGCACTACGACCAAAGATATTCATCAACAAATCATCTTTGCACTACATGCCAAAGATATTCAACAACAGGTCATCTTTGCATTACGAGCCAAAGATATTTATCAACAATTCATCTTTGCACTACAGGCCAAAGATATTCCTCAACAGTTCATATTTGCACTACAGGCCAAATATATTCATATCTCAAAAAAATATATAATCATTTCAGAATTTATATACACCATAATTATATCCATGTTAATCAATTCATCTTTACACTTAAGCTAAAGATATTCAATTATAAATTCAATGGTCATGATCATACCAGTTAACAATTCATCTTTGCACTACAGGCCAAAGATATTTCTCAGTCACGATCATACCAATAATTTACCCATCTTTACACTGAAATGAAAGAGAAATTCAACATCAGGGTTGTAAAAATGTTATATATGATAATAAAAATAATATGATCAACAACTGTATTTATTTTCGAGAGCAACAATCATAAATCAACGATAATTTGGTCAGAAAAAGAAACTAATTTTTTGTCGTGAATAGTACCCATGAATAGTAACACGTGAATAGTAACTCATGAATAGTAACTCGTGAATAGTAACTCATGAATAGTATTCAGTATTCGTACATAGTACCGTATACGTAAATAATGTCATATACGTAAATAGTGTCATATACATGAATAGTGTCATATGCGTGAATAGTGCCGTATACGTGAATAGTAACTCCGACTCAAAAAGTTCCAAATTTGATAAAAAGTTCATACCAACATCTCGGTATAATGATATTAAAGAAAATATCATTTTAAGAATAATATAACACCCCTTACTATCCCTTACCTCAAAAGAGCAGTATTTCTGACCGGAATGTAAAGCCGAAGGAACATTGCACTGAATAGCAACTCTCAAAGTATCTAAAAACTCACAAAATATGCTTCATAATATAGAGAGAGAAAGAGAGAAAACTTATGTTTTTGGTGTGATTTTCAATTCTAACTTAGCCCTCTATTTATAGGAAAATGTTAGCACGCCGAAGCAGACTTGACCTGCAACCTGATGGCTTTACCTGCTACTATTCCCACCCACCACATTTGAATAAAAATTTCAGTACATTTCTTCACCAACCAAGAGTGGGGCCCACCAATTCTAGAATTTTCCACCAAAATGACAAATTCCGCAACTTCTACAATTTCTGAACCAGTCATCTCGTAAAATTCATAATAAATCATACGTTCATTTTTAACGGTTCAAAATTTGTGGACATATACTCAACTTATATATGTATAACATATCCAAAAATTAGCATGATCCAACGGTCGGAATAAAAATTATAACCCCCGCAAAATATCTCAAAAACCCTAATTTAATTTTTAATACCTCCGTTCCGACAAAAATACAGATAAAATACCTCAACATTAACTCCTTCTTTTTTTAACCACAAAAATATATCCCTCATTTATATCCACATAAAATAAATATTTTCTTATCATATGAATCAATAATTAATTATTCACAAATAATATTACAGAATCACATTTATGACAACCAGGCCGTTCCCAAGAAAGAGGGGCTTTCCAATAAAAATTTCTCCTTACTGGCGCGCAATTAGGTGACCAAACCTCTCCTTAGACAAAACTTTCTAGACATTGCCAATAATGTTATCTAATAATATTATTCAAATAATATAAATTATTGATCTGATAATGGGAAATATTGTGCAGTGACAATTATTGAACAACAATAATATAAAATTTCAACGTAGCAATTATTGAATCAATAAAATAAAATATTGAACAGTAATTACTGTAACAATTATTGAGTAGTGCCTTCTTACGTAAGAATTAATAATTTTAAAAATACTATGCAATACCGTGTGCTACTGTCAATAACGCGTATTACTGTATTTTAACCACCGGGTATTCTAACAGTGTTAACGGTAACAACTACGCCGTTATTTGTAAAAACTCAAATTTATCGTTTTCTACACCAGATAGTTATTCTGTTATGGGGCCCACAAATGGCTGCGCCGACGTACGAATATTCCCCGACAGAAAGAATATTCCATGACCAAACGAATATTTCCTGACAAAAATGAATATTTTATAACCACTTATGTATTTTGAAAAAAAATTCATATATCACCCTTAACTTTAACTTTTTATCAATTTAACCATTTACTGAATAGTAATTATAAGAAAAATTGAATACTTTTATTTCATAAAATTCGGGGTCTTACAATCTCCCCTCCTTATGAAATTTCGTCCCCGAAATTTACGTACCTGGTATTTCAAAGAGTTGAGAATACCTTCCTTTCATTTTAGATTCCATCTTCCCTGCCATCGTAATTTCTCCATTGCTCATCTCCTGTATCTCAAATATCATTCTAGAATACATTTTCAAAACAAGGGTTAATTGAAAAAATTAACATATCACATAATATCCCGATATTATGACTGACCAACAAATAAGCTTAGGTAGGACACACTAGCGAAGAATTTACTCATCTCTCCCCTCCTAGTTATATCCCCCGATCTCCGCCAGAGACCATATCCCTAAGATCTGATACCAACTGTGAAAACCCCAAAATAGGTCCATTCCATCCAACCTATTCTGAGTCGCCAAATACATGGTACAGAAAATAACTACAACTTTATTACAACAATTGTCGTGCAAAATACAACAACACATATGCTGTGAGTTTGGATACAAATATATACCAAATGTGACTCATGTTCCAACCGTGGACATCACCTCACAATGACACCTTACATAAAGGTATAGTCAATAACTGTTTTAGAAATTAGAATCTTTGGGAAGTGCTCAAGGAAACCTTCGTACATGGGAGGCCATGCGTCTAGGTTATGATAGATATCATATGGTCACATAATTATCCTTGGTTGACCCAATAGACCCCAAAGAAAAATGAGAAGATTACTATCATATTCTTCCCAATGGTGAGTCTTCTCTTGACATATCATTATCTCTACTGTCTCTAATTAAGAATTATACTTCAAACAAATATCAAGATTATATAGGTAGTGCTCGTATATATATACTCAGCAAGTGGATGAGCACATCCCTGTCTTATGATGACATGAGGTTGTATGTCGTTAGACATCTTGTATGATAGTGGCAAAATACCCTTCCAACGTTGGGTACACCTTACCCTATTGGATTCACCAAATAAAACTACTAAATGAACTTTTTTATACTGCTTCGGGAGAACATCCACAGCTAGAGACCACAGTTTTATTTCTCCGTTACCCTCGCTCGACCCAGCTACACTCTTATTACCTGAAAGGAATTGTGAAGCAAAAGGGTGATCACAACTCGCTCAGTAAAGAATATCATGACTAAAGATAATTAAATTATCAATAGCCTTCATCAATAATAAATCAGAGATTTAGAACATATGGTAAATGATAAAAAATTTCAACCATAGTTGCAGCGGAACGAGCAAACCATTAGAAGAGTCAAATAGACTATAAAGTCTATTATCTTCTCCACATTAAAAGTCCACCGATAATATTTTATCCCTGTAACATTAATCAACATTTCCTTTTCACAATTATATGAATAACTCATAATCATAATTGTAGTTCTAAATTTTTCTTCGCACCCAAGACGAAGAATATTTTCATCACCTGTCTTTACCTGAAAAAACAAAGATCATGGTTATACCAAATCACAGTTCCTGTTCATAATCATGCTAATAAATCCATCTTTGCACTACAACCAAAGATATTCATCAACAAATCATCTTTGCACTACATGCCAAAGATATTCAACAACAGGTCATCTTTGCATTACGAGCCAAAGATATTCATCAACAATTCATCTTTGCACTACAGGCCAAAGATATTCCTCAACAGTTCATATTTGCACTACAGGCCAAATATATTCATATCTCAAAAAAATATATAATCATTTCAGAATTTATATACACCATAATTATATCCATGTTAATCAATTCATCTTTACACTTAAGCTAAAGATATTCAATTATAAATTCAATGGTCATGATCATACCAGTTAACAATTCATCTTTGCACTACAGGCCAAAGATATTTCTCAGTCACGATCATACCAATAATTTACCCATCTTTACACTGAAATGAAAGAGAAATTCAACATCAGGGTTGTAAAAATGTTATATATGATAATAAAAATAATATGATCAACAACTGTATTTATTTTCGAGAGCAACAATCATAAATCAACGATAATTTGGTCAGAAAAAGAAACTAATTTTTTGTCATGAATAGTACTCATGAATAGTAACATGTGAATAGTAACTCATGAATAGTAACTCGTGAATAGTAACTCATGAATAGTATTCAGTATTCGTACATAGTACCGTATACATAAATAATGTCATATACGTAAATAGTGTCATATACATGAATAGTGTCATATACATGAATAGTGTCATATGCGTAAATAGTGCCGTATACGTGAATAGTAACCCCGACTCAAAAAGTTCCAAATTTGATAAAAAGTTCATACCAACATCTCGGTATAATGATATTAAAGAAAATATCATTTTAAGAATAATATAACACCCCTTACTATCCCTTACCTCAAAAGAGCAATATTTCTGACCGGAATGTAAAGCCGAAGGAACATTGCACTGAATAGCAACTCTCAAAGTATCTAAAAACTCACAAAATATGCTTCATAATATAGAGAGAGAAAGAGAGAAAACTTATGTTTTTGGTGTGATTTTCAATTCTAACTTAGCCCTCTATTTATAGGAAAATGTTAGCACGCCGAAGCAGACTTGACCTGCAACCTGATGGCTTTACCTGCTACTATTCCCACCCACCACATTTGAATAAAAATTTCAGTACATTTCTTCACCAACCAAGAGTGGGGCCCACCAATTCTAGAATTTTCCACCAAAATGACAAATTCCGCAACTTCTACAATTTCTGAACCAGTCATCTCGTAAAATTCATAATAAATCATACGTTCATTTTTAACGGTTCAAAATTTGTGGACATATACTCAACTTATATATGTATAACATATCCAAAAATTACCACGACCCAACGGTCGGAATAAAAATTATAACCCCCGCAAAATATCTCAAAAAATCCTAATTTGATTTTCAATACCTCCGTTCCGACAAAAATACAGATAAAATACCTCAACATTAACTCCTTCTTTTTTAACCACAAAAATATATCCCTCATTTATATCCACATAAAATAAATATTTCCTTATCATATGAATCAATAATTAATTATTCATAAATAATATTACAAAATCACATTTATGACAACCAGACTGTTCCCAGGAAAGAGGGGGCTTTCCAATAAGAATTTCTCCTTACTGGCGCGCAATTAGGTGACCAAACCTCTCCTTAGACAGAACTTTCTAGATATTGCCAATAATGTTATCTAATAATATTATTCAAATAATATGAATTATTGATCTGATAATGAGAAATACTGTGCAGTGACAATTATTGAACAACAATAATATAAAATTTTAACGTAGCAATTATTGAATCAATAAAATAAAATATTAAACAGTAATTACTGTAACAATTATTGAGTAGTGCCTTCTTACGTAAGAATCAATAATTTTAAAAATACTATGCAATACCGTGTGCTACCAAATGAATATTCCCCGACAAAAATGAATATTTTATAACCACTTATGTATTTTGAAAAAAAATTCATATATCACCCTTAACTTTAACTTTTTATCAATTTAACCATTTACTGAATAGTAATTATAAGAAAAATTGAATACTTTTATTTCAAAAATTCGGGGTCTTACAACTAATGTGTGTAAGGGAACCCTAATTAAATATTAGAGAATGGATAAAAATTAATAAGTATAGAACTAAGTTGATTTTAAGGCCCAAAGAATTAATTTGTAGCCCAAGTGTTTATTTAAGCATGAGACTTGTAGTTAATTAATTTAAGAACAATTAAATTATTGAGTTAGCCCAATATTTAATATAAAGGGCAAGTTTAGTGATGACCCAATTTATTTGGTGGAGGAGCCCAATCTCATTTTAATTAGTAAGCAAAGGAATAAGAAAGTGCAAGCCCAAAAAGAAATAAAAGGGAGCCTAAGCTTGGCTCAATTAAAATCCACTTAAGGAGGGGCATTATTGTCATTATATAAAGCATTTAATAAAACAAAAGATGGAGTGGATGAAAGGCTCATGTGGATTTGGTAAGATATGATTAGATATGCTAAGATTATGTGGAGGAAGGAGGAGAGCATGTAATGATTATATCACTTTATTAGGTAAACTTCTTTTGTTAGGTGTCAACCATTATATGGAGACAACACTTGGTTTTTCTTACAAGCAACATCAAAAGAGATATAGTGGAGATATTGATGATCATGTTACTTTAGTTGGTCACCAACTTTCTCACATGTCAATTTTTCCTTTAAACACCACTTATAACCAATCTTCCAAGCAATATTTTGCTAAGGCTATAAGCAACCACCAATGACTAAGAGAGAGAAGAATGAGAGATCTTGGAAGATTATATACATATATATATATATATATATATATATATATATATATATAAATATATATTATATTTTTCCCCATTATAAATACCCCCATTTAATTATCTAGTAAAAGTTTTTCTTTACTTTTATCTCCTAGAAAGCTAAGAACAAAACAAAACCAAGAGAGAAAGAGAGGAGGATTTTCGGTCAGCCTTAAGGAAGAGAAATGGAGAGTTTTGATAGTTACTTAGTTCTTTAATCTAATTATTAGAAAGAAGAAGAAGAGGAATCAATAGAAGGTATAAGAATTTCTCTTTGTATATAGATTAAATTTCTTTTTATTTTGATTTGATTTTTGATAGTACGAAGTTTGATCTTGAAAGTAAAAACCTTAGAATTATATGTTTAAAGGTGTTTCATGTTTAGATCCAACTCTTTTGTAGAACAAAAGTTGAATCTAAACTAAGAAATATGAGTTAGGTTTTTCAAAAGTTAAAAATAAGCTTTTGTTGTGTTTGATCTAGTGTTTGTTGATTATTTGGTGAATTAAACCATGGATCATGTTAGATCCATGAGTATATGAGTTATTTTAAGTATTATGATGAGCTATGTTGATTTTATGTGAAAATAGAGAAGTTTTCTTAAAACTCACCAAAGGTTGAAAAACAGATTTTTGAGAAAACCAAGTATGATATGGAAATGACCTTATCTCTCATTCTACTTTGAATTTTTGAGTGTGGTCAATTTTTAGAGTTAGATATATGAGTCTTCTAATATATTCAAGTGGAATCACTTAAAAAGGATTTACAGATTTTCGTGTGGAATGATTTTAGTAAAGGATAAAAAATCTGGAAATGCTTAAAAAGCTGCTGTCCAGAAATTGTAAGGGCTGTTTCGGCCACTTATTTAATGAGATAAAATCCGGCCTTTTGGGAGATGAAAAGATATGGGATAAAATAGGTTGTGTCCAAAAATGAGTTCATTCCGACTTAAAATGAGCAAGTTACGACTATTTTAATTTTTACGTTTTCCTGACGAAAATCGCTGTAACCGGAGTTGTATAACTTTGATGGCCTTAAAATTTAAACTGTAAGCTCACGTTAACATGTGTAAGATCCCGTTAAGAGTTGAGAATTTCTGGAGTTAAGCACGAGGTAGCTAATTTCTTAAGTAATTAACTAGAAATTTATTTTTGAAAAATACTTAAGGGAGTTGAAAAATTCCAGAAAAATACTTTTTGTGTATGGAATATATGTATATATGATTGGCCAAAAGATTAAAAAATAATAAGTTGATTTCATATTTTCGTGAAGAGTATATTTCAGCTTCCCGAAATGAACATTTCAGGTTGCGGTTATCGGAAACTGAAATGTCAGGAAGAGAAGTCAGTTTTGTTTTAGCTTGCTAAAATAGAAACTGAAATGATATATTAAGTCTACTGAGTTCATAAATAGTTTGTCAAGTTATATTACGAACTTATAAATGAACGAGTAAGTGTTAAGTCTAAGATAGTATAGTGTACTCACTAATGATTGGTTATATGATTTCATGGTAAATTGCTATGAGTAAGATATGTGATGCTAATTAAGAGATCGATCTTATCAATGATAGGTCTTACAAAAGAAGTTAACTTAAATTGTGTAGCAGTAGTTAACGAATCAGGCAAGTTTCCTAACTCAACTAGAGTTATTAATTTCAAAGCATGATTAGTGGATAATTATTGTTGATTATTCACATATATAATGATTATTATTATTTGTACGTAGTGCAATTGATTCTTATTCTATTATTTGAACTGTTAGTAATCATGTCTCAGCTAATTATTTTGGCGAGACTAATATTTGTTAAAGCATGAAATGTTCTATTTATTATGAACTGAATTGTTATTGGAAGATCTATGCCATTAGTTTTGGCTAGATTAGTATTGTTATTAATTATTGAAATCATAGTATTTCTATGAAAGTAATCCAAACCATATTGTTGTGGTACGAACTCGTGACGTAAGACTGAGATGAACAAATTTTAATGTCGTAAATCGACCTATGCACTATTATTAAATATTATGCATAATATAGGGTACAAAGGAGTTGGCCGCTCCAGGTACTTGCAGAAGAATATAGTTTAGTTTTTATAACTAATTTATATTCTTGTGGTAATTTAGTTTTAATACCTAAATGATTCCTCTATTAGTTCATGATCCTTTTGTGATCACTCAGTATGAAATATGGGTATATCCCACTTTATTGAATATTATTACAGTATTGTTAATTCTTCTTATTCAATTGAATATTATTAAATCTTTGAAATAATTTTACCCTTTCATCTCTGATATGTTACTCAGTATGAAATGGGAGAAAGTTTAATTATTGAGATTGAATTATTATTCCGCTACTTCGAAATCTTTTGATTATTGTTGAAGTTCTATAGAAGCTAGACTATTCTATTCGTGTTATATATCATTTATTATATATTTTAACTTGCTGAGCAAACTCGTTGCTCACCTTTGCTTAAATAAAATATATCAGCTAATGTCGATGTAGCAGAATGTTCTAACATGGACAAAGGCAAAGGCAAGGCTCAGAAGTAGTTAGTGTCAACTTTTAATGGTTATGTTTTATTATGTAATTAATTTTGTAAACCTTTTGTTTATATAAGGGTATGTAAGTTATGTCAAGGTTAGTTAACTTGAGATATTGTTATAGGTTGTATTGAGGAATATTATGAATGATGTTTTTCATTAATGAATAAGTAGTTAGATGTGATATATATGATGGATCGTGAGCAGCAAACCCGAGGTCAGTGAGCCTAGATTTGGGGGTGTCACAGAATCTTGGGTCTCAATAAGAAACTATGGATACTGGCATACCATGCAGTCTTACAATCTCATTTATGTGCATACGAGCAAGACATTCAAGTGTATAAGTTTCTCGTATAGGTAAGAAATGAGCAGACTTGGTCAATCTATCAACAATGACCCAAATTACATCTATGCCTTGAGAAACCTTGGAAAGACCAGTAACGAAATCCATGGTAATGTGCTCCCACTTCCATTCTGGAATTTCAAGTGGTTGCAATGAACCTTTTGGTACTTGATGCTCCGCCTTGACTCGTTGACAAGTTAAACACCTTGAGATAAACTCTGCTTTCTCTCTCTTCATATTGCTCCACCAAAATATATGTCGAAGATCACGGTACATTTTGGTACTCCCAGGATGGATTGCAAATGGTGTGTTGTGCGCCTCCATCATGATCTTATACTTTAAATCAGGGTCGTTAGGAACACAAAGTCTAGAGTTGACTCGTAGTATTACTTCTTCATCGATTCTTGCTTCTGGGATAGCACCTTCTTGTACTTTCTTCCTCATACGCATCAGCTCCAGGTCTGTAGCTTGAGCAACTTTAACTTTATCGATTAAAGTTGGTTCTACTCGTATGTTTACCATCATCACGTGGGTCCCTGAAGTCTTTAACTCTATCTCCATCCTTTTCAAGTCATACAAAATAGGCCTTTGCGTTGACAATAACACACTCATACCTGCATATGATCTTCTACTCAATGCGTTAGCTACCACATTCTTTTTTTCAGGGTGGTATTGAATGGTATGATAATAATCTTTCAACAGTTCAAGCCAACGTCGTTGCCGCATGTTGAGTTCCTTTTGGGTGAAAAAATATTTAAGGCTTTTATGATCCGTAAAGATCTCCACTTTTTTCCCATATAGGTAATGCCTCCAGATCTTTAGTGCGAAAACGACTGCTGCCAACTCTAGATCATGAGCAGGATAATTCCTCTCATATTCTTTGAGTTGTCAAGAGGCATAGGCTATGACTTTTCCATGCTGCATGAGAACGCATCCTAACCCTCTACCTGAAGCATCATTGTAGATGACAAATCTCTTTGAGCCAGATGGTATTGTCAGAAAAGGTGCTGAAATGAGTCTCCTCTTGAGTTCTTGAAAACTCTTCTCACATTCCTCGCTCTAACTGAATTTTGTATCTTTCCGAGTCAGCTAAGTTAATGGAGTAGCGATTCGAGAAAACCCTTCTACGAATCTCTGATAATAACTAGCTAAGCCGAGAAAGCTACGTACTTCGGTTACTGACTTAGGTTGCTCCTAGCTTTGAATTCCTTCAATCTTTGTCGGGTCAACAGATATTCTATGATTTGATATCACGTGCCCCAGGAATGCTACTTCCTCAAGCCAAAACTCGCACTTCTTTAACTTGGCATACAACTTGTTTTCACGAAGCTTTTGTAGTATCAGGCTCAAATGTTGCTCATGATCTTCACGGCCTTTGGAGTAAATGAGGATGTCATCAATAAAGACGACCACAAAGTGATTCAAATATTTATTGAATACTCAGTTCATCATGTCCATGAAGGTAGCAGGAGCATTAGTCAATCCAAAAGACATGACTAGGAATTCATAATGCCCATACCGAGTTCTGAAAGCAGTCTTTGGAATGTCATCCATTTTAATCTTTAACTAATGATATCTGGAACGAAGATCGATCTTTGAAAAGAATTTGCCGCCTTGCAACTAGTCAAACAGGTCATCAATGCGAGGCAACGGATACCTATTTTTTATGGTGACATGATTCAACTCTCGATAATCAATATAAAGTCGCATACTCCCATCTTTCTTCTTTACGAACAGAATAGAAGCACCCCAAGGAGACGTACTATAACGCCCCCAAATTCAGGTACTTGAAACCCGAACTCAGTGCTTTACGATATCATTTCTATGAGCGGAATAATACTAATAATAATAACAATAATATACAAATCAAACTTGATTTACATTTATCAGAGTCTAATCCCAAGTACGCAACCTTTACTATAATTCTTTACATGATAGATAATACATATCATTGCCTTAATACAGTTTAATTATTACAAAAGATACCAATAAACATATTCGGTTTGCTTTACTTTTTCACTTGTTCTTGACTGAACCTTCGAGTTGATCATGCCTAGATGAAAACAATTAAATTAAGCAAGAATGAGCATTTGGGTGCCCAGCAAGTAATAACAATTATAAATATAATTAGCTGAAAGAATTAAATATTTTCTTTATACATCACTTCTACAACGATTCAATAGTTGTGAAGTAAACTAAACCGATAATAATAACATAACAACTCTATATCACATTTTTGAAACTACGAATTGACTATAAATAGGGTTAAGGTGACATACTATGAACATTGTTTTCTATTTTCGAAAAGGTTAAACATAACTTCATCTATAAACCGTCATAACTTACGGGCGCGAGGGTATACATCCCATGGGCCCTGTATTGATCAATACTACATGCAAGAACGATATTATCGTTCACTCTGTCCGCCTTGGGTGCATAAAATTTTTTTCTTGATCAGGATGTTCATACTTAGTCTGGAATCCAAATCAAAACAATTTGATTGGGTACAAAATGGTTTTATCATATTCAACGATATTTTTAAATATGTGTCTAGCTGGTCAAATAGCTTAAATGGCTTTTACTTACTGTATACATACTAGCAAACAATAGGTATATATATATATATATATATATATATATATATATATATATATATATATATATATATATATTAACATGTGATTAAATACAATGATTATCCAAGTGGGGACACTTGAATAACCATATTTAAAAATTAACGAACAGAATATATATCTGAATTACAATATAGTACCATGTTGATAATCAATGATTCGGATATAACATATATAACAATAGGGTTAATAATCTGATACAATAATAATATAATTCTGAATCTTCTTACTCATGTCCATTGTATAAAGAAAATACAAAGGTAGGATACTTGACTGGTCTGCTGCTTACAATACGCAACTTAGTTTTATCTTTTATACCGAAACCTATCAATAATAAGATCATTTTACCGATTAGAATAACATATCGTAACACATAATACCGCTTATTGCAATCAGCACATAACATAATCACATTGTCACACAAATTTCACAATCATTGGATCACAAACAAACACATATACAGACAAATTATATAAATCCAAATCAATTTCTGAAAGATGTCGGTGTGCCGACGGCTTTATCGGGTAATTATAGAGTCTAAGACTCTATCATGTAGTTCAACATCTATTTAGAGTATTTAAATAACATTCATATCATTTTTAAATGACTTACAATAATTTTTAAACAATTACTCTAATATATCATGAATTTTCAAACATCGGAATCATTATTAAATAATTTATATATTAAACAATTCTATTATCATTTACATTTAATTAATACTAAACTATTACTGAAACCATTGTCAAAATATTAAAATTATTTATAATAATTCAAAGTACTTTTAAAATACTACCATTACCCTTAAATGATTTATAAAACAACTAAAAATCATTTTTAATTACTTATAATTAATATTTAAATATTAATGCACTATTTATCCAAATATTAAAAGTAATTAATTATATCTTAAAATATTTTTAATTCATTAATATCCTTTTTAAATGATTTTTAAATAAATAAAACTATTTTTAAACTATTCATTTAATGTAATAATTAAATAAATTTAATATCATTAATATTAAATTAATATCATTAATATTAAATTATTAATGAAATTATCCTTTAAATATTAAAAGTTATATTCTATAACTTAAAATATCTTTAAACTCTTTATTTTCATTTAAAATAATCTTTATAATATTAAAATTATTTTTAAACTAATTTATTTAATATAATTATTAAATAACTTTAACATCATTAATAGTAAATAATTAATGAGATTTATCTTTAAATATTGAAAGTTATATTTTATAACTCAAAATATTTTTCAAATCTTTATTTTCATTTAAAATAATTTTTCTAATATTAAAACTATTTTTAAATTAATTTATTTAATATATTTATTAAATAACTTTAATATCATTAATATTAAATAATTAATATTTTTCATGACAAAATATCAAAAGTTATGTTTTATAACTTAAAATATTTTTATAACCTTTAAATTATTTTTATATGATTTTTAAATTATTAATTCTAATTTTTCATAATTTATTTAATACATTTATTAAATAACTTAATTATCATTAATATTAATTTATTAATTAAATTTTATCACAAAATATTAAAAGTCATTAAAAATAACTTAAATATTTTCTTATACCATAATATAATTTTAAATAATTTTTCAAGTATTAAAATCATTTTTAAATAATTTATTTAATAATATAATTAAATAAATTAAATAACTTTAATATTCCAAAAATATTAAATATTTATGAAATATATTCAAAATAATTAAAAACTAATTTTCGGACTTTAAAATAATTTTTAATAATTTATTTTTTATTTTTAATAATTTAAAACTAATTTTTCTATTTATTTAATAAAAATAATTAATTTTAAAAATAAACTGTCGCTAAAGACTACCTATAGCGACAGAACCGTCGCTATTGGTGTTCTGCATGTTCTTGACCAAACCCAAAAACTCATAGCCAGCTAGCGAGTGGGCTTGTTTGACCGGTTTAATTCTTATGATCATGACATTTTCTGAGTTTGTAATTGATTTAATGTTGTAGTATGCATGCAATACTACAAGTATCAATCGATTACATGACCAATACACAACACCACATAAAAATCTAAGCTGCAGAAAAGTCTGACAACGCTATTTTTCATTTTTGGGTTTTCCATAAAATGAAGAACAGTCGATGGTCCTATATTTAGCTCCTTATATTTTGCATTCTTGGTTTGCTATTTATGTGCTAAAGGTTCAAACCTATAGAAGAGATGTCAAGGTACAAGTTTATAACATCAAAGCATTATAACATCAAAACATGTGTAAGATCTGGCATGGTCAAACCATGTCAGAAATCTGTTCTTGAGCATTTATGGGTTTTCCAGAAATTCTCCAAGCAGTTGGTCAACTATAGTTTGACCATGATTAATTTTCACCCTGGTCATAATCTAAGTGTTTTGATGATTTGAATATGTAGTCCATATACCATTATATAACATCAAAACAAGAACATAGCTAAACTCATAAACAGTAGTAAGATCAGTAGCCCTAAACATCTTATCATACCGATCAACCCTGTTTGACCACTTATAACTTTTAATTTATAACAGAGCTAGACCTGATTTAAGTTTCACATGAAAGACCACATTACATACTACAAGTACCAACCTTCAAACAACAAAAATACATAATAGGCGAAGATTAAAGAGGTCTGACATTTGACTGTCAGGCACAAAAATAAAAATTTTCAGATTCTTGAAATCTTCAAATCTCAGCTTATAGATGTTATGGATCTGGGATCTAACAACCCAGATCACTAAATGACACCCTTTAACAAAATTTAAACAACAAACAACATCAAACAACATGGATCACATGATTTTCAAAGTTTAGGGTTTTTATACCTTTCTAACTTTGATTCTTGATTCTGATCTTGTGATTTGTTAATGGTAAACATGGGGCTTGTTTGTGGGACTGATATGCTACAATATTTCGTGGGTTTGAGCTTGAGAGGAAATGGTTGAGTGTTTGAAGACAAAAAATAAGCTTGAATATGATATTTTTTCTGTCCAATGTTATATATATTACATGTATTGAATGTATGTAGCTGAATTCAGCTGATTGCTAGCATTTAATGTCACATGCGGTTAGTGAGAGTTGGTCAACCACTCCAATCTTAACAAGATTTGTAAGAAATCTTCAATTATGCAATAAGGGCAAAATGGTCAATTGGCTTAGAATTTTAATGGCACATTGGTCATTTGGCAAACCATTAGGGTTTGACCCTTAAGGTTTAACCCTAAGGTTTAGCACAAATTTATAGGATGTCTAATTTAGGGTTTGAAAATAAAATAACAATTTAGTTTCCAAAATATAAATTAGAGTTTACTAAATATAATTAGTTTTCTAATTCCATTACTTAAACATTTAGGGTTTAAAATCCACTAATTAGCATTAAGGATTACAATTAGCCATTAGGGTTTCATTTTAGCAAATTAGGGTTACTAAATTAAAAATTAGGTTTACTAATTTAGAAATTAGAGTTTCTAAAAATTAGAATTTCTAAATATTAATTAGGGTTTCTCTAATTAACATTAAATTCTATAACACGTAACATGATTCATATAACACAACTACATAACAGTCTCGAATTTCCCCTTTAAATTTCAAAATAGGGTTAAACAAATTAATGTTATGGTTTGGTCATGATACACCATAATTGACTAACCATTATCAATACGTATATACAGTATATATGTATAGCATTGAAAAATCAAAATATAATTAATATTATATTATTATTCTTATTCCTTGATAAAAATCCAAAATTAGGGTTTGGATTCCATATCTGATTTATCTGGCTTAATTAAGTTAAAATAATTAACTTAATTAATATAAATTAAATTCATATAATAAAATAAAATAATTATTATAATAATTCTAATAACTATTTCATATATTATTTAAATAATATAAAATCATATTTTCATGGAAAATAATTACAAACATTTCTACTCTAAAATTTATTATTGTAAGAATATAATTTATAATGATCTATAATTCTAAAAAAAAATTATTTGTAATTACTCATGCAATAAATATATTTTATTTATCACATATAAACATACACATTGACTTATATCTATTTCCCCACATTTATTTTTAAAAAAAAATTATACGCAAAATTTTTGATTTATTTATATAGAAAATATCGGGTTATTACATTCACCCTCCCTTATAAAGATTCCGTCCCCGGAATCACCATTTTAAAACCTACACATACCAGGGTACATAGCATACATATTCATTACAAGTAGATTTCGATCATAATTGATCGAATCGATCTTTAACTATTCAGCATAATGCTTGCCTAGAAATTTGATTTCTAAGAGAACTCAAATTCCTCCCTCAAAATAATTTATAAAATAATTTATTATATATATATGAAAATAAAAATTTGTTTGAATAATACCTGGAGTTGCATCCCCGGCTGATACGGTATCTTGAACTGTCATGTTGAAGACTCTTGCGGTTTGTTCTGTCGGTTCATTTGTTGAAGTTGGTCTCGTTGTCGCCAAGGTCCTGCTGCCTTTTCCCATATTCGCATTACTTGCCTCCCTTCTTCTTCTTGGACAGTCTTTCACCTTATGCTCCCTTAATTCACAAATAAAACATCCACTATACATCCTTGGATTGGGACAGTTAGGAGAGATATGTCCCTCCTGCCCACACTTATAGCACACAAACTTTCATTTTAAACAGACTCCTGAATGATTCTTTCTGCAATTCTCACACTACATAACCTGTTTCTTCCCACCTCCTGGCCTATTTTCGCTATTTCCAAAATTATCTCCTTTCATCGTATAGTTGGAAAAATCTGTGTTTTGCCCCACCGTTTCTCTAAATCCTGGCGGTCCGATCACCTTGAAGTCTTTAACATTTGTCAATCGATTATCTGGCTGATTTCTCATGGCTGGTATTTCGTTCTGCATAGCTTGATCGACCATAATTATAAAATTCTGCATCGGGTCTGGTTGTCCTCCAGCTTTGTTGACAGGTTCTTCTGTCCGTGTATTTCGTTTTTGTCTTGGCGGCATTATTGTAAATTATTCTTTATTAACTTACATTCTAATCCTTATCGTATACGCTTAACATATAACGCGAAATTTTTTATTCAAATAGTCATGCACTCAAAATATTAGATTTTAAAAATTTGGTTTACTGTATTAACCAGTGTTCAAATAAATAATTACTATCTTTATACCAACTTATTTCATTAATCTCACATAGATTCATACTCATAACACTTAACATACCATATCACATATTGCTTTAAACATCCGATATCCCTTTTTGTGACTCAAAAGTCGGGAATCGCTTCCACAACTTATACAAAAGTTGAAAATATTACCTTATATAGACATACTTATCATATACATCACATAAAATCATACATATTTAACTAATACTACTTATTTCTTACGCTTTCACTAAGGATCAATTACTTAGTATTCTATATATTTCCATTATCCTCAATAATCTAATCACACTTAACTATACCAAGTTCGTCAAACTTACCACACATTATGAGTTTAAGAACTCACCACAAACATATGAGTTTAAGAACTCGAGCTTGACCATATATTATTTAACTATACTCTACCTATCAGTTATACTATCGTTTCTGGGTCCAGTACTACATTTTTCCACAATAGCTACTTCATCACGGTTGCTTTCAAAGTGAGCCTCTATTTTAGCTATTAGCTTTAACATTGGCTCGGTCATGGAGATCTGCTCATTCTTTACGATCTGAGGGTATTCTAATTCTTTCTTATCTGACATCTACACACATAAATTATCCTGAGTAACATATAATATATACACACAACAAATAATAGTTTTATATATGTTATCTTTTACTTCGTTTGACGATGAATTCATTCAATTCATCTCCTTATAAACTCTATACGAGTTATTTATATTTTTAACGTTTCACTCTGTTCTAAGGTTATAGCCTAAGGTTTATCCCACCTAAGGTTTCTAACCCTAAAGCTCTGATACCAACTTGTAATGCCCCCAAATTCAGGTACTTGAAACCCGAACTTAGTGCTTTATGATACCATTTCTATGAGCGGAATAATACTAATAATAATAACAATAATATACAAATCAAACTTGATTTACATTTATCAGAGTCTAATACCAAGTACGCAACCTTTACTATAATTCTTTACATGATAGATAATACATATCATTGCCTTAATACAGTCTAACTATTACAAAAGATACCAATACCATATTCAGTTTGCTTTACTTTTTCACTTGTTCTTGACTGAACCTTCGAGTTGATCATGCCTAGCTGAAAACATTTAAATTAAGCAAGAATGAGCATTTGGGTGCCCAGCAAGTAATAATAATTATAAATATAATTAGCTGAAAGAATTAAATATTTTCTTTATACATCACTTCTACAACGATTCAATAGTTGTGAAGTAAACCAAAACCGATAATAATAACATAACAACTCTATATCACATTTTTGAAACTACGAATCGACTATAAATAGGGTTAAGGTGACATACTATGACCATTGTTTTCTATTTTCAAAAATGTTAAACAGAACTTCATCTGCAAACCGTCATAACTTACGGGCGCGAGGGTGTACATCCCATGGGCCCTGTATTGATCAATACTACATGCAAGAATGATATTATCGTTCACTCTGTCCGCCTTAGGCGCATAAAAGTTTTCCCTTGATCGGGATGTTCATACTTAGTCTGGAATTCAAATCAAAATAATTTGATTGGATACAAAAAGGTTTTATCATATTCAACGATATTTCTAAATCTGTGTCTAGCCGGTCAAATAGCTTAGACAACTTTTACTTACTGTATACATACTGGCAAACAATAGGTATATATATATATATATATATATATATATATATATATATATATATATATATATATATATATATTAACAGCGGATAAGTTTTTAAAAAGAAAAACTTAAACAAAAAAGAAAAGATTAAGAAGATGACCGGTGAATCGGTAAAGTAATCTCTTTCTTTTTATTTATAAACAGTTGAGGAAGGGATTACTTTAATTCCTAGACTAACGGTTTGAGAAAGATCGAAGTAGGAACTTCGACTTCATCTTCTAATAAAGAAGATCGAAGCTGGAAGCTTCGTCTCCGGCTAACTCTAGAGAGAAGGGAGAGAGCGGACCTCAGGTGAGGTTTTCTTACAAAAGAAAAGCCTGAAGAACTCTAACACTTCGAGTTCTTTAAATAGAAAAACTGAAATTAAATTACTATTGATTCACGCAGGAATCACTATTACATTAACTGGAGTAAAAGTAATTTACTTAAGTAAAAGTAAAACGTAAGAAACATTTTACATTTACTTTTACATGGGTAAATGTAAGAAAAATTTAACTAAGTTAAAAACATTTAACTTAAAGTAAAAGCAAAAGTTATTCTTTTACTTTTACTTTTACATTTACTAAAAGTAAAAGACTTTTGCTTTACGGAAAGAAAAAGCTGATCTGATGGCGTGGGCCATCAGCGCTGATTAAAGGCGACTGCGTCGTCTTCTCCGGTGACTCCTCCGGTTGACTCCGGCGACTGTTCCGTCGTCTTCTCCGGCGGCTTCTCCGGTTGACTGGTCCGTCACCTCCGGTGGCGGATGGAACTGCTGATCGTCTTCTCCGACGAGTCATCACCTCCATATATTTCCACCTCAAAATTTTTATCCAGGAAATAACCCTTTCACCCCCAAAAATTTGTTTACAAAAGAAGGAGAGGAAAAAAAATTTCATTGAAAAATTGGTCAAAATCTTCAAAATTTCTTAGATTTTGTAAAAGATTTTTGTTTAAAAACAAATCAGATGAAATCTGAAACAAAGGATCACTCGATTGGTCTTGATCTATCAGTGAAATCGGTCTAAACAGTTTCACTAAATCTTAACCGTTTAAACAAAAATTCTTTCTCTTGAAGGTCCACTTAAAAGGCCTTACTTGCCGATGAATCATACCCGTAGATCTAAAGATTCCATTTGGCCTTACACTGCTCTCTTACTAGAGACTTACAAACAGGCACTAATCGGGACTTAAGGCGATCTTGGGTGTTTAACGGCGAAAGTCCGGTTACTGAAAGCGGAGTAAGAAAAATAAAAGTTTGTGAAAACGTTTAAAAACCAAGAACAAACTATTTTTTCTTCGAAATCGCCGATAGCATCAAGAACCAACCGTGTGGCTCTGATACCATATAACAGCGGATAAGTTTTTTAAAAGAAAAACTTAAACAGAAAAGAAAATATTAAGAAGATGACCGGTGAATCGGTAAAGTAATCTCTTTCTTTTATTTATAAACAGTTGAGGAAGGATTACATTAATTCCTAGACTAACTGTTTGAGGAAGATCGAAGTATGAAAGACTTCGACTTCTTCTTCTGACTAAGAAGATCAAAGCTGGAAGCTTCGTCTCCGGCTAACTCTAGAGAGAAGGGAGAGCGGACCTCATGTGAGGTTTTCTTACAAAAGAAAAGCCTGAAAAACTCTAACACTTCGAGTTCTTTAAATAGAAAAACTGAAAGTAAATTACTATTGAATCACGCAGGATTCACTATTACATTAACTGAAGATTACTTTACCGATTCACCGGTCATCTTCTTAATCTTTTCTTTTCTGTTTAAGTTTTTCTTTTTAAAAACTTATCCGCTGTTAATATGGTATCAGAGCCACACGGTTGGTTCTTGATGCTATCGATGATTTCGAAGAAAAAACAGTTTGTTCTTGGTTTTTAAACGTTTTCACAAACTTTTATTTTTCTTGCTCCGCTTTCAGTAACCGGACCTTCGCCGAAAAACACCCAAGATCGCCTTAAGTCCCGAGTAGTGCCTGTTTGTAAGTCTCTAGTAAGAGAGCAGTGTAAGGCTAAAGGGAATCTTTAGATCTAAGGGGTATGATTTCTCGGCAAGTAAGGCCTTTTAAGTGGACCTTCAAGAGAAAGAATTTTTGTTTAAACGGTTAAGATTTAGTGAAACTGTTTAGACCGATTTCACTGATAGATCAGGACCAATCGAGTGATCCTTTGTTTCAGATTTCATCTAATTTGTTTTTAAATAAAAATCTTTTACAAAATCTAAGAAATTTTGAAGATTTTGACCAATTTTTCAGTGAATTTTTGTTTCCTCTCCTTCTTTTGTAAACAAATTTTTGGGGGTGAAAGGGTTATTTCCTGGATAAAAATTTTGAGGTGGAAATGTATGGAGGTGATGAATCATCGGAGAAGACGATCAGCAGTTCCATCTGGCACCGGAGGAGACATATCAGTCAATCGGAGAAGACGACGGAACAGTCGTTGGAGTCACCCGGAGGAGTCACCGGAGAAGGCGACGCAGTCGCCTTCAGTCAGCGCTGATGGCCCACGCCATCAGATTAGCTTTTGCTTTCCGTAAAGCAAAAGTCTTTTACCTTTAATAAATATAAAAGTAAAAGTAAAAGAATAACTTTTGCTTTTACTTTAAGTTAAATGTTTTTAACTTAGTTAAATGTTTCTTACATTTACCCATGTAAAAGTAAATGTAAAATGTTTCTTACGTTTTACTTTTACTTAAGTAAATTACTTTTACTCCAGTTAATGTAATAGTGATTCCTGCGTGAATCAATAGTAATTAACTTTCAGTTTTTCTATTTAAAGAACTCGAAGTGTTAGAGTTCTTCAGGCTTTTCTTTTGTAAGAAAACCTCACCTGAGGTCCGCTCTCTCCCTTCTCTCTAGAGTTAGCCGGAGACGAAGCTTTCAGCTTCGATCTTCTTAGTTAGAAGATGAAGTCGAAGTTCCTACTTCGATCTTCCTCAAACAGTTAGTCTAGGAATTAATGTAATCCCTTCCTCAACTGTTTATAAATAAAAAGAAAGAGATTACTTTACCGATTCACCAGTCATCTTCTTAATCTTTTCTTTTCTGTTTAAGTTTTTCTTTTTAAAAACTTCAGTAAAAGTAAAAGAATATAACTTTTGCTTTTACTTAAGTTAAATGTTTTTTACTTTAAGTAAAAATGTAAAAGTAAATGTAAAATATTTCTTACGTTTTACTTTTACTTAAGTAAATTACTTTTACTCCAGTTAATGTAATAGTGATTCCTGCGTGAATTAATAGTAATTTACTTTCAATTTTTTTATTTAAAGAACTCGAAGTGTTAGAGTCCTTCAGGCTTTTCTTTTGTAAGAAAACCTCACCTGAGGTCCGCTCTCCCTTCTCTCTAGAGTTAGCCGGAGACAAAGCTTCCAGCTTCGATCTTCTTAGTCAGAAGATGAAGTCGAAGTCTTTCATACTTCGATCTTCCTCAAACAGTTATTCTAGGAATTAATGTAATCCTTCCTCAACTGTATATAAATAAAAGAAAGAGATTACTTTACCGATTCACCGGTCATCTTCTTAATCTTTTCTTTTCTGTTTAAGTTTTTCTTTTAAAAAACTTATCCAGTAATTTAACGTGTGTATTGTATGCGCATCTGTCTGTTCTTTCCTCTCTTCAATCAATAAATTTGTATTGTCTGCTTCCGTCCCCAAATGGTATCAGAGCTAAGTTGTTTGTTGTTTCTGACTGCCTAGTTAGATCTTTCTAATCAAACTTATCTTCTCTTGTTCAAAATTATCTTCTTCCTCAGAGTTCTGAAGTCACCTTACTTACCTGTAGTCCACCTAGTTCGTGTCTAACCTTTGCAAGTCTCCAGGGTGTGAGCAGTGTCGGGTTATAGAACATAGGTATGAGTCTACTTAGGGTAAACGGGATATGCATGAATGAACCTTGAGTCAGATTTTATTTTGAAAACGGTCAAGATGAGTAGATTATTTAGATCCAGCTCCTCAGTTAGTAATCGGTCAACTTTGCCTCCAGTTTCAGACATAGTTAACCAGGAAGAACAGAGTTATGAAAACCTTAATCAAGTTTTGCATAATTGGAACATACCTAGGGTGTCCCCTAAAGATATTTATCAATCAACTTTTTCAGATAAATTTAAAACTGATTATAATGTTAAAACAGTTGAAAGAGTTTTTGCAATTAATAAAGAATATGAAAATTGTAGCCTGTTATCACCAGATGTTATTAAAAAACATAGAAAAAAGGGTTATAATTTCATACACATAGGATTGATTCAAGTAGCAGTTAAACCACTTAACAGAAAAGGAATTAATTCATCAATCTATCTTTGTCTTAGAGACGCCAGATATTTAAATTATTATCCTAGCATAATTGGTGCCATGGAAGCTAGCCTGCATAATGGTCCAATTCACTTTATTTGTTTTCCTGATTTCACCTTAAGTCTTAGTGATCAAAACTTATTTAAAGCATTAACATTAAATATTAAAACTGACGGAGAGATTACTTAAATGATTGAGGGATCTCAGCCTATTGTTTTGATTTACCGGATTTGTTATAAGACCATGAAGTCAAACTTGAAAGTTCATGCTCTTAATAAGAGTCCTCGTGATCAAATAGTTTTAATTCAGAGTTCAACTAGTGATGCTAATATCCAGATCCCGAGAACAATCCTCTGGAAGGATATTACCTTACCTAGTCAATGGACTTTGCCAAATGAATTACCACAACAGCCTGTAGTTAATAATTCATTGAATATAGAAAACATTAAACAGTTTTCTGATGGAACTGTTAAAATTAGTTTTGAACGCACTAGAACCCTAGTTATTATTGAAGACATTTCCAGTTCTTCAGCCCCTTCAGTTATTCATACTAGAAGAGATTTTGAAATAATTAGTAACCCTTCAGTTAAAGATATTAAACTTAAAGGTATCCTTAATCAAGGACAAGTTAGCATCCCTGTTACACCCAGAATGACCCTGATGAAGATGAAGATTCTTCTTCTCCAGCATCTTCTGTGTATCCTACACAGTCTGATTTTAATGCCCCTATTCATAATCAATTAAGAGTCATTAAAAAGGAATTTATTTTAGATTGGGATAACCTGGTAAAAGATTTTAATTCAAAATCTAATAAAGAAAAAAGACATCTATTTAGATCTAATCACCCTACTGAAAAGGAAAGAGATAAGATAGTTAATAGATGGAAAAGATTCATTAGAAATGAAGATATTAACGTTACTTTTTACGATTGGTATGAACAATATCAAAGTAAGTGTAATGTTATTAGTAAAACACAATGGATAAAAGAAGACAAATCAAAAATTTCGTCTAGTCATCCACCCTTAGAGATAGTTCTAATTCCAGTTAAAAATAATTCAGTTATCGCTAGTCCCTTTAAAATTCTTGATGGAGTTAAAGACGATAAAAAGATAATTGAACAATTAAACTTTAGTAATTAGTATCTAGCAACTGTTGGAAGACAGCTAGATAGAATTGAAGAAAGATTTGAAGAAAATGTTATTAAAAAACCTGATTCAAAAATTGAACAGCCTTTAATAAAATTACCTGAAAATAAAAATAAATTAGGTTTACCTAATAAAGATGAAGAATTAGTTCAGTCTATTGATAAATTATTTAAAAAAATCAAAACTGAAGCTGGTCCGAGTGGAACTATTGTTGTCATTGATCAAGTGGAATCTGATGATGACGACGACAGTTCTTCTATTCACTCATCTGCTTCTAATCTTAATGAACAGCTAAATAAATTAACTGTTAATAACACTAGTATTACCAGAAATTGGTATTCTAGACCTACTCCTCCGGATCTACAATTCGAAGAACGAAATCTAGATAAACAATTCTCTGTTTCATCTAATAAAGTATATGAATGGAATATTGATGGATTTAGTGAACAAGAAATTCTAAATAAATTGAATCATATGTCAATGGTAGCAAATAGTTATATCACCAAATTCAACAATTTATCTCAACTAAATATAGTTGAATTAATAGCTAGTGGATTCACTGGTATTCTCAGATCTTGGTGGGAAAAAAATCTCACAGAAGATATTAGAGTATCAATTATTCATGCTATCCAAAGAGATGATGACGACAACCCTATCTTCGATGAAGAAGTTGGTATGGGACCGCCAGATGGAGTTAATACTTTAATTTTCACCATAATTAAGCATTTTATTGGAACTCCTAGTAACATCACAAAAAGAATTCATGATCAATTAAGTAATCTTACTTGTCCCACTCTAAGTGATTTTAGATGGTACAAAGATGTATTCACCTCTAGAGTTATGATGCGAAATGACAGTAATAAGCCATTCTGGAAGGAAAAATTCGTTAATGGTTTACCTTCATTATTTGCACACAAAGTTAGAGAAGAATTAAGTAAAAATTTAGGATATATTGATTACGATAATTTAACCTATGGAGATATGATAAGTTATATTCAAAAAATCGGATTAAAAATGTGTATTGACTTTAAGTTAGCTAAGCAAGCTAGCAAAGATAAGAAAAAATCTAAATACGAGTTAGGCACTTTCTGTGAACAATATGGTTTATCGCCTGTGATTCCCTCTAGAAGAAAGCACCGGCAACCCCATAAACATATTGAGTCACATAAGAGTCATAAACATTGTAAAAAACGATATAATCAAGAAAAGAAAATTATTAATAAAGACTCCTATTATAAGAAACCTCAGTCAACACATAGAAAATCAACCAAAAAATCAAAGAATTTTGATAAAAGTAAAATTGTCTGTCAGAATTGTGGGCAGAAAGGACACTTTAAAAGTGAGTGTAGAATTAAGCAAAAATTAAGTCAGTTGAACATTTCAGCAGAGGACACAGAACAATTATTAGAGTTAATGCGAATTGAAAATAACAATAGTAATGAAGAAGCTTTAGATATTCCTGAATCTTCCAGCAGTAGCAGTACTTGTAACGATGAATCAAATAGTGATAATGAAGTTACTGTCTGTATTGAAAACTGTAGTAACAATTGCTGTAAAAGAATTAATGTAATTACCAAAGAAGATGACGAGTGTTCATTGTTAGTTGATTTAATTAGTAAGATCACTGACCCAGGATTAAAAACTCAGTATCTAAATCAACTAAAAGATTTACTAAACAAAGATAAGAAAGTTACTGACAAGGTTCTTAGAGCCAAAGAGAAACCAGTTTTTAGTCTTAACAAAACACTTGAGAGATTTAAGTCTCCAGCTAAAGAAATTACCCTCCCTGAGTTAAATCATGAGGTTAATAAATTAAAGAAAGAAATTTCTAACCTAAAATTAGATATTTCTAATCTAAGGAAAGAGATTGATGATAAAAAGTCAGATTTACAAGTACACGATTCTTCTTCCAGTGATGAAAATCATGAAGAACCAGAATCATCCGGTGCTAAAGATGAACCTGATCTTTTTATTCAAGGTCTCTCACTTAAAAGAATTAAGGACATTACCATTCAAAAATGGTATATCTCTATTAATTTAGTCATTGATAAAACCTTCTCCATTCAGCTTCCTGCCTTAGTTGATACTGGTGCAGACCTGAACTGTATTCAAGAAGGTCTTATTCCCACTAGATATTACAAGAAGACTAGTGAAAAACTTAATTCAGCTAATGGTAGTCATATGGAAATAAAATATAAATTACCTAGGGTGCATATCTGTCAAGACAATATGTGTTTTAAAACTTTATTTGTTTTAATTCGCAATCTTATAGATAAAATCATTTTAGGGTTACCATTTATATATTTATTGTATCCGTTCACCACTAGTAATAAAGGTTTAAGCTGCGAGCATTTAGGAAAGAAAATTACATTTAAGTTCCTAATTAAACCAAAAGAAAGAGATTTAAAATTTATTCAAGAAGAATCAATTTCTAAATCAGTTAATTTGCTAAACTGTAAAGTTACCCACCTAAGTTTCCTTAAAGAAGAAGTTAGGTATCAATAAGTTGAAGAACAACTTAAGAGTAATAGAGTTCAAGAAAAAATTAGTGAATTAAAAGATTATTTAACAAAAAATTTATGTTCTGACTCTCCCAATGCTTTTTGGCATAGGAAGAAGCACACAGTTAGGTTACCGTATGCTAAAGAATTTAGAGAACATTTAATTCCTACTAAAGCTAGACCAATTCAAATGAGTCATAAACAAATGGAGTTATGTAAAAATGAAATTAATGATCTCCTTAGTAAAGGATTAATTAGACATAGTAAGTCACCATGGTCTTCCCCAGCCTTCTATGTTAACAATGAAGCTGAGAAAGAGAGAGGTGTCCCTCGTCTAGTTATTAATTACAAGCCATTAAATAAAGTTTTAGAGTTGATTGGATACCCTTTACCCAATAAGGAAGACCTCCTTAGCAGGTTAAGTGTCTCCACCATCTTTAGTAAATTTGACCTCAAGTCTGGATTCTGGAAAGTTGCTATTCATCCCGACGATAGGTATAAGACCGCATTTACCACTCCTTTCGGACATTACGAATGGAATGTTCAGTCATTTGGACTAAAAAAATGCACCCAGTGAATTTCATAATATTCTTAATAATATTTTGAATCCTTTCAGTCATTTTATTATTGTATACATCGATGATATCATTGTATTCTCCAAGACTATTGAAGAACATATTAAACATTTAAATTAATTCTTCAAAACGATTAAAACCAATGGTCTTGTTCTTTCACCTTCCAAGTGTAGTCTATTTCTGACAAAAGTCAGGTTTCTCGGATTAATCCTCTATCACGGACTTACTCGGCCTATTGACAGAGCTATTCAATTTGTCGACAGATTTCCAGATAAGATTACCGACAAAACTCAGCTACAGAGATTTCTTGGCTCGCTTAATTATATAGGCAAGTTCTACAAGAATCTCAGGAAGATTTGTAAGCCTCTTTTTCAGCGCTTACAAAGTAATCCCCTTCCATGGACTGACATTCATACTTCTGTCGTCCAGCAAGTTAAAAAATATGTTAAGGTTTTGCCTTGCCTTGGCATCTCTAATGATTCAGCATTCAAAATAGTTGAAACTGATGCCTCCGATATTGGATTTGGCGGCATACTTAAACAAAAGTTAACTCCCTCTTCTGACGAGCAAATTGTTCGTTTCCATTCGGGCGCATGGAACCCTACACAGTTAAAATATAGTACTATTAAAAAAGAGAATTTATCACTTGTATTATGTATTAAGAAATTTCAGAGAGATTTACTAAATCAAAAATTTCTAGTTAGGATAGACTGCAAGTCAGCCAAATTCATTCTTGAAAAAGACGTTGAAAACGTCGCCTCTAAGCATTCTTTCGCTAGATGGCAAGCTATATTAAGTATTTTTGATTTTGATATTGAATATATTAAAGGTAGTAACAACTCAGTTCCTGATTTTCTCACCCGTAAATTCATTAACACAGGTACTATTGAAGCACCATGAGTGTGAGAGAAGGATCTTCTTCTCGTGGTCATGGCCGTTCCTCAGGCCCAGTTAATCAATCAAAAGGAACTGTTGTTCCTCATCCAGTTACTCAAACACATAATATATTTTAGGTGCTTGGTACAGTCCCCAAGACCTATGCGTCAGTTCTTGCTAGTCAGCCTAAACCGTTTGATATTTTTGCTAATCAATATAAAGCAACTACATCAAACCCTAGTAACCCAGCTTCGGAGTATCGTGCTAAGTATGATCAGCACTTATTCCATATCGAGTTACCCATGAAACCAAAAAATGACCCCGTCAAATTAGCTGCCCAGTATATTCCTACTGGATGGCATTTCCTTCCTCTCGCTCCTTATAAATCTTTGGTCTTTTATAAGGATATTCTTATTTAAACTGAGTCAGTATTTATCAAGCCTATTTATGCCAACGATGATAAATCCAAGCTTCTTTATCACTCGTTGAATATTAAACAGGTTCTCAATCTGTCCGATTGGGGTAGTCATCCCTCCGATCTCAAGTCACTCTCTAATCATGCTAGCCCCTATTGCTATTATGATTATATTGAGGCTTGGTTCAAAATCATGCTTCACCAGAATGAAGATCATAGTCATTCTTGGTTTTTCCAGTCCGACCAAAAGTTCAAGAGTCAATTTCCCAAGTGGTTCATTCTCTAGTGGACAAGGCATGGTCTTGATCATGCAATTTTCCCAGAACCACTTATGGTTCAACTTAAGCATTTTTGTCATCATAGTAATTATCTCCCGAAATATGAGGAAATTCCTGCGTTCCTTATATTTTGTAGTAAATATAAAATCCCTTGGATCCTTAAATGGCAATATGTCGTTACGGCCACCCAAGAAGTCACTGTATTACAGCCTCCTTCTTCCATAGGAATTAGGTCAGCCCAAACAGTCATCTCCCCAATTTCTCAGGTCTCTCGCCGTTTTTATATTAAATGGTGGGATAAGTTAGGTGTCGATAGGATAGTTGGAAAATGTACAGAAGGAGTTTCCGCCTTCTCCATCTACTCCATTATTGACCCCTCTAGTTACCAAGGCTCCAGCCATTGAGTCTTCCAGTAAATCTTCAGTTAAAGCTTCTGAGAAATTAAAATCAGTTGCTCCTCCGAGTCCCAGTAAAGTCACCGAGGTTTCCAGTTATTCTAATTCTTAGTTAAGGCTTCTTGCCGACGCCATTCAGGCAAGATTAGACCAATTAGATGAAAAATTAGAAGCAGCTTCTTCTCATTCCAGAGGAGAAAATGATAGTCAGAATTTAGAGGATGAAGATGATGATTATGACCCCTATGGCACAATCAATCTTCAGGATGCTCAGGATCCTTTTGCCTGATCGTCTCATTCAGTACCTGCTTCGGCAACCAAGTTAGCCCAGTCATCACCTGCTCCGGCAGCCTCGTCAGTGCCCAATTAGCTCAATCATCACCTGCTACGGTAGCCTCGTCAGCAGCATCTTCTACTCCGACAGCCTCTCCAGCAGTATCTCCTGCTTTCCACCAAAAGCAGCACTCAGTCAGACATCTGGCCCCACGGCCCCTTTAGTCAAAAGAAGTCGTCTGCTTTTCCACCGAAAGCAGATTCTTTTCTTTTCTTTTACTTTTACTTTACTTTAGTAAATGTAATATATTTTTTTACTTTTACTTTACCCCAGTTATTGTAATAGTAATGTTGTAATAGTTCGTTTCCTTGTTCTATAAAAGGAAATAGAATTCATTTAGTTACTCAGACTTAGAAAGACTCAGAGATCCTTCTCTGACTAATCTTTAGCCTCCACCGCTGTTAAGCCTACCTAACCCCTCTTCATCTAATGCTCTTCTTTTAGTTATCTTGTAAGTTAATTTTGTAAATAGTTTAATCAATCAATAAAATATATTTTGGGGACGGAAGCAGACAATACAAATTTATTGATTGAAGAGAGGAAAGAACAGACAGATGTGCATACAATACATAAGTTAAATTACTAAAATATAATTTTATTGATTGATTAAACTATTTACAAGTGCTTGAAACAAAATTAACTTACAAGATAACTAAAAGAAGAGCATTAGATGAAGAGGGGTTAGGTAGGCTTAACAGCGGTGGAGGCTAAAGATTAGTCAGAGAAGGATCTCTGAGTCTTTATAAGTCTGAGTAACTAAATGAATTTGATTTCCTTTTATAGAACAAGGAAACGAACTATTACAACATTACTATTACAATAACTGGGGTAAAGTAAAAGTAAAAAACATATTACATTTACTAAAGTAAAGTAAAAGTAAAAGAAAAGAAAAGAATCTACTTTCGGTAGAAAAGCAGACGTCTTCTTTTGACTAAAGGGGCCGTGGGGCCAGATGTCTGACTGAGTGCTGCTTTTGGTGGAAAGCAGGAGATGCTGCTGGCGAGGCTGTCGAGGCAGAAGATGCTGCTGACGAGGCTACTGTAGCAGGTGCTGACTGAGCTAACTGGGCACTGACGAGGCTGCCGGAGCAGGTGCTGACTGGGCTAACTGGGCTGCCGGAGCAGGTACTGAATGAGACGATCAGGCAAAAGGATCCTGAGCATCCTGAAGATTTATTGTGCCATAAGGGTCACAATCATCATCTTCATCCTCTAAATTCTGACTATCATTTTCTCCTCTGGAATGAGAAGAAGCTGCTTCTGATTTTTCATCTAACTGGTCTAATCTTGCCTGAATGGCGTCGGCAAAAAGCCTTAACTGAGAATTAGAATAACTGGAAACCTCGGTTACTTTACTGGGACTCGGAGGAGCAACTGATTTTAATTTCTTAGAAGCTTGAACTGAAGAATTACTGGAAGACTCAATGGCTGGAGCCTTGGTAACTAGAGGGGTCAATAATGGAGTAGATGGAGAAGGCAGAAACTCCTTCTGTACTTGACCAACTATCCTATCGACACCGAACTTATCCCATCATTTAATATAAAAACAGTGAGAGACCTGAGAAATTGGGGAGATGACTGTTTGAGCTGACCTAATTCCTATGGAAGAAGGAGGCTGGAATACAGTGACTTCTTGGGTGGCCGTAACGACATATTGCCATTTAAGGATCCAAGGGATTTTATATTTACTGCAAAATATAAGGAATGCAGGAATTTCCTCATATTTCGGGAGATAGTTACTATGATGACAAAAATGCTCAAGTTGAACCATAAGTGGTTCTGGGAAAATTGCATGATCAAGACCATGCCTTGTCCACCAGAGAATGAACCACTTGGGAAATTGACTCTTGAACTTTTGGACGAACTGGAAAAACCAAGAATGGCTATGATCTTCATTCTAGTGAAGCATGATTTTGAACCAAGCCTCAATATAATCATAATAGCAATAGGGGTTAGCATGATTAGAGAGTGACTTGAGATCGGAGGGATGACTACCCCAATCAGAAAGATTGAGAACCTATTTAATATACAACGAGTGATAAAGAAGCTTGGATTTATCATCGTTGGCATAAATAGGCTTGATAAATACTGGCTCAGTTTCAATAAGAATATCCTTATAAAAGACCAAAGATTTATAATGAGCGAGAGGAAGGAAATGCCATCCAGTAGGAAAATACTGGGCAGCTAATTTGACTGGAACATTTTTAGGTTTCATGGGTAACTCGATGTGGAATAAGTGCTGATCATACTTAGCACGATACTCCAAAGCTGGGTTACTAGGGTTTGATGAAGTTGCTTTGGATTGATTAGCAAAAATATCAAACGGTTTAGGTTGACTAGCAAGAACTGATGCATAGGGCTTGGGGACTGTACCAAGCACCTGGAATTTATTATGGGTTTGAGTAATTGGATGAGGAACAATAGTTTTTTTTGACTGATTTACTGGGCCTGAAGAACTGCCATGACCACGAGAAGAAGATCCTCCTCTCACACTCATGGTGCTGCAATAGTACCTGTGCTAATGAATTCACGGGTGAGAAAATCAGGAACTGAGTTGTTACTACCTTTAATATATTCAAGATCAAAATTAAAAATACTTAATATAGCTTGTCATCTAGCGAAAGAATGCTTAGAGGTGACGTTTTTAACGTCTTTTTCAAGAATGAATTTGGCTGACTTGCAGTCTATCCTAACTAAAATTTTTTGATTTAGTAAATCTCTCTAAAATCTCTTAATATATAATCCAAGTGATAAAATCTCTTTTTTAATAGCATTGTGTTTTAACTGTGTAGGGTTCCATGCGCCCAAATGGAAACGAACAATCTGCTCGTCAGAAGTGGGGGTTAACTTTTGTTTGAGTATGCCACCAAAACCAATATCGGAGGCATCAATTTCAACTATTTTGAATGCTGAATCATTAGAGATGCCAAGGCAGGGCATAACCTTAACATATTTTTTAACTTGCTGGACGACAGAAGTATGAATGTCAGTCTATGGAGGGGGATTACTTTGTAAGCGCTGAAAAAGAGGCTTACAAATCTTCCTGAGATTCTTGTGGAACTTGTCTATATAATTAAGCGAGCCAAGAAATCTTTGTAGTTGAGTTTTGTCGGTAATCTTATCTAGAAATCTGTCAGCAAATTGAATAGCTCTGTCAATTGGCCAAGTAAATCCGTGATAGAGGATTAAGCCGAGAAACCGGACTTTTGTCAGAAACAGACTACACTTGGAAGGTGAAAGAACAAGACCATTGGTTTTAACTATTTTGAAGAATGAATTCAAATGTTTAATATGTTCTTCAATAGTCTTGGAGAATACAAGGATATCATCGATGTTTACAATAATAAAATGACTTAAAGGATTCAAAATATTATTAAGAATATTTTGAAATTCATTGGGTGCATTTTTTAGTCCAAATGACTGAACATTCCATTCGTAATGTCCGAAAGGAGTGGTAAATGCGGTCTTATACCAATCGTCGGGATGAATAGCAACTTGCCAGAATCCAGACTTGAGGTCAAATTTACTAAAGATGGTGGAGACACTTAACCTGCTAAAGAGGTCTTCCTTATTGGGTAAAGGGTATCTAATCCACTCTAAAACTTTGTTTAATGGCTTGTAATTAATAACTAGACGAGGGACACCTCTCTCTTTCTCAGCTTCATTGTTAACATAGAAGGCTGGGCAAGACCATGGTGACTTACTATGTCTAATTAATCCTTTACTAAGGAGATCATTAATTTTATTTTTACATAACTTCATTTGTTCATGACTCATTTGAATTGGTCTAGCTTTAGTATGAATTAAATGTTCTCTAAATTCTTTAGCATACGGTAACCTAACTGTGTGCTTCTTCCTATGCCAAAAAGCATTGGGAGAGTCAGAACATAAATTTTTTGTTAAATAATCTTTTAATTCACTAATTTTTTCTTGAACTCTGTTACTCTTAAGTTGTTCTTCAACTTGTTGATACCTAACTTCTTCTTTAAGGAAACTTAGGTGGGTAACTTTACAGTTTAGCAAATTAACTGATTTAGAAATTGATTCTTCTTGAATAAATTTTAAATCTCTTTCTTTTGGTTTAATTAGGAACTTAAATGTAATTTTCTTTCCTAAATGCTCGCAGCTTAAACCTTTATTACTAGTGGTGAACGGATACAATAAATATATAAATGGTAACCCTAAAATGATTTTATCTGTAAGATTGCGAATTAAAACAAATGAAGTTTTAAAACACATATTGTCTTGACAGATATGCACCCTAGGTAATTTATATTTTATTTCCATATGGCTACCATTAGCTGAATTAAGTTTTTCACTAGTCTTCTAGTAATATCTAGTGGGAATAAGACCTTCTTGAATACAGTTTAGGTCTGCACCAGTATCAACTAAGGCAGGAAACTGAATGGAGAAGGTTTTATCAATGACTAAATTAATAGAGATATACCATTTTTGAATGGTAATGTCTTTAATTCTTTGAAGTGAGAGACCTTGAATAAAAAGATCAGGTTCATCTTTAGCACCTGATGATTCTGGTTCTTCATGACTTTCATCACTGGAAGAAGAACCGTGTACTTGTAAATCTGACTTTTTATCATCAATCTCTTTCCTTAGATTAGAAATATCTAATTTTAGGTTAGAAATTTCTTTCTTTAATTTATTAACCTCATGATTTAACTCAGGGAGGGTAATTTCTTTAGCTGGAGACTTAAATCTCTCAGGTGTTTTATTAAGACTAAAAACTGGTTTCTCTTTGGCTCTAAGAACCTTGTCAGTAACTTTCTTATCTTTGTTTAGTAAATCTTTTAGTTGATTTAGATACTAAGTTTTTAATCCTGGGTCAGTGATCTTACTAATTAAATCAACTAACAATGAACACTCTTCATCTTCTTTGGTAATTATATTAATTCTTTTACAGCAATTATTACTACAGTTTTCAGTACAGACAGTAACTTCATTATCACTATTTGATTCATCGTTACAAGTACTGCTACTGCTGGAAGATTCAAGAATATCTGAAGCTTTTTCATTACTATTGTTATTTTCAATTCGCATTAACTCTAATAATTGTTCTGTGTCTTCTGCTGAAATGTTCAACTGACTTAATTTTTGCTTAATTCTACACTCACTTTTAAAGTGTCCTTTCTGCCCATAATTGTGACAGACAATTTTACTTTTATCAAAAATTTTTGATTTTTTGGTTGATTTTCTATGTGTTGACCGAGGTTTCTTATAATAAGAATCTTTATTAATAATTTTCTTATCTTGACTATATCATTTTTTACGATGTTTATGACTCTTATGTGACTCAATATGTTTATGGGGTTGCCGATGCTTTCTTCTAGAGGGAGCAACAGGCGGTAAACCATATTGTTCACAGAAAGTGCCTAACTCGTATTTAGCCTTTTTCTTGTCCTTACTGGCTTGCTTAGCTAACTTAAAGTCAATACACATTTTTAATCCAATTTTTAGAATATAACTTATAATATCTCCATAAGTTAAATTATCATAATCAATATATCCTAAATTTTTACTTAATTCTTCTCTAACTTTATGTGCAAATAATGAAGGTAAACTATTAACGAATTTTTCTTTCTAGAATGGCTTATTACTGTCATTTCGCATCATAACTCTAGAGGTGAATACATCTTTGTACCATCTAAAATCACTTAGAGTGGGACAAGTAAGATTACTCAATTGATCATGAATTCTCTCTCTGATGTTACTAGGAGTTCCAATAAAATGTTTAATTATGGTGAAAATTAAAGTATTAACTCCATCTGGCGGTCCCATACCAACTTCTTCATCGAAGATGGGATTGCCCTCATCATCTCTTTGGATAGCATGAATAATTGATATTCTAATATCTTCTGTGAGATGTTTTTCCCACCAAGATCCGAGAATACCAGTGAATCCACTAGCTATTAATTCAACTATATCTGGTTGAGATAAATTGTTGAATTTGGTGATATAGTTATTTGCTACCATTGACATATGATTTAATTTATTAAGAATTTCTTGTTCACTAAATCCATCAATATTCCATTCATATACTTTATTAGATGAAACAGAGAATTGTTTATCTAGATTCCTCTCTTCGAATTGTAGATCCGGAGGAGTAGGTCTAGAATACCAATTTTTGGTAATACTAGTGTTATTAACAGTTAATTTATTTAGCTGTTCATTAAGATTAGAAGCAGATGAGTGAATAGAAGAACTGTCGTCGTCATCATCAAATTCCACTTGATCAATGACAGCAATAGTTCCACTCGGACCAGCTTCAGTTTTGATTTTTTTTAAATAATTTATCAATAGACAGAACTAATTCTTCATCTTTATTAGGTAAACCTAATTTATTTCTATTTTCAGGTAATTTTATTAAAGGCTGTTCAATTTTTGAATCAGGTTTTTTAATAACATTTTCTTCAAATCTTTCTTCAATTCTATCTAGCTGTTTTCCAACAGTTGCTACATACTGATTACTAAAGTTTAATTGTTCAATTATCTTTTTATCGTCTTTAACTCCATCGGGAATTTTAAAGGGACTAGCGATAACTGAAGTATTTTTAACTGGAATTAGAATTGTCTCTAAGGGTGGATGACTAGACGAAATTTTTGATTTGTCTTCTTTTATCCATTGTGTTTTACTAATAACATTACACTTACTTTGATATTGTTCATACCAATCGTAAAAAGTAACGTTAATCTCTTTATTTTTAATGAATCTTTTCCATCTATTAACTATCTTATCTCTTTCCTTTTCAGTAGGGTGATTAGATCTAAATAGATATCTTTTTTCTTTTTTAGATTTTGAATTAAAATCTTTTACCAGGTTATCCCAATCTAAAATAAATTCCTTTTTAATGACTCTTAATTGATTATCAATAGGGGCATTAAAATCAGACTGTGTAGGATACACAGAAGACACTGGAGAAGAAGAATCTTCATCTTCATCAGGGTCATTCTGGGTGTAACAGGCATGACTAACTTGTCCTTGATTAAGGATACCTTTAAGTTTAATATCTTTAACTGAAGGGTTACTAATTATTTCAGAATCTCTTCTAGTATGAATAATTGAAGGGGCTGAAGAACTGGAAATGTCTTCAATAATAACTGGGGTTCTAGTGCATTCAAAACTAATTTTAATAGTTCCATCAGAAAACTGTTTAATGTTTTCTATATTCAATGAATTATTAACTATGGGCTGTTGTGGTAATTCATTTGGCAAAGTCCATTGACTAGGTAAGGTAATATCCTTCCAGAGGACTGTTCTCGGGATCTGGATATTAGCATCACTAGTTGAACTCTGAATTAAAACTATTTGATCACGAGGACTCTTATTAAGAGCATGAACATTCAAGTTTGACTTCATGGTCTTATAATAAATTCGGTAAATCAAAGCAATAGGCTGAGATCCCTCAATCATTTGAGTAATCTCTCCGTCAGTTTTAATATTTAATGTTAATGCTTTAAATAAGTTTTGATCACTAAGACTTAAGGTGAAATCAGGAAAACAATTAAAGTGAATTGGACCATTATGCAGGCTAGCTTCCATGGCACCAATTATGCTAGGAAAATAATTTAAAAATCTGGCATCTCTAAGACAAAGATAGATTGATGAATTAATTCCTTTTCTGTTAAGTGGTTTAACTGCTACTTGAATCAATCTTATGTGCATGAAATTATAGCCCTTTTTTCTATGTTTTTTAATAACATCTGGTGATAACAGGCTACAATTTTCATATTCTTTATTAATTGTAAAAACTCTTTCAACTGTTTTAACATTATAATCAGTTTTAAATTTATCTGAAAAAGTTGATTGACAAATATCTCTCTAGAGTTAGTCGGAGACGAAGCTTCCAGCTTCGATCTTCTTAGTTAGAAGATGAAGTCGAAGTTCTTCATACTTCGATCTTCCTCAAACAGTTAGTCTAGGAATTAATGTAATCCTTCCTCAACTGTTTATAAATAAAAAGAAAGAGATTACTTTACCAATTCACCGGTCATCTTCTTAATCTTTTCTTTTCTGTTTAAGTTTTTCTTTTTTAAAAACTTATCCGCTGTTAATATGGTATCAGAGCCACACGGTTGGTTCTTGATGCTATCGGCGATTTCGAAGAAAAAACAGTTTGTTCTTGGTTTTTAAACGTTTCACAAACTTTTATTTTTCTTGCTCCGCTTTCAGTAACCGGACCTTCGCCGTTAAACACCCAAGATCGCCTTAAGTCTCGATTAGTGCCTGTTTGTAAGTCTATAGTAAGAAAGCAGTGTAAGGCCAAAGGGAATCTTTAGATCTACGGGTATGATTCATCGGCAAGTAAGGCCTTCTAAGTGGACCTTCAAGAGAAAGAATTTTTGTTTGAACGGTTAGGGTTTTGCTAAACTGTTTAGACCGATTTCACTGATAGATTAGGACCAATCGAGTGATCCTTTGTTTCAAATTTCATCTGATTTGTTTTTAAACAAAAACTTTCTAAAAAATCAAAGAAATTTTGAAGATTTTAACCAATTTTTCGGTGAAAAAATTTTCCTCTCCTTCTTTTGTAAACAAATTTTTGGGGGTGAAAAGGTTATTTCCTGGATAAAAATTTTGAGGTGAAAATGTATGGAGGTGATGACTCGTCAAAGAAGACGATCAGCAGTTCCATCCGACACCGGAGGAGACGGATCAGTCAACCGGAGAAGCCGCCGGAGAAGACGATGGAATAGTCGCCGGAGTCAACCGGAGGAGTCACCGGAGAAGACGACGCAACAGTCGCCTTCAGTCAGCGCTGATGGCCGATAGCCATCAGATCAGCTTTTGCTTTCCGTAAAGCAAAAGCATTTTACTTTAGTAAATGTAAAAGTAAAAGTAAAATAATAACTTTTGCTTTTACTTTAAGTTAAATATTTTTAACTTAGTTAAATGTTTCTTACATTTACCAATGTAAAAGTAAATGTAAAATGCTTCTTACGTTTTACTTTTACTTAAGTAAATTACTTTTACTTCAGTTAATGTAATAGTGATTCCTGCGTGAATCAAATAGTAATTTACTTTCAGTTTTCTATTTAAAGAACTCGAAGTGTTAGAGTTCTTCAGGCTTTTCTTTTGGAAGAAAACCTCACCTGAGGTCCGCTCTCCCTTCTCTCTAGAGTTAGCCGGAGACGAAGCTTCCAGCTTCGATCTTCTTAGTTAGAAGATGAAGTCGAAGTTCTTCATACTTCGATCTTCCTCAAACAGTTAGTCTAGGAATTAATGTAATCATTCCTCAACTGTTTATAAATAAAAAGAAAGAGATTACTTTACTGATTCACCGGTCATCTTCTTAATCTTTTCTTTTCTGTTTAAATTTTTCTTTTTTAAAAACTTATCCGCTGTTAATATGAGCGGACCTCAGGTGAGGTTTTCTTACAAAAGAAAAGCCTGAAGAACTATAACACTTCAAGTTCTTTAAATAGAAAAACTGAAAGTAAATTACTATTGATTCATGCAGGAATCACTATTACATTAACTAGAGTAAAAGTAATTTACTTAAGTAAAAGTAAAACGTAAGAAACATTTTACATTTACTTTTACATTTTTACTTAAAAGTAAAAAATATTTAACTTAAGTAAAAGCAAAAGTTATATTCTTTTACTTTTACTTTTACATTTACTAAAAGTAAAAGACTTTTGCTTTACGAAAAGCAAAAGCTGATTCGATGGTTGTCGGCCATCAGCTGACTGAAGGCGACTGTTGCGTCGTCTTCTCCGGTGACTCCTTCGGTTGACTCCGGCGACTGTTCCGTCGTCTTCTTCGGCGGATTCTCTGGTTGACTGATCGGTCCCCTCCGGTGCCGGATGGAACTGCTGATCGTCTTCTCGGACGAGTCATCACCTCCATACATTTTCACCTCAAAATTTTTATCTAGGAAATAACCCTTTCACCCCCAAAAATTTGTTTACAAAAGATGGAGAGGAAAATTTTTCACCGAAAAATTGGTCAAAATCTTCAAAATTTCTTTGATTTTGTAGAAAGTTTTTGTTTAAAAACAAATCAGATGAAATCTGAAACAAAGGATCACTCGATTGGTCCTGATCTATCAGTGTAATCGGTCTAAACAGTTTCACTAAATCTTAACCGTTTAAACAAAAATTCTTTCTCTTGAAGGTCCACTTAAAAGGCCTTACTTGTTGAGAAATCATACCCCTTTGATCTAAAGATTCCCTTTGGCCTTACACTGCTCTCTTACTAGAGTCTTACAAACAGGCACTAATCGGGACTTAAGGCGATCTTGGGTGTTTAACGGCGAAGGTCCGGTTACTGAAAGCGGAGCAAGAAAAATAAAAGTTTGTAAAAACGTTTAAAAACCAAGAACAAACTGTTTTTTCTTCGAAATCGCCGATAGCATCAAGAACCAACCGTGTGGCTCTGATACCATATTAACAGCAGATAAGTTTTTAAAGGAAAAACTTAGATAGAAAAAAAAGATTAAGAAGATGACCGGTGAATCGGTAAAGTAATCTCTTTCTTTTTATATATAAACAGTTGAGGAAGGATTACATTAATTCCTAGACTAACTGTTTGAGGAAGATCGAAGTATGAAAGACTTCGACTTCATCTTCTAACTAAGAAGATCGAAGTTGGAAGCTTCGTCTCTGGCTAACTCTAGAGAGAAGGGAGAGCGGACCTCAGGTGAGGTTTTCTTACAAAAGAAAAGCCTGAAGAACTCTAACACTTCGAGTTCTTTAAATAGAAAAACTGAAAGTAAATTACTATTGATTCATGCAGGAATCACTATTACATTAACTGGAGTAAAAGTAATTTACTTAAGTAAAAGTAAAACGTAAGAAACATTTTACATTTACTTTTATATTTTTACTTAAAGTAAAAAACATTTAACTTAAGTAAAAGCAAAATTTATATTCTTTTACTTTTACTTTTACATTTACTAAAAGTAAAGGACTTTTGCTTTACGAAAAGCAAAAGCTGATTCGATGGCTGTCGGCCATCAGCTGACTGAAGGCGACTGTTGCGTCGTCTTCTCCGGTGACTCCTCCGGTTGACTCCGGCGACTGTTCCGTCGTCTTCTCCGGCGGATTCTCCGGTTGACTGATCGGTCTCCTCCAGTGCCGGATGGAACTGCTGATCGTTTTCTCCGACGAGTCATCACCTCCATACATTTCCACCTCAAAATTGTTATCTAGGAAATAACCCTTTCACCCCCAAAAATTTGTTTACAATAGATGGAGAGGAAAATTTTTCACCGAAAAATTGGTCAAAATCTTCAAAATTTCTTTGATTTTGTAGAAAGTTTTTGTTTAAAAACAAATCAGATGAAATCTGAAACAAAGGATCACTCGATTGGTCCTGATCTATCAGTGTAATCGGTCTAAACAGTTTCACTAAATCTTAACCGTTTAAACAAAAATTCTTTCTCTTGAAGGTCCACTTAAAAGGCCTTACTTGTTGAGAAATCATACCCCTTTGATCTAAAGATTCCCTTTGGCCTTACACTGCTCTCTTACTAGAGTCTTACAAACAGGCACTAATCGGGACTTAAGGCGATCTTGGGTGTTTAACGGCGAAGGTCTGGTTGCTGAAAGCGGAGCAAGAAAAATAAAAGTTTGTAAAAACGTTTAAAAACCAAGAACAAACTGTTTTTTCTTCGAAATCGCCGATAATATCAAGAACCAACCGTGTGGCTCTGATACCATATTAACAGCAGATAAGTTTTTAAAGGAAAAACTTAGATAGAAAAAAAAGATTAAGAAGATGACCGGTGAATCGGTAAAGTAATCTCTTTCTTTTTATTTATAAACAGTTGAGGAAGGATTACATTTATTCCTAGACTAACTGTTTGAGGAAGATCGAAGTATGAAAGACTTTGACTTCATCTTCTAACTAAGAAGATCGAAGCTGGAAGCTCTGTCTCCGGCTAACTCTAGAGAGAAGGGAGAGCGGACTTTAGGTGAGGTTTTCTTTCAAAAGAAAAGCTAGAAGAACTCTAATACTTCGAGTTCTTTAAATAGAAAAACTGAAAGTAAATTACTATTGATTCATGCAGGAATCACTATTACATTAACTGGAGTAAAAGTAATTTACTTAAGTAAAAGTAAAACGTAAGAAACATTTTACATTTACTTTTACATTTTTACTTAAAGTAAAAAACATTTAACTTAAGTAAAAGCAAAAGTTATATTTTTTTACTTTTACTTTTACATTTACTAAAAGTAAAAGGCTTTTGCTTTACGTAAAGCAAAAGCTGATTCGATGGCTGTCGGCCATCAGCTGACTGAAGGCGACTGTTGCGTCGTCTTCTCCGGTGACTCCTCCGGTTGACTCTGGCGACTGTTCCGTCGTCTTCTCCGGCGGATTCTCCGGTTGACTGATCGGTCTCCTCCAGTGCCGGATGGAACTGCTGATCGTTTTCTTCGACGAGTCATCACCTCCATACATTTCCACCTCAAAATTGTTATCTAGGAAATAACCCTTTCACCCCCAAAAATTTGTTTACAATAGATGGAGAGGAAAATTTTTCACCGAAAAATTGGTCAAAATCTTCAAAATTTCTTTGATTTTGTAGAAAGTTTTTGTTTAAAAACAAATCAGATGAAATCTGAAACAAAGGATCACTCGATTTGTCCTGATCTATCAGTGTAATCGGTCTAAACAGTTTCACTAAATCTTAACCGTTTAAACAAAAATTCTTTCTCTTGAAGGTCCACTTAAAAGGCCTTACTTGTTGAGAAATCATACCCCTTTGATCTAAAGATTCCCTTTGGCCTTACACTGCTCTCTTACTAGAGTCTTACAAACAGGCACTAATCGGGACTTAAGGCGATCTTGGGTGTTTAACGGCGAAGGTTCGGTTACTGAAAGCGGAGCAAGAAAAATAAAAGTTTGTAAAAACGTTTAAAAACCAAGAACAAACTGTTTTTTCTTCGAAATCGCCGATAATATCAAGAACCAACCGTGTGGCTCTGATACCATATTAACAGCAGATAAGTTTTTAAAGGAAAAACTTAGACAGAAAAAAAAGATTAAGAAGATGACCGGTGAATCGGTAAAGTAATCTTTTTCTTTTTATTTATAAACAATTGAGGAAGGATTACATTAATTCCTAGACTAACTGTTTGAGGAAGATCGAAGTATGAAAGACTTCGACTTCATCTTCTAACTAAGAAGATCGAAGTTGGAAGCTTCGTCTATGGCTAACTCTAGAGAGAAGGGAGAGCGGACCTCAGGTGAGGTTTTCTTACAAAAGAAAAGCCTGAAGAACTCTAACACTTCGAGTTCTTTAAATAGAAAAACTGATAGTAAATTACTATTGATTCACGCAGGAATCACTATTACATTAACTAGAGTAAAAGTAATTTACTTAAGTAAAAGTAAAACGTAAGAAACATTTTATATTCTTTTACTTTTACTTTTACATTTACTAAAAGTAAAAGACTTTTGCTTTACGGAAAGCAAAAGCTGATCTGATGGCTGTCGGCCATCAGCTGACTGAAGGCGACTGTTGCGTCGTCTTCTCCGGTGACTCCTCCGGTTGACTCCGACGACTGTTCCGTCGTCTTCTCCTGTTGACTGATCCATCTCCTCCGGTGCCGGATGGAACTGCTGATCGTCTTCTCGGACGAGTCATCACCTCCATACATTTTCACCTCAAAATTTTTATCTAGGAAATAACCCTTTCACCCCCAAAAATTTGTTTACAAAAGATGGAGAGGAAAATTTTTCACCGAAAAATTGGTCAAAATCTTCAAAATTTCTTTGATTTTGTAGAAAGTTTTTGTTTAAAAACAAATCAGATGAAATCTGAAACAAAGGATCACTCGATTGGTCCTGATCTATCAGTGTAATCGGTCTAAACAGTTTCACTAAATCTTAACCGTTTAAACAAAAATTCTTTCTCTTGAAGGTCCACTTAAAAGGCCTTACTTGTTGAGAAATCATACCCCTTTGATCTAAAGATTCCCTTTGGCCTTACACTGCTCTCTTACTAGAGTCTTACAAACAGGCACTAATCGGGACTTAAGGCGATCTTGGGTGTTTAACGGCGAAGGTCCGGTTACTGAAAGCGGAGCAAGAAAAATAAAAGTTTGTAAAAACGTTTAAAAACCAAGAACAAACTGTTTTTTCTTCGAAATCGCCGATAGCATCAAGAACCAACCGTGTGGCTCTGATACCATATTAACAGCAGATAAGTTTTTAAAGGAAAAACTTAGATAGAAAAAAAAGATTAAGAAGATGACCGGTGAATCGGTAAAGTAATCTCTTTCTTTTTATATATAAACAGTTGAGGAAGGATTACATTAATTCCTAGACTAACTGTTTGAGGAAGATCGAAGTATGAAAGACTTCGACTTCATCTTTTAACTAAGAAGATCGAAGTTGGAAGCTTCGTCTCTGGCTAACTCTAGAGAGAAGGGAGAGCGGACCTCAGGTGAGGTTTTCTTACAAAAGAAAAGCCTGAAGAACTCTAACACTTCGAGTTCTTTAAATAGAAAAACTAAAAGTAAATTACTATTGATTCATGCAGGAATCACTATTACATTAACTGGAGTAAAAGTAATTTACTTAAGTAAAAGTAAAACGTAAGAAACATTTTACATTTACTTTTATATTTTTACTTAAAGTAAAAAACATTTAACTTAAGTAAAAGCAAAATTTATATTCTTTTACTTTTACTTTTACATTTACTAAAAGTAAAAGACTTTTGCTTTACGAAAAGCAAAAGCTGATTCGATGGCTGTCGGCCATCAGCTGACTGAAGGCGACTGTTGCGTCGTCTTCTCCGGTGACTCCTCCAGTTGACTCCGGCGACTGTTCCGTCGTCTTCTCCGGCGGATTCTCCGGTTGACTGATCGGTCTCCTCCAGTGCCGGATGGAACTGCTGATCGTTTTCTCCGACGAGTCATCACCTCCATACATTTCCACCTCAAAATTGTTATCTAGGAAATAACCCTTTCACCCCCAAAAATTTGTTTACAATAGATGGAGAGGAAAATTTTTCACCGAAAAATTGGTCAAAATCTTCAAAATTTCTTTGATTTTGTAGAAAGTTTTTGTTTAAAAACAAATCAGATGAAATCTGAAACAAAGGATCACTCGATTGCTCCTGATCTATCAGTGTAATCGGTCTAAACAGTTTCACTAAATCTTAACCGTTTAAACAAAAATTCTTTCTCTTGAAGGTCCACTTAAAAGGCCTTACTTGTTGAGAAATCATACCCCTTTGATCTAAAGATTCCCTTTGGCCTTACACTGCTCTCTTACTAGAGTCTTACAAACAGGCACTAATCGGGACTTAAGGCGATCTTGGGTGTTTAACGGCGAAGGTATGGTTGCTGAAAGCGGAGCAAGAAAAATAAAAGTTTGTAAAAACGTTTAAAAACCAAGAACAAACTGTTTTTTCTTCGAAATCGCCGATAATATCAAGAACCAACCGTGTGGCTCTGATACCATATTAACAGCAGATAAGTTTTTAAAGGAAAAACTTAGATAGAAAAAAAAGATTAAGAAGATGACCGGTGAATCGGTAAAGTAATCTCTTTCTTTTTATTTATAAACAGTTGAGGAAGGATTACATTTATTCCTAGACTAACTGTTTGAGGAAGATCGAAGTATGAAAGACTTTGACTTCATCTTCTAACTAAGAAGATCGAAGCTGGAAGCTCTGTCTCCGGCTAACTCTAGAGAGAAGGGAGAGCGGACTTTAGGTGAGGTTTTCTTTCAAAAGAAAAGCTAGAAGAACTCTAATACTTCGAGTTCTTTAAATAGAAAAACTGAAAGTAAATTACTATTGATTCATGCAGGAATCACTATTACATTAACTGGAGTAAAAGTAATTTACTTAAGTAAAAGTAAAACGTAAGAAACATTTTACATTTACTTTTACATTTTTACTTAAAGTAAAAAACATTTAACTTAAGTAAAAGCAAAAGTTATATTTTTTTACTTTTACTTTTACATTTACTAAAAGTAAAAGGCTTTTGCTTTACGTAAAGCAAAAGCTGATTCGATGGCTGTCGGCCATCAGCTGACTGAAGGCGACTGTTGCGTCGTCTTCTCCGGTGACTCCTCCGGTTGACTCTGGCGACTGTTCCGTCGTCTTCTCCGGCGGATTCTCCGGTTGACTGATCGGTCTCCTCCAGTGCCGGATGGAACTGCTGATCATTTTCTTCGACGAGTCATCACCTCCATACATTTCCACCTCAAAATTGTTATCTACGAAATAACCCTTTCACCCCCAAAAATTTGTTTACAATAGATGGAGAGGAAAATTTTTCACCGAAAAATTGGTCAAAATCTTCAAAATTTCTTTGATTTTGTAGAAAGTTTTTGTTTAAAAACAAATCAGATGAAATCTGAAACAAAGGATCACTCGATTTGTCCTGATCTATCAGTGTAATCGGTCTAAACAGTTTCACTAAATCTTAACCGTTTAAACAAAAATTCTTTCTCTTGAAGGTCCACTTAAAAGGCCTTACTTGTTGAGAAATCATACCCCTTTGATCTAAAGATTCCCTTTGGCCTTACACTGCTCTCTTACTAGAGTCTTACAAACAGGCACTAATCGGGACTTAAGGCGATCTTGGGTGTTTAACGGCGAAGGTCCGGTTACTGAAAGCGGAGCAAGAAAAATAAAAGTTTGTAAAAACGTTTAAAAACCAAGAACAAACTGTTTTTTCTTCGAAATCGCCGATAATATCAAGAACCAACCGTGTGGCTCTGATACCATATTAACAGCAGATAAGTTTTTAAAGGAAAAACTTAGACAGAAAAAAAAGATTAAGAAGATGACCGGTGAATCGGTAAAGTAATCTTTTTCTTTTTATTTATAAACAATTGAGGAAGGATTACATTAATTCCTAGACTAACTGTTTGAGGAAGATCGAAGTATGAAAGACTTCGACTTCATCTTCTAACTAAGAAGATCGAAGTTGGAAGCTTCGTCTATGGCTAACTCTAGAGAGAAGGGAGAGCGGACCTCAGGTGAGGTTTTCTTACAAAAGAAAAGCCTGAAGAACTCTAACACTTCGAGTTCTTTAAATAGAAAAACTGATAGTAAATTACTATTGATTCACGCAGGAATCACTATTACATTAACTAGAGTAAAAGTAATTTACTTAAGTAAAAGTAAAACGTAAGAAACATTTTATATTCTTTTACTTTTACTTTTACATTTACTAAAAGTAAAAGACTTTTGCTTTACGGAAAGCAAAAGCTGATCTGATGGCTGTCGGCCATCAGCTGACTGAAGGCGACTGTTGCGTCGTCTTCTCCGGTGACTCCTCCGGTTGACTCCGACGACTGTTCCGTCGTCTTCTCCTGTTGACTGATCCATCTCCTCCGGTGCCGGATGGAACTGCTGATCGTCTTCTCCGACGAGTCATCACCTCCATAAATTTCCACCTCAAAATTGTTATCTTAGAAATAACCATTTCACCCCCAAAAATTTGTTTACAAAAGAAGGAGAGGAAAATTTTTCACCGAAAAATTGGTCAAAATCTTCGAAATTTCTTTGATTTTGTAGAAAGTTTTTGTTGAAAAACAAATCAGATGAAATCTGAAACAAAGGATCACTCGATTGGTCCTGATCTATCAGTGAAATCGGTCTAAACATTTTCACTAAATCTTAACCGTTTAAACAAAAATTCTTTCTCTTGAAGGTCCACTTAAAAGGCCTTACTTGCCAAGAAATCATACCCCATAGATCTAAAGATTCCCTTTGGCCTTACACTGCTCTCTTACTAGAGTCTTACAAACAGGCACTAATCGGGACAAACTTATCTTTTTAATCAAACTTATCTTCTCTTTTCAAAATTATCTTCTTCCTCAAAGTTCTGAAGTCACCTTACTTACCTATAGTCCACCTAGTTCGTGTCTAACCTTTGTAAGTCTCCAGGGTATGAGCAGTGTCGGGTTATAGAACATAGGTATGAGTCTACTTAGGGTAAACGGGGTATGCATGAATGAACCTTGAGTCCGATTTTATTTTGAAAACAGTCAAGATGAGTAGATTATTTAGATCCAGCTCCTCAGTTAGTAATCGATCAACTTTGCCTCCAGTTCCAGACATAGTTAACCAGGAAGAACAGAGTTATGAAAACCTTAATCAAGTTTTGCATAATTGGAACATACCTAGGGTGTCCCCTAAAGATATTTATCAATCAACTTTTTCAGATAAATTTAAAACTAATTATAATGTTAAAACAGTTGAAAGAGTTTTTGCAATTAATAAAGAATATGAAAATTGTAGCCTGTTATCACCAGATGTTATTAAAAAACATAGAAAAAAGGGTTATAATTTCATACACATAGGATTGATTCAAGTAGCAGTTAAACCACTTAACAGAAAAGGAATTAATTCATCAATCTATCTTTGTCTTAGAGACGCCAGATTTTTAAATTATTATCCTAGCATAATTGGTGCCATGGAAGCTAGCCTGCATAATGGTCCAATTCACTTTAATTGTTTTCCTGATTTCACCTTAAGTCTTAGTGATCAAAACTTATTTAAAGCATTAACATTAAATATTAAAGCTGACGGAGAGATTACTCAAATGATTGAGGGATCTCAGCCTATTGCTTTGATTTACCGGATTTATTATAAGACCATGAAGTCAAACTTGAAAGTTCATGCTCTTAATAAGAGTCCTCGTGATCAAATAGTTTTAATTCAGAGTTGAACTAGTGATGCTAATATCCAGATCCCGAGAACAATCCTCTAGAAGGATATTACCTTACCTAGTCAATGGACTTTGCCAAATGAATTACCACAACAGCCCATAGTTAATAATTCATTGAATATAGAAAACATTAAACAATTTTCTGATGGAACTGTTAAAATTAGTTTTGAATGCACTAGAACCCCAGTTATTATTGAAGACATTTCCAGTTCTTCAGCCCCTTCAGTTATTCATACTAGAAGAGATTCTGAAATAATTAGTAACCCTTCAGTTAAAGATATTAAACTTAAAGGTATTCTTAATCAAGGACAAGTTAGTTATCCCTGTTACACCCAAAATGACCCTGATGAAGATGAAGGTTCTTCATCTCCAGCGTCTTCTGTGTATCCTACACAGTCTGATTTTAATGCCCCTATTCATAATCAATTAAGAGTCATTAAAAAGGAATTTATTTTAGATTGGGATAACCTGGTAAAAGATTTTAATTCAAAATCTAATAAAGAAAAAAGACATCTATTTAGATCTAATCACTCTACTGAAAAGGAAGGAGATAAGATAGTTAATAGATGGAAAAGATTCATTAAAAATGAAGAGATTAACGTTACTTTTTACTATTGGTATGAACAATATCAAAGTAAGTGTAATGTTATTAGTAAAACACAATGGATCAAAGAAGACAAATCAAAAATTTCATCTAGTCATCCACCATTAGAGACAGTTCTAATTCTAGTTAAAAATACTTCAATTATCGCTAGTCCCTTTAAAATTCCCGATGGAATTAAAGACGATAAAAAGATAATTGAACAATTAAACTTTAGTAATCAGTATCTAGTAACTGTTTGAAAACAGCTAGATAGAATTGAAGAAAGATTTGAAGAAAATGTTATTAAAAAACCTGATTCAAAAATTAAACAGCCTTTAATAAAATTACTTGAAAATAGAAATAAATTAGGTTTACCTAATAAAGATGAAGAATTAGTTCAGTCTATTGATAAATTATTTAAAAAAATTAAAACTGAAGCTAGTTCGAGTGGAACTATTGCTGTCATTGATCAAGTGGAATCTGATGATGATGACGACAGTTCTTCTATTCACTCATCTACTTCAAATCTTAATGAACAGCTAAATAAATTAACTGTTAATAACACCAGTATTACCAGAAATTGGTATTCTAGACCTACTCCTCCGGATCTACAATTCGAAGAAAGAAATCTAGATAAACAATTCTCTGTTTCATTTAATAAAGTATATGAATGGAATATTGATGGATTTAGTGAACAAGAAATTCTAAATAAATTGAATCATATGTCAATGGTAGCAAATAGTTATATCACCAAATTCAACAATTTATCTCAACCAGATATAGTTGAATTAATAGCTAGTGGATTCACTGGTATTCTCAGATCTTGGTGGGAAAAACATCTCACAGAATATATTAGAGTATCAATTATTCATGCTATCCAAAGAGATGATGACGACAACCCTATCTTCGACGAAGAAGTTGGTATGGGACCGCCAGATGGAATTAATACTTTAATTTTCACCATAATTAAGCATTTTATTTGAACTCCTAGTAACATCACAGAAAGAATTCATGATCAATTAAGTAATCTTACGTGTCCCACTCTAAGTAATTTTAGATGGTACAAAGATGTATTCACCTCTAGAGTTATGATGCGAAATGACAGTAATAAGCCATTCTGGAAGGAAAAATTCGTTAATTGTTTACCTTCATTATTTGCACACAAAGTTAGAGAAGAATTAAGTAAAAATTTAGGATATATTGATTACGATAATTTAACCTATGGAGATATTATAAGTTATATTCAAAAAATCGGATTAAAAATGTGTATTGACTTTAAGTTAGCTAAGCAAGCTAGCAAAGATAAGAAAAAAGCTAAATACGAGTTAGGCACTTTCTGTGAACAATATGGTTTACCGCCTGTGGCTCCCTCTAGAAGAAAGCACCGGCAACCCCATAAACATATTGAGTCACATAAGAGTCATAAACATCGTAAAAACGATATAATCAAGAAAAGAAAATTATTAATAAAGACTCTTATTATAAGAAACCTCAGTCAACACATAGAAAATCAACCAAAAAATCAAAGAATTTTGATAAAAGTAAAATTGTCTGTCACAATTATGGGTAGAAAGGACACTTTAAAAGTGAGTGTAGAATTGAGCAAAAATTAAGTCAGTTGAACATTTCAGCAGAAGACACAGAACAATTATTAGAGTTAATGCGAATTGAAAATAACAATAGTAATGAAGAAGCTTCAGATATTCCTGAATCTTCCAGCAGTAGCAGTAGTTGTAACGATGAATCAAATAGTGATAATGAAGTTACTGTCTGTACTGAAAACTGTAGTAACAATTGCTGTAAAAGAATTAATGTAATTACCAAAGAAGATGACGAGTGTTCATTGTTAGTTGATTTAATTAGTAAGATCACTGACCCAGGATTAAAAACTCAGTATCTAAATCAACTAAAAGATTTACTAAACAAAGATAAGAAAGTTACTGACAAGGTTCTTAGAGCCAAAGAGAAACCAGTTTTTAGTCTTAACAAAACACTTGAGAGATTTAAGTCTCCAGCTAAAGAAATTACCCTCCCTGAGTTAAATCATGAGGTTAATAAATTAAAGAAAGAAATTTCTAACCTAAAATTAGATATTTCTAATCTAAGGAAAGAGATTGATGATAAAAAGTCAGATTTACAAGTACACGATTCTTCTTCCAGTGATGAAAGTCATGAAGAACCAGAATCATCAGGTGCTAAAAATGAACCTGGTCTTTTTATTCAAGGTCTCTCACTTAAAAGAATTAAAGACATTACCATTCAAAAATGGTATATCTCTATTAATTTAGTCATTGATAAAACCTTCTCCATTCAGTTTCCTGCCTTAGTTGATACTGGTGCAGACCTGAACTATATTCAAGAAGGTCTTATTCCCACTAGATATTACAAGAAGACTAGTGAATAACTTAATTCAGCTAGTGGTAGTCATATGGAAATAAAATATAAATTACCTAGGGTGCATATCTGTCAAGACAATATGTGTTTTAAAACTTTATTTGTTTTAATTCGAAATCTTATAGATAAAATCATTTTAGGGTTACCATTTATATATTTATTATATCCGTTCACCACTAGTAATAAAGGTTTAAGCTGCGAGCATTTAGGAAAGAAAATTACATTTAAGTTCCTAATTAAACCAAAAGAAAGAGATTTAAAATTTATTCAAGAAAAATCAATTTCTAAATCAGTTAATTTGCTAAACTGTAAAGTTACCCACCTAAGTTTCCTTAAAGAAGAAGTTAGGTATCAACAAGTTGAAGAACAACTTAAGAGTAACAGAGTTCAAGAAAAAATTAGTGAATTAAAAGATTATTTAACAAAAAAATTTATGTTCTAACTCTCCCAATGCTTTTTGGCATAGGAAGAAGCACACAGTTAGGTTACCGTATGCTAAAGAATTTAGAGAACATTTAATTCCTACTAAAGCTAGACCAATTCAAATGAGTCATGAACAAATGGAGTTATGTAAAAATGAAATTAATGATCTCCTTAGTAAAGGATTAATTAGACATAGTAAGTTACCATGGTCTTGCCCAGCCTTCTATGTTAACAATGAAGCTGAAAAAGAGAGAGGTGTCCCTCGTCTAGTTATTAATTATAAACCATTAAACAAGGTTTTAGAGTGGATTATATACCCTTTACCCAATAAGGAAGACCTCCTTAGCAGGTTAAGTGTCTCCACCATTTTTAGTAAATTTGACCTTAAATCAGGATTTTGGCAAGTTGCTATTCATCCCGATGATAGGTATAAAACTGTATTTACCACTCCTTTCGGACATTACGAATGGAATGTTCAGTCATTTGGACTAAAAAATGCACCCAGTGAATTTCAGAATATTCTTAATAATATTTTGAATCCTTTCAGTCATTTTATTATTGTATACATCGATGATATCCTTGTATTCTCCAAGACTATTGAAGAACATATTAAACAATTGAATTCATTCTTGAAAATGGTTAAAACCAATGGTCTTGTTCTTTCACCTTCCAAGTGTAGTTTGTATCTGACAAAAGTCAGGTTTCTCGGATTAATCCTCTATCACGGACTTACTCGGCCTATTGACAGAGCTATTCAATTTGCCGACAGATTTCCAGATAAGATTACCGACAAAACTCAGCTACAGAGATTTCTTGGCTCGCTTAATTATATAGGCAAGTTCTACAAGAATCTCAGGAAGATTTGTAAGCCTCTTTTTCAGCGCTTACAAAGTAATCCCCCTCCATGGACTGACATTCATACTTCTGTCGTCCAGCAAGTTAAAAAATATGTTAAGGTTTTGCCCTGCCTTGGCATCTCTAATGATTCAGCATTCAAAATAGTTAAAACTGATGCCTCCGATATTGGTTTTGGTGGCATACTCAAACAAAAGTTAACCCCCACTTCTAACGAGCAGATTGTTCGTTTCCATTCGGGCGCATGGAACCCTACACAGTTAAAATACAGTACTATTAAAAAAGAGATTTTATCACTTATATTATGTATTAAGAAATTTCAGAGAGATTTACTAAATCAAAAATTTCTAGTTAGGATAGACTGCAAGTCAGCCAAATTCATTCTTGAAAAAGACGTTGAAAACGTCGCCTCTAAGCATTCTTTCGCTAGATGGGAAGCTATATTAAGTATTTTTGATTTTGATATTGAATATATTAAAGGTAGTAACAACTCAGTTCCTGATTTTCTCACCCGTGAATTCATTAACACAGGTACTATTGCAGCACCATGAGTGTGAGAGGAGGATTTTCTTCTCGTGGTCATGGCCGTTCCTCAGGCCCAGTTAATCAATCAAAAGGAACTGTTGTTCCTCATCCAGTTACTCAAACACATAATAAATTTCAGGTGCTTGGTACAGTCCCCAAGCCATATGCGTCAATTCTTGCTAGTCAGCCTTAACCGTTTGATATTTTTGCTAATCAATCTAAAGAAACTACATCAAACCCTAGTAACCCAGCTTCGGAGTATCATGCTAAGTATGATCAGCACTTATTCCACACCGAGTTACCCATGAAACCTAAAAATGACCCAGTCAAATTAGCTGCCCAGTATTTTCCTACTGGATGGCATTTCCTTCCCCTCGCTCCTTATAAATCTTTGGTCTTTTATAAGGATATTCTTATTGAAACTGAGTCAGTATTTATCAAGCCTATTTATGCCAACGATGATAAATCCAAGCTTCTTTATCACTCGTTGTATATTAAATAGGTTCTCAATCTTTTCGATTGGGGTAGTCATCCCTCCGATCTCAAGTCACTCTCTAATCATGCTAGCCCCTATTGCTATTATGATTATATTGAGGCTTGGTTCAAAATCATGCTTCACCAGAATGAAGATCATAGTCATTCTTGGTTTTTCCAGTTCACCCAAAAGTTCAAGAGTCAATTTCCCAAGTGGTTCATTCTCTGGTGGACAAGGCATGGTCTTGATCATGCAATTTTCCCAGAACCACTTATGGTTCAACTTGAGCATTTTTGTCATCATATTAACTATCTCCCGAAATATGAGGAAATTCCTGCATTCCTTATATTTTGCAGTAAATATAAAATCCCTTGGATCCTTAAATGGCAATATGTCGTTACGGCCACCCAATAAGTCACTGTATTCCAGCCTCCTTCTTCCATAGGAATTAGGTCAGGCCAAACAGTCATCTCCCCAATTTCTCAGGTCTCTCGCCATTTTTATATTAAATGGTGGAATAAGTTCGGTGTCGATAGGATAGTTGGTCAAGTACAGAAGGAGTTTTCTCCTTCTCCATCTACTCCATTATTGACCCCTCTAGTTACCAAGGCTCCAGCCATTGAGTCTTCCAGTAAATCTTCAGTTAAAGCTTCTGAGAAATTAAAATCAGTTGCTCCTCCGAGTCCCAGTAAAGTCACCGAGGTTTCCAGTTATTCTAATTCTCAGTTAAGGCTTCTTTCCGACGCCATTCAGGTAAGATTAGACCAGTTAGATGAAAAATCAGAAGCAACTTCTTCTCATTCCAGAGGAGAAAATGATAGTCAGAATTTAGAGGATGAAGATGATTGTGACCCCTATGGCACAATCAATCTTCAGGATGCTCAGGATCCTTTTGCCTGATCGTCTCATTCAGTACCTGCTTCGGCAGCCCAGTTAGCCCAGTCAACACATGCTCCGGCAGCTTCGTCAGTGCCCAGTTAGCTCAGTCAGCACCTGCTACGGCAGCCTCGTCAGCAGTATCTCCTGCTTTCCACCAAAAGCAGCACTCAGTCAGACATCTAGCCCCACGACCCCTTTAGTCAAAAGAAGACGTCTGCTTTTCCACTGAAAGCAGATTCTTTTCTTTTCTTTTACTTTTACTTTACTTTAGTAAATGTAATATGTTTTTTACTTTTACTTTACCCCAGTTATTGTAATAGTAATGTTGTAATAGTTCGTTTCCTTGTTCTATAAAAGGAAATCGAATTCATTTAGTTACTCAGACTTAGAAAGACTCAGAGATCCTTCTTTGACTAATCTTTAGCCTCCACCGCTGTTAAGCCTACCTAACCCCTCTTCATCTAATGCTCTTCTTTTAGTTATCTTGTAAGTTAATTTTGTTTCAAGCACTTGTAAATAGTTTAATCAATCAATAAAATTATATTTTAGTAATTTAACTTGTGTATTGTATGCGCATCTGTCTGTTCTTTCCTCTCTTCAATCAATAAATTTGTATTGTCTGCTTCCATCCCCAAATGGTCAATTATTTATGCTATCCAAAGAGATGATGACGGCAACCCTATCTTCGACGAAGAAGTTGTTATGGGACCGCCAGATGGAGTTAATACTTTAATTTTGAATGCACTAGAACCCCAGTTATTATTGAAGACATTTCCAGTTCTTCAGCCCCTTCAGTTATTCATACTAGAAGAGATTCTGAAATAATTAGTAACCCTTCAGTTAAAGATATTAAACTTAAAGGTATCCTTAATCAAGGACAAGTTAGTTATCCCTGTTACACCCAAAATGACCCTGATGAAGATGAAGGTTCTTCTTCTCCAGCGTCTTCTGTGTATCCTACACAGTCTGATTTTAATGCCCCTATTCATAATCAATTAAGAGTCATTAAAAAGGAATTTATTTTAGATTGGGATAACCTGGTAAAAGATTTTAATTCAAAATCTAATAAAGAAAAAAGACATCTATTTAGATCTAATCACTCTACTGAAAAGGAAGGAGATAAGATAGTTAATAGATGGAAAAGATTCATTAAAAATGAAGAGATTAACGTTACTTTTTACTATTGGTATGAACAATATCAAAATAAGTGTAATGTTATTAGTAAAACACAATGGATCAAAGAAGACAAATCAAAAATTTCGTCTAGTCATCCACCATTAGAGACAGTTCTAATTCTAGTTAAAAATACTTCAATTATCGCTAGTCCCTTTAAAATTCCCGATGGAATTAAAGACGATAAAAAGATAATTGAACAATTAAACTTTAGTAATCAGTATCTAGCAACTGTTGGAAAACAGCTAGATAGAATTGAAGAAAGATTTGAAGAAAATGTTATTAAAAAACCTGATTCAAAAATTGAACAGCCTTTAATAAAATTACTTGAAAATAGAAATAAATTAGGTTTACCTAATAAAGATGAAGAATTAGTTCAGTCTATTGATAAATTATTTAAAAAAATTAAAACTGAAGCTAGTTCGAGTGGAACTATTGCTGTCATTGATCAAGTGGAATCTGATGATGATGACGACAGTTCTTCTATTCACTCATCTACTTCTAATCTTAATGAACAGCTAAATAAATTAACTGTTAATAACACCAGTATTACCAGAAATTGGTATTCTAGACCTACTCCTCCGGATCTACAATTCGAAGAAAGAAATCTAGATAAACAATTCTCTGTTTCATTTAATAAAGTATATGAATGGAATATTGATGGATTTAGTGAACAAGAAATTCTAAATAAATTGAATCATATGTCAATGGTAGCAAATAGTTATATCACCAAATTTAACAATTTATCTCAACCAGATATAGTTGAATTAATAGCTAGTGGATTCACTCGTATTCTCAGATCTTGGTGGGAAAAACATCTCACATAATATATTAGAGTATCAATTATTCATGCTATCCAAAGAGATGATGACGGCAACCCTATCTTCGACGAAGAAGTTGGTATGGGACCGCCAGATGGAATTAATACTTTAATTTTCACCATAATTAAGCATTTTATTTGAACTCCTAGTAACATCACAGAAAGAATTCATGATCAATTAAGTAATCTTACTTGTCCCACTCTAAGTAATTTTAGATGGTACAAAGATGTATTCACCTCTAGAGTTATGATGCGAAATGACAGTAATAAGCCATTCTGGAAGGAAAAATTCGTTAATGGTTTACCTTCATTATTTGCACACAAAGTTAGAGAAGAATTAAGTAAAAATTTAGGATATATTGATTACGATAATTTAACCTATGGAGATATTATAAGTTATATTCAAAAAATCGGATTAAAAATGTGTATTGACTTTAAGTTAGCTAAGCAAGCTAGCAAAGATAAGAAAAAAGCTAAATACGAGTTAGGCACTTTCTGTGAACAATATGGTTTACCGCCTGTGGCTCCCTCTAGAAGAAAGCACCGGCAACCCCATAAACATATTGAGTCACATAAGAGTCATAAACATCGTAAAAACGATATAATCAAGAAAAGAAAATTATTAATAAAGACTCTTATTATAAGAAACCTCAGTCAACACATAGAAAATCAACCAAAAAATCAAAGAATTTTGATAAAAGTAAAATTGTCTGTCACAATTATGGGTAGAAAGGACACTTTAAAAGTGAGTGTAGAATTAAGCAAAAATTAAGTCAGTTGAACATTTCAGCAGAAGACACAGAACAATTATTAGAGTTAATGCGAATTAAAAATAACAATAGTAATGAAGAAGCTTCAGATATTCCTGAATCTTCCAGCAGTAGCAGTACTTGTAACGATGAATCAAATAGTGATAATGAAGTTACTGTCTGTACTGAAAACTGTAGTAACAATTGCTGTAAAAGAATTAATGTAATTACCAAAGAAGATGAAGAGTGTTCATTGTTAGTTGATTTAATTAGTAAGATCACTGACCCAGGATTAAAAACTCAGTATCTAAATCAACTAAAAGATTTACTAAACAAAGATAAGAAAGTTACTGACAAGGTTCTTAGAGCCAAAGAGAAACCAGTTTTTAGTCTTAACAAAACACTTGAGAGATTTAAGTCTCCAGCTAAAGAAATTACCCTCCCTGAGTTAAATCACGAGGTTAATAAATTAAAGAAAGAAATTTCTAACCTAAAATTATATATTTCTAATCTAAGGAAAGAGGTTGATGATAAAAAGTCAGATTTACAAGTACACGATTCTTCTTCTAGTGATGAAAGTCATGAAGAACCAGAATCATCAGGTGCTAAAAATGAACCTGGTCTTTTTATTCAAGGTCTCTCACTTAAAAGAATTAAAGACATTACCATTCAAAAATGGTATATCTCTATTAATTTAGTCATTGATAAAACCTTCTCCATTCAGTTTCCTGCCTTAGTTGATACTGGTGCAGACCTGAACTATATTCAAGAAGGTCTTATTCCCACTAGATATTACAAGAAGACTAGTAAATAACTTAATTCAGCTAGTGGTAGTCATATGGAAATAAAATATAAATTACCTAGGGTGCATATCTGTCAAGACAATATGTGTTTTAAAACTTTATTTGTTTTAATTCGAAATCTTATAGTTAAAATCATTTTAGGGTTACCATTTATATATTTATTGTATCCGTTCACCACTAGTAATAAAGGTTTAAGCTGCGAGAATTTAGGAAAGAAAATTACATTTAAGTTCCTAATTAAACCAAAAGAAAGAGATTTAAAATTTATTCAAGAAAAATCAATTTCTAAATCAGTTAATTTGCTAAACTGTAAAGTTACCCACCTAAGTTTCCTTAAAGAAGAAGTTAGGTATCAACAAGTTGAAGAACAACTTAAGGGTAACAGAGTTCAAGAAAAAATTAGTGAATTAAAAGATTATTTAACAAAAAAATTTATGTTCTAACTCTCCCAATGCTTTTTGGCATAGGAAGAAGCACACAGTTAGGTTACCGTATGCTAAAGAATTTAGAGAACATTTAATTCCTACTAAAGCTAGACCAATTTAAATGAGTCATGAACAAATGGAGTTATGTAAAAATGAAATTAATGATCTCCTTAGTAAAGGATTAATTAGACATAGTAAGTCACCATGGTCTTGCCCAGCCTTCTATGTTAATAATGACGCTGAAAAAGAGAGAGGTGTCCCTCATCTAGTTATTAATTATAAACCATTAAACAAGGTTTTAGAGTGGATTAGATACCCTTTACTCAATAAGGAAGACCTCCTTAGCAGGTTAAGTGTCTCCACCATTTTTAGTAAATTTGACCTTAAATCAGGATTCTGGCAAGTTGTTATTCATCCCGATGATAGGTATAAAACCGCATTTACCACTCCTTTCGGACATTACGAATGGAATGTTCAGTCATTTGGACTAAAAAATGCACCCAGTGAATTTCAGAATATTCTTAATAATATTTTGAATCCTTTCAGTCATTTTATTATTGTATACATCGAAGATATCCTTGTATTCTCTAAGACTATTGAAGAACATATTAAACATTTGAATTCATTCTTCAAAATGGTTAAAACCAATGGTCTTGTTCTTTCACCTTCCAAGTGTAGTCTGTTTCTGACAAAAGTCAGGTTTCTCGGATTAATCCTCTATCATGGACTTACTCGGCCTATTGACAGAGCTATTCAATTTGTCGACAGATTTCCAGATAAGATTACCGATAAAACTCAGCTATAGAGATTTCTTGGCTCACTTAATTATATAGGCAAGTTCTACAAGAATCTCGGAAGATTTGTAAGCCTCTTTTTCATCGCTTACAAAGTAATCCCCCTCCATGGACTGACATTCATACTTCTGTCATCCAGCAAGTTAAAATATATGTTAAGGTTTTGCCTTGCCTTGGCATCTCTAATGATTCAGCATTCAAAATAGTTGAAACTGATGCCTCCGATATTGGATTTGGCGGCATACTCAAACAAAAGTTAACTCCCTCTTCTGACGAGCAAATTGTTCGTTTCTATTCGGGTGCATGGAACCCTACACAGTTAAAATACAGTACTATTAAAAAAAAAAATTTATCACTTGTATTATGTATTGTCTGCTTCCGTCCCCAAATGGTATATATATCAACATGTGATTAAATACAATAATTATCCAAGTGGGGACACTTAAATAACCATATTTAGAAATTAACGAACAGGATATATATCTGAATTACAATATAGTACCATGTTGATAATCAATGATTCGGATATAACATATATAACAATAGGGTTAATAATCTGATACAATAATAATATAATTCTGAATCTTCTTACTCATGTCTATTGCATAAAGAAAATGCAAAGGTAGGATACTTGCCTGGTCTACTGCTTACAATATATAACTTAGTTTTATCTTTTATACCGAAACCTATCAGTAATAAGATCATTTTACCGATTAGAATAACATATCGTAACACATAATACTGCTTATTGCAGTCAGCACACAACCTAATCACATTGTCACACATATTTCACAGTCATTGGATCACAAACAAACACATATATAGACAAATTATATAAATCCAGATCAATTTTTGAAACATGTCAGTGTACCGACGGCTTTATCGGGTAATTTTCGAGTCTAAGACTCTATCCTGTAGTTCAACATCTGTTTAGACTATTTAAATAACAGTCATATCATTTTTAAATGACTTACAATAATTTTTAAACAATTACTCTAATATATCATGAATTTTTAAACACCGGAATCATTATTAAATTATTTAAATATTAAACAATTCTATTATCATTTACATTTAATTAATATTAAACTATTACTGAAACCATTGTCAAAATATTAAAGTTATTTATAATAACTCAAAGTATTTTTAAAATACTACCATTACCCTTAAATGATTTATAAAACAACTAAAAATCATTTTTAATTACTTACCATTAATATTTAAATATTAATGCACTATTTATCCAAATATTAAAAGTCATTAATTATTACTTAAAATATTTTTAAGTCATTAATATCCTTTTTAAATAATTTTAAAATAAATAAAACCATTTTTAAACTATTCATTTAATATAATTATTAAATAAATTTAATATCATTAATATTAAATTAATATCATTAATATTAAATTATTAATGAAATTATCCTTTAAATATTAAAAGCTATATTCTATAACTTAAAATATCTTTAAACACTTTATTTTCATTTAAAATGATTTTTATAATATTAAAATTATTTTTAAACTAATTTATTTAATATAATTATTAAATAACTTTAACATCATTAATAGTAAATAATTAATGAGATTTACCTTTAAATATTGAAAGTTATATTTTATAACTTAAAATATTTTTAAAATCATTATTTTCATTTACAATAATTTTTCTAATATTAAAATCATTTTTAAATTAATTTCTTTAATATATTTATTAAATAACTTTAATATCATTAATATTAAATAATTAATATTTTTCATGACAAAATATCAAAAGTTATGTTTTATAACTTAAAATATTTTTATAACCTTTAAATCATTTTTATATGATTTTTAAATTATTAATTCTATTTTTTCATAATTTATTTAATACATTTATTAAATAACTTAATTATCATTAATATTAATTTATTAATGAAATTTCATCACAAAATATTAAAAGTCATTAAAAATAACTTAAAATATTTTTTATACCATAATATAATTTTAAATAATTTTTCAAGTATTAAAATTATTTTTAAATAATTTATTTAATAATATAATTAAATAAATTAAATACCTTTAATATTCTAAAAATATTAAATATTTATGAAATATATTCAAAATAATTAAAAACTAATTTTTGGACTTTAAAATAATTTTTAATATTTTATTTTATATTTTTAATAATTAAAAACTAATTTTTCTATTTATTTAATAAAAATAATTAATTTTAGAAAAAAACTGTCGCTAAAGACTGCCTATAGCGACATAATCGTCGCTATAGGTATTCTGCATGTTCTTGGCCAAACCCAGAAACTCATAGCCAGCTAGCGAGTGGGCTTGTTTGACCAGTTTAATTCCTATGATCATGACATATTCTGATTTTGTAATTGCTTTAATGTTGTAGTATGCATGCAATACTATAAGTATCAATCGATTACATGACCAATACACAACACCGCATAAAAATCTAAGCTGCAGAAAAGTCTGACAACGTTGTTCTTCATTTCTGGGTTTTCCAGAAAATGAAGAACAGTTGATGGTCCTATATTTAGCTCTTTATATTTTGCATTCTGGGTTTGCTACTTATGTGCTAAAGGTTCAAACCTGTAGAAGAGATGTCAAAGTACAAGTTTATAACATCAGAGCATTATAACATCAAAACATGTGTAAGATCTGGCATGGTCAAACCATGTCAGAAATCTGTTCTTGAGCATTTCTGGGTTTTCCAAAAATTCTCCAGGCAGTTGGTCAACTATAGTTTGACCATGATTAATTTTCACCCTGGTCATGATCTAAGTGTTCTGATTATTTGAATATGTATTCCATATACCATTATATAACATCAAAACAAGAACATAGCTAAACTCATAAACATTTGTAAGATCAGAAGCCCTAAACATCTTGTCAGACCGTTTCTGGAAAAATCTGGGTTTCCCAGAATTTCATTTTCGTGATCGGTCAACCCTATTTGACCATTTATAACTTTTAATTTATAACAGAGCTGGACATGATTTAAGTTTCACATGAAAGACCACATTACATACTACAAGTACCAACCTTCAAATAACAAAAATACATATTAGGCAAAGATTAAAGAGGTCTGACATTTGACTGTCAGGCACAAAAATAACAATTTCCAGATTCTTAAAATCTTCAAATCTGAGCTTATAGATATTATGGATCTGGGATCTAACAACCTAGATTACTAAGTGACACCCTTTAACATAACTTTAAACAACAAACAACATCAAACAACATGGATCACATGATTTTCAAAGTTTAGGATTTTTATACCTTTCTAACTTTGATTCTTGATTCTGATCTTGTGATTTGTTAATGGTAAACGTGGGGCTTGTTTGTGGGACTGATATGCTACAATATTTCGTGGGTTTGAGCTTGAAAGGAAATGGTTGAGTGTTTGAAGACAAATGGGCAAAAGTGAGCTTGAATATGATATTTTCTCTCTCCAATGCTATGTATATTACATGTATGCAATGTATGTAGTTGAATTCAGCTGATTGGTAGTGTTTAATGTCACATGGGGTTAGTGAGAGTTGGTCAACCACTCCAATCTTAGCAAGATTTGCAAGAAATCTTCAATTATGCAATAAGGGGAAAATGGTCAATTGGCTTGGAATTTTAATGACACATTGGTCATTTGGCAAACCTTTAGGGTTTGACCCTTAGGGTTAAACCCTAAGGTTTAACATAAAATTGTAGGATGTCTAATTTAGGGTTTGAAAATAAAATAACAATTTAGTTTCCAAAATATAAATTAGAGTTTACTAAATATAATTAGTTTTCTAATTCCATTACTTAAACATTTAGGGTTTAAAATCCACTAATTAGCATTAAGGATTACAATTAGCATTAGGGTTTTATTTTAGCAACTTAGGGTTACTAAATTAGAAATTAGGTTTACTAATTTAGAAATTAGAGCTTCTAGAAATTAGAATTTCTAAATATTAATTAGGGGTTCTCTAATTAACATTAAATTCTATAACACGTAACATGATTCATATAACACAACTACATAACAGTCTAGAATTTCCCCTTTAAATTTCAAAATAGGGTTAAATAAATTAATGTTAGGGTTTGATCATGATACACCATAATTGACCAACCATTATCAATACGTACATTGTAAGACCCCAACTTTTATAAATAAAGATGAATTTTCTATAAATATCATTTTTAAATATTATGGAGTTAATTTGATATAATGTTATAGTTGTGGGTAATATTTATAAATTTTGCAAAAATACGCAAGTTGTTATATAATATTCGATTGGTCGGGGAATATTCGTTTTAACAGAGAATATTCGTACAACGGCCCAATCATTGGGGGACCCCATAACGGAATTATTGTCGGATTGAGAAAACGACAAAAATATTTTATTAAAAATAACGGCCGAAGTTTTACCATTGATACTGTTGAACTACTCGGTAGTAAAAGTACAGTAATGCGTGTAGTTGCATAGTAGCACACGGTATTGATTATTAATGCTTATGTGAGAAGTCACTCAGTTTGATTCAATTATTGTCAGATAATAATATGAATTATTTAGCGATAATGAAGTTTTGTTTTATTCGTATTATTAATGTAATAAAACATAAACATCTTTTTATATAAAACAGAATGCCTTATTAAAGTTATTCTATAAATAGAATATATTATATTTTATTTAAAAGATTTTTCTTTAAATATGGACCGTCAGATTAAAGTAATCAATCTGGACCGTTCATGGATTAGTTACTATGCATTCTATTTTTCTATAAATAGCAGCTCATTCCTTCATTATTTCTTATGAATTCACTGAACTCTAGAGAGAGAAACTATAGAGAGAAACTATAGAGAGAGAAGAAAAGTATTCTGCTACTTAACTACTTCCTTATTTCAGTTCTTCTTTAAAACGGTAAGGGATGTTATTCTTTCTTATTCATGAAGAGAACTATTGTTATTCCATTTCTTATTATTCTGTTGGACTAACCTGTATACGCGGTCTACCCTATACTTGGTGACATTCTTCTATTATTCTGTTGGAACATCCTGTCTGTGTGTTTTACACCGGACCTAGTTTCGTCTTTATTATTATTCTGTTGGAACATCCTGTCTGTGTGTTTTACACCGGACTTGGTTTCGTCTTTATTATTATTCTGTTGGAATATCCTGTCTGTGCGTTTTACGCCGGACCTAGTTCCATTATTTATTATTCTGTTGGAATAACCTGTCTGTGCGGTTTATCGCATGCATGGTGATTTTTTTTGTTATTCCATTCTTTATTATACTCAGTTGGTTAAGTTTTGACTTCTATACTCCATGAAATTTGTGGAATATCCTTGATAATTGCGTTTCATCCAGTATCTTTTCATGAAAATATTCTTCTAAGCATTCTTGAATTTTACTCCACAAAGCAGTATCATGTTGACAATTTGGATGTTGTTAATTCTTGGATAAATTAATTCTTGAACTTGTTTTATTGAATTCTTATATCATTGTCATCATCCTTATGTTTATAAAATGTTGAAAGTCATCTGTGGCCTATAGTGCATAGATGGACTTGGTATGATTATGACCAGGAATTATTCGTTATAATAATGACCGTAATGTTACAAATGATGTGGTAAAAGTCCTCATTGGCCCGTAGTGCATTGATGGACAGTTGTTGGCATGATCATGACCATTAATGAATACACGAATATCCTTGGCCGTTGTGCAGGGATGATTCGATGATGTGGATTATTTTATTAAGCTGAGTCCCAGCGATAACAGTGTTGAAAAATCTATTAAATCATAGAAGATAGTAGATTTTATTTTCTACTTGACTCTTTTAATGGATTGCTTGTTCCGCTGCAGTTAAACTTGATGTTCGTTATATTTTATCAATTTAACACTGTTGAAGTCTAATGATAATTTATTCTGCATTATCTTAGTCATAATATTTCTTACTGGGCTAGTTGAGCTCACCCTTTCTTTCACTGTTCTCTTCAGGAAATGAGAATATAGCTGGGACGAGTCGGGAAGCGGAGTGATGGACCAGATGATAGTATTAGTAGTCCTCACTATTCTGTTAAATAGTGTGACAATAATTGTAATGAGGACTCCTTTTGAGTTTGTATAGTCTCTAGTAGATAATAATTGTATTCAAACTCACAGTTATGTGTTGTCGTATTGTACACGACAGTTGTATTAGTAAGTTATATTTGTATTCTGTACCATGTATCTGACGACCCAAGATGGGTGATGTATACCTAATTTTGGGGGTGTCACAGTTGGTATCAGAGCTTAGGGATATGATCCCTGGCTAAGATGTGAGAATAGAACTAGGAGGGGAGAGACGGGGAATTCCTTCGCTAGTATGACCTACCTAAGTTTATTTGCATGGTATTTAATTGGTCGGTCAGAATATAAGGATAATATATGACATATCAATTAACTTTTGTTTTGTGGCAGTATCTGAAAATGGCATCCGAGAATGTTGAGAATAGCAATGGAGCACAGGCGACTGTTGATTCACCACATATCAATAATCGGGATAATGTGCATCAGGAAGGCGACAATCCTAATGCAAACAACAATACTGACTAAATGATGAATGATGGAATGTTCAGAAGCTTTATGCAGTTCATGCAATAGCAGGCGAGAGCGGCTTCTGTTCAAAATGTAGGTGGAAACACTGAAAACTCTTGGACGGTCACCGCTAAACAGTTCAAGGAGCTGGGACCACCGGAGTTTAAGGGAGAGCCAAAACCGCTTAGAGCGGAAACATGGATAAAGCAGATTACCAAGATATTTGATGTCTTGGGATGCTCCGATGAGCAAAAGGTTCCCTTTGCCGCCTTTATGTTGCGAGAAGAGGCAGATTACTGGTGGAAATCGATTAAGCGTACTCAACCTGCTGCACTAAAGATGTCTTGGTAGAAGTTCCAAGAGCTGTTCAATGACAAATACTTTCCCAAAAGTGTTCGACATATGAAGGAGGTGGAGTTCATCAAATTGGAACAGAATAATATGACCGTGTTGTCCCGGTTTGCGTCCCACTTGGTGGATAATGAAGAGCAAATAACGCGAATGTTTTTGCGAGGTTTAAAACCTAAGATACATCAACAACTTATTTCTCATAAACTGTGTTTGTATTCAGATGCTGTGAATAGGGCTCAGTTAGTGGAGCGTGATAAAGAGTCAACGCAACCAAAAGAGAGCAGTCGGCAAAATGATAATACCAGTGAGAGCAGTCATCGAAGCGGTGTCAACAAGCGTGGTGGGAATCAACAGGCCGGAAATGGTAACCACTTCGTTGGTAATCAGGGCCAAAACAATAAGAATGGTCATTTCAAGAAGAGGAGATTCAACAATGATGGAAAGACGTCAGCACCAGCACCCGTTGTTAAGGAAGGAGAACGACCACCTATCATATGTTTCAAATGCGGAGGGGAGGGGCACATCAGTCCAAACTGCGTGATGTCGTCTAAAGTATGTTATAATTGTGGAAGAGAAGGTCATTTAGCTCGATTTTATCGTTTACCAAAAACAAGTTCAGCCAGGATGGAAGCACCAAAGGCCGTCCCAGAAAAGTCAAAATCGGTAGTGCAAGGGATAGCGTTTGTTGTGACCTCCCAGAAAGTAAGGAACCCGAATTAGGTCATCACGGGTAAGCTTATCATAAACGCTAACGAAGTCTATACTTTATTTGATACCGGTTCTACCCATTCTTTTATTTCTCCTACTTGCGCTCATCGATTAAATTTGACTCCGGAGAAATTAGACTTTGACTTATCTGTTCAAACTCCATTGGGAGAAACCTTCATTACATCCACGGTTTATAAATCTTGTTTGGTTCAAGTTGGTACCCGTACATTACCTGTCGATCTGATTTCATTAAAAATACTTGCATTTGACGTGATTCTAGGGATTGATTGGTTAACTACTCATCATGCAAAAATTGATTGTTTTCGTAAGGTTGTTAGATTTCATATTCCTAATCAACCTATTATGCGAATTCAAGCAACCAAACCATTAAAATCAATCGTTGTCATCTCAAGCCATAAAGCTATTCGTTTATTGAAAAACGGATGTCAAGCTTTCTTAGCTCATGTCACGGATCTAAACAAAAATACGTCAATTTTGAATTATATTTCTATTGTTAATAAATTCCCTGACGTATTCCCTGAAGAACTTCCTGGCCTACCCCCAGAACGTGAAATTGAATTTTGTATCGACCTTGAACCCGGTACAAAACCCATTTCCAAAGCCCCATATCGAATGGCTCCTATTGAACTTCAGGAGTTAAAGATTCAACTGCAGAAATTGTTAGACATTGGCTTTATTCATCCTAGTACTTCTCCTTGGGGCGCTCCTGTTCTATTCGTGAAGAAGAAAGATGGAAGTATGCGACTTTGTATTGATTATCGGGAGTTGAATTATGTCACCATCAAAAATAGGTACCCATTGCCACGTATTAATGACCTGTTTGACCAGTTGCAAGGAGCACAATTCTTTTCAAAGATCGATCTTCGTTCTGGATATCATCAGCTGACGGTTAGAACTGAGGATATTCCAAAGACGGCTTTCAGAACTCGGTACGGGCATTATGAATTCCTAGTCATGTCCTTTGGATTGACTAATGCTCCTGCTGCCTTCATGGATATGATGAACCGGGTATTCAAGGAATATTTAGATCACTTTGTGGTCGTCTTTATTGATGACATCCTTATTTATTCCAAAAGTCATGAAGATCATGAGCAACACTTGAGGCTGGTACTCCAAAAGCTTCGTGAATACCAGCTTTATGCCAAGTTGAAGAAATACGAGTTCTGGCTGGAGGAGGTAGCATTCCTTGGGCACGTAGTATCAAGTCGTAGAATATCTGTTGACCCGACAAAGATTGAAGCTATTCAAAGCTGGGAGCAACCTAAATCAGTAACCAAAGTACGTAGCTTTCTCGGTTTAGCTGGTTGTTATCGGAGATTCGTGGAAGGATTTTCTCGAATCGCTACTCCACTAACTCAGCTGACTCGGAAAGATACAAAGTTCGGTTGGAGCGAAGAATGTGATAAGAGTTTTCAAAAACTCAAGAGCAGACTCATTTCAGCACCTGTTCTAACAATACCATCTGGCTCGGAGGGATTTGTCATCTACAGTGATGCTTCGAGCAAAGGGTTGGGATGTGTTCTCATGTAACATGGAAAAGTCATAGCCTATGCATCAAGACAACTCAAGGAATATGAGAGGAATTATCCTACTCATGATTAGAGTTGGCAGCTGTTGTCTTTGCACTTAAAATTTGGAGGCATTACTTGTATGGGGAGAAGGTGGAGATCTTTACGGATCATAAAAGCCTCAAATATTTTTTCACTCAAAAGGAACTCAACATGCGACAACGACGTTGGCTTAAACTGTTGAAAGATTATGATCATACCATTCAATACCATCCTGGAAAAGCGAACGTGGTAGCTGACGCATTGAGTAGAAGATCATATGCAAGTACGAGTGCGATATTGTCAGCACAAAGGCCCATTTTGTGTTACTTGCAAAGGATGGAGATAGAGTTAAAGACTCCTGAGACCCATGTGATGATGGCGAATATACGAGTAGAACCGACTTTAATCGATAAAGTTAAAGCTGCTCAAGCTACAGACCTGAAGCTGATGCGTATGAGGAAGAAAGTGCAAGAAGGTGCTATGTCGGAAGCAAGAATTGATGAAGAAGGAATACTTCGAGTCAACTCCAGACTTTGTGTTCCTAATGACCCTAATTTAAAGTATGAAATCATGATGGAGGCGCACAACACACCGTTTGCAATCCATCCTGGGAGTACCAAAATGTATCATGATCTTCGTCATACATTTTGGTGGAGCAATATGAAGCGAGAGATAGCGCTGTTTATCTCAAGGTGTCTAACTTGTCAACGAGTCAAGGTGGAGCATCAAGTACCAAAAGGTCCATTGCAACCACTTAAAATTCCAAAATGGAAGTGGGAGCACATTACCATGGATTTCGTTATCGGTCTTCCTAAGGTTTCTCAAGGTATTGATGCGATTTGGGTCATTGTTGATAGATTGACCAAGTCTGCTCATTTTTTACGGATACGAGAAACTTATACACTTGAACGTCTTGCTCGTATGTACATAAACGATATTGTAAGACTGAATGGTATGCCAATATCCATAGTTTCTGACCGAGACCCAAGATTCACTTCACGATTTTGGGTTAGCTTACAAAAAGCTATGGGCACGGATTTACGATTTAGTTCGGCATATCATCCTCAGACGGACGGATAATCATAGAGGACTATTCAAAACTCTGAAGATTTATTAAGACTCTGTATCCTTGACTTCAAGGGAAGTTGGGACAAGTTCTTATCATTGGTGGAGTTTTCCTACAACAACAGTTATCAAGCAAGTATTGGCATGGCTCCATTCGAAGCGTTGTATGGAAGAAAGTGTCGTTCTCTAGTATGCTGGGATGAGGTGGGTGAAGCAACGTTGTTGGGACCGGAGTTGGTACGTATGACTACAGAAAAGATTCAAACGATCCGATAACGTATAAAAACCTCACAAGATCGACAAAAGAGTTATGCTGATCTTCATCGAAAGGACGTGAAATTTGATATAGGAGATCATGTGTTCTTACGTGTTGCTCCATGGAAAGGAGTTACAAGATTTGGAAAGAGAAAAAAGCTCAATGCTCGATTCATCGGCCCATTTTTAATCCTCTATCGAGTAGGAACTGTGGCTTATAGACTCGCTTTACCGCCAAGTATGTCTCGTGTTCAAAACGTTTTTCACATATCCATGTTATGTAAATATGTGGAAGACCCGAACCACATTATTGAGTTAGAACAGGACGAAATAGCGGAGGATTTGACGTATGAAGAAGTTCATGTTCAAATCTTGGATAAGAAGGAACATATTCTACGCTCCAAGGTTATACCTCAAATCAAAGTTTTGTGGAGAAATCACGATGTTGAGGAAATGACTTGGGAGTTAGAATCTGAAATAAAGTCAAGGTATCCTTACCTCTTCGACATACCAGGTATGTACCCTAATTTCGAGGGCGAAATTTCATAAGAAGGGGAGGTTATAAGACCCCAACTTTTATAAATAAAGATGAATTTTTTATAAATATCATTTTTGAATATTATGGAGTTAATTTGATATAATGTTATAGTTGTGGGTAATATTTATAAATTTTGCAAAAGTACGCAAGTTGTTATATAATATTTGATTGGTCGGGGAATATTCGTTTTAACAGGGAATATTCGTACAACGGCACAATCATTGGTGGATCCCACAACGAAATTATTGTCGGATTGAGAAAACGACAAAAATATTTTATCAAAAATAACGGCGGAAGTTTTACCATTGATACTGTTGAACTACTCGGTAGTAAAAGTACAGTAATGCGTGTGGTTGCATAGTAGCACACGGTATTGATTATTAATGCTTATGTGAGAAGTCACTCAGTTTGATTCAATTATTGTTAGTTAATAATATGAATTATTTAGCGATAATGAAGTTTTGTTTTATTCGTATTATTAATGTAATAAAATAGAAACATCTTTTTATATAAAACAGAATACTTTATTAAAGTTATTCTATAAATAGAATATATTATATTTTATTTAAAAGATTTTTCTTTAAATATGGACCGTCAGATTAAAGTAATCAATCTGGACCGTTCATGGATTAGTTACTATGCATTCTATTTTTCTATAAATATCACGTCATTCCTTCATTATTTCTTACGAATTCACTGAACTCTAGAGAGAGAAACTATAGAGAGAGAGAGAAGAAAAGTATTCTGCTACTTAACTACTTCATTATTTCAGTTCTTCTTTAAAACGGTAAGGGGTGTTATTCTTTCTTATTCATGAAGAGAACTGTTGTTATTCAATTTCTTATTATTCTGTTGGAATAACCTGTATACGCGGTCTACCCTATACTTGGTGACATTCTTCTATTATTCTGTTGGAACATCCTGTCTGTGTGTTTTACACCGGACTTAGTTCCGTCTTTATTATTATTCTGTTGGAACATCCTGTCTGTGTGTTTTACACCGGACTTGGTTTCGTCTTTATTATTATTCTGTTGGAATATCTTGTCTGTGCGTTTTACGCCGGACCTAGTTCCATTATTTATTATTCTGTTGGAATAACCTGTCTGTGCGGTTTATCGCATGCATGGTGATTTCTTTTGTTATTCCATTCTTTATTATACTCAGTTGGTTAAGTTTTGACATCTATACTCCATGAAATTTGTGGAATATCCTTGATAATTGCGTTTCATCCAGTATCTTTTCATGAAAATATTCTTCTAAGCATTCTTGAATTTTACTCCACAAAGCAGTATCATGTTGACAATTTGGATGTTGTTAATTCTTGGATAAATTAATTCTTGAACTTGTTTTATTGAATTCTTATATCATTGTCATCATCCTTATGTTTATAAAATGTTGAAAGTCATCTGTGGCCTGTAGTGCATAGATGGACTTGGTATGATTATGACCAGGAATTATTCGTTATAATAATGACCGTAATGTTACAAATGATGTGGTAAAAGTCCTCATTGGCCCGTAGTGCATTGATGGACAGTTGTTGGCATGATCATGACCATTAATGAATACACGAATATCCTTGGCCGTTGTGCAGGGATGATTCGATGATGTGGATTATTTTATTAAGCTGAGTCCCAGCGATAACAGTGTTGAAAAATCTTTTAAATCATAGAAGATAGTAGATTTTATTTTCTACTTGACTCTTTTAATGGATTGCTTGTTCCGCTGCAGTTAAACTTGATGTTCGTTATATTTTATCAATTTAACACTGTTGAAGTCTAATGATAATTTATTCTGCATTATCTTAGTCATAATATTTCTTACTGGGCTAGTTGAGCTCACCCTTTCTTTCACTGTTCTCTTCAGGAAATGAGAATATAGCTGGGACGAGTCGGGGAACGGAGTGATGGACCAGATGATAGTATTAGTAGTCCTCACTATTCTGTTAAATAGTGTGACAATAATTATAATGAGGACTCCTTTTGAGTTTGTATAGTCTCTAGTAGACAATAATTGTATTCAAACTCACAGTTATGTTTTGTCGTATTGTACACGACAGTTGTATTAGTAAGTTGTATTTGTATTCTGTACCATGTATCTGACGACCCAAGATAGGTGATGTATACCTAATTTTGGGGGCGTCACATACATATAGTACATATGTATAGTACTGAAAAATCAAAATATAATTAATATTATATTATTATTTTTATTCCTTGATAAAAATCCAAAATTAGGGTTTTGATTCCATATCTGATTTATCTGTCTTAATTAAGTTAAAATAATTAACTTAATTAATATAAATTAAATTCATATAATAAATTAAAATAATTATTATAATAATTCTAATAACCATTTCATATATTATTTAAATAATATATAATCATATTTTCGTGAAAAATAATTACAAACATTTCAACTCTAAAATTTATTATTATAAGAATATAATTTATAATGATCAATAATTCTAAAATAAAATTATTTGTAATTAATTATGCAATAAATATATTTTATTTATCACATATATACATACACATTGACTTATATCTATTTCCCCTCATTTATTTAAAAAAAAATTTATACGCAAAATTTTTGATTTATTTATATAGAAAATATCGGGTTATTACACGTACTAGGACGAATGAAACCGATGTCTAACAACTCCTGCAGTTGGGTCTTTATGTGACGCCCCCAAAATAGGTATACATCACCCATTCTGAGTCGCCAAATTATGGTACAGAAACAACTACAACTTTATTAATACAATTGTCGTGCAAGATACGGCAACACATAAACTGTGAGTTTAAATACAAATATTGTCTTCTAGACAATACCCACACTCAAATAAGTCCTCATTATAATTATTGATACATTATTTTATAAAAATAGTGAGGACTACTAAACCACTTTCTAGAACCATCATTCCATACCCCGACTAGTACTCGCTATAATCTCGCCTCCTGAGAAGAAAAATAGAATAAAAAGGAAAAGGGTGAGCTCAACTAGCCAAGTAAAGAATATTATGACTAAGATAATATAGAATAAATTATCTTTAGTCTTCAACAGGGAAAAATCTGATAGAATATAATTGACAACAAATTTTAGATCAACAACTGCAGCGAAAACAGCAATCCATTAGAATAGTTAAGTAGAGAATGAATTTAATATCTTCTAAGATTTAAAAGTCCATCATCAATATTTTATCCCTGTAACATCAATCAATATACATCTTGAATCAAATATTTATCTTTGCACTACAGGCCAAAGATATTCATTTGTATCACCAGTTGGTCATGTTCATCTAAACACATGTTCATCTTTGCACTACGACCAAAGATATTCATCTGTTAATCATTCATCTTTGCACTACAGGCCAAAGATATTCAGTAATATCATCATTTAGGACTGAGGATGATGAAAAATATTTTAAAGAAAACGAATTCAGTGAAATAAAAGAACAAATATTAAGGATTCGTACTTTAAACAATCCAAGTTCAAAAATACTTCATAAATAACCATAGTGGAGTAAAATTCAAGAATGAAGATCAAAATATGGATACAATCAAAGTTAGTATCCATAATAGATATCTTGGATAAAAAACGAAAATTTAATTTTTCTGTGAATAGTGCCGTATCCGTGAATAGTATTGTATACGTGAATAGTGCCGTATACGTGAATAGTAATCCCGACACTAAAAGATAAGAATTTCACAAGAAAAAAATCTTACCAATATTCTGGCATAATGATATTGAAAGAAATAATATCATTTATAAAAAAATAGCATCCCTTACCTCGAAAAGACAGTACTTCTGACTGGAATACTGGATGTGGTGCTGAAGGAATTTACACCGTATATCAACACTTAAAGTATCAAAATACTCACAAAAATACCCTCGATATTATAGAGAGAGAAAGCTTTAGTTTCTGATGTGATTTTTAATTCTAACCAAAGCACCCTATTTATAGGAAAATGCTTATAACACCAAAGCAGAAAATTTAATAAAATATTATTATTTTTAATTAAATTTTCCTTAGCCCACCACATCAAAATCTCAGCACATTCACGCACAAAAAAACATTTTTTCATGAAAAAAATATTTTATAACCTAAAAATCAATTCAGACCCAATATTTCGGAACTTCAATAATTTATAATAAATAGTCTTTTATCAGAAAAATTCGAATCTTATGTCCATTCTACAGGAAATTCAATTTTCTACAACTTTGTAAGTTTAAGTTTTTCCAAATTCCAAGCAGAAATTGACCGAAATTCATATACGGACAATTTTACAGGCTATAATCAAATTTCAGTCAAAAATGGGGTCCACAAACATGAAAAACATGTTTTAAATATTTTTTGTAACAAAAATACTCTTCCTCCTCATTTATTCATATATCCCACATTTATTGTAAAAATATCACCATTATTATATTATTATAATATAATAATATATTTAAATGAATTGTTTTATCAGAAAAGATAAAATATCAATTTTCAACAATTGTCACATTAAAAATTTTCTCCATCTATATCCACATAAAAATGAATATTTTTCTTATCATATATAAATCAATAATTAATTATTCACAAATAATATTACAGAATCACAATACTGACAACCAGGTCGTTCCCAAGAAAGAGGGAATTTTCAAATAAGGATTTTTCCTTACTGGCACGCAATTAGGTGACCAAACCTCTCCTTAGACAGAACTTTCTAGGTATTGCCAATAATGCTATCTAATAATATTATTCAAATAATATGAATTATTGATCTAATAATAGAAAATATTGTGCAGAGACAATTATTGAAACAACAGTAATATAAAATATCAACGTAGCAATTATTGAATCAATAAAATATAATATTAAACAGTAATTACTGTAACAATTATTGAGTAGTGTCTTCTTACGTAAGAATCAATAATTGGTGCAATACTGTGTGCTACTGTGCAACACCGCGTATTACTGTGTTTTAACCACCGGGTATTCCAATAGTGTTAACGGTAACAACTACGACGTTATTTATAAAAACTTATACTTGTCGTTTTCTTCATCCAATCGCTTTTCGTTATGGGACCCACACAAGGTTACGCCGTCGTACGAATGTTCCCCGACAGTAAGAATATTCCACGACCAAACGAATATTCCCCGATAAAAATGAATATTTTATAACCACTTGCTTATTTGAAATATTTGCGCATTTTACCCATAACTAACCATATTAATCAAATCAATCCTTACTATTTCAAAATAATAAATAGAGAAAATTTAATTTCATTAATAATAAGTTGGGGTCTTACAACCTCCCCTCCTTATAAAATTTCGTCCTCGAAATTGACGTAAGTACCTGATGTTTCGAAAAGGTGAGGATACCTCGCTTTCATTTTCGTTTCCAACTCCCAAGTCATTTCCTCAATAGCATAGTTTCTCTATAAAACTTTGACTTGGGGTATGACCTTTGTGCGTAGGACATGCTCCTTCCTATCCAAGATCTTGACAGGTACCTCCTCGTACGTTAAGTCTTCGGCTATCTCGTCTGGTTCTAACTCAATAATATGGTTTGGGTCTTCCACATATTTACGAAGCACAGATATGTGAAAACTATTATGAACACGAGACATACTTGGAGGTAACGTGAGTCTATAGGCTACTTTTCCTACTCAGTCAAGAATTTGAAATGGACCAATAAATCGTAGATTGAGCTTTTCTCTTTTCTCAAATCTTGTAAATCCCTTCCATGGAGCAACACAGAATAATACATGATCCCCAATACTAATTTCTACATCCTTTCGATGAAGATCTGCATAACTCTTTTGTTGATCTTGTGCCGTTTGTATACGTTGTCGAATCATTTGGATCTTTTCTATAGTCATACGTACCAACTCTGGTCCCAACAATGTTGCTTCACCCACCTTATCCCAACATACTGGAGAGCGACACTTTCGTCCATATAATGCTTTGAATGGAGCCACACCTATACTTGCCTGATAACTGTTGTTGTAAGAGAATTTCACCAATGGTAAATACTTATCCCAACTCCCTTTGAAGTCTAGGACATAGAGTCTTAATATATCTTCAAGAGTTTGAATAGTCCTCTCTGATTGTCCATCCGTTTAAGGATGGTGTGCTGAACTGAATCGTAAATTCGTGCCCATAGCTTTCTGCAAGCTAACCCAAAATAGTGAAGTGAATCTTGGGTCATGATCCGAAACAATGGATACTGGCATGCCATGCAACCTCACAATCTCATTCACGTACATAAGAGCAAGACATTCAAGGGAATAAGTCTTCCGTATCGGCAAGAAATGAGCAGACTTGGTTAATTTATCAACAATAACCCAAATCGCATCTATGCCTTGAGAAACCTTGGGAAGACCCGTAACGAAATATATGGTAATGTGCTCCTACTTCCATTTTGGAATCTCAAGTGGTTGCAATGGACCCTTTGGCACTTGATGCTTCGCCTTTACACGTTGACAAGTTAAACACCTCGAGATAAACTTCGCGATCTCTCTCTTCATATTATTCCACCAAAATGTATGTCGAAGATCACGATACATTTTGGTACTTTCAGGATGGATTGCAAACGGTGTGTTGTGTGCCTCCATCATAATCTTGTACTTCAAATCAAAGTCGTTAGGAACACAAAGTCTAGAGTTGACCCGAAATATTCCTTCTTCATCGATTCTTGCTTCTGGGATAACACCTTCTTGTACTTTCTTCTTCATACGCACCAGCTCCAGGTCTGTGGCTTGAGCAATTTTAACTTTATCGATTAAAGTTGGTTCTATGCGTATACTTGACATCGTCACATGGGTCCCCGGAGTTTTGAATTCTATCTTCATCTTTTGTAAATCACACAAAATGGGCCTTTGTGTTGACAACATCGCACGCATTCCCGCTTATGACCTTCTACTCAATGCGTAAGCTACCACGTTCACTTTTCCAGGATGGTATTTAATGGTGTGGTTATAATCTTTCAACAGCTCGAGCCAACGTCGTTGTCGCATGTTGAGTTCTTTTTAGGTGAAGAAATATTTGAGGCTTTTATGGTCTGAATATATCTCCACTTTCTCCCCATATAGATAGTGTCTCCAAATCTTTAATGCGAAAATGACTGCTGCCAACTCTAGATCATGAGTATGATAATTCCTCTCATATTCTTTAAGTTGTCGCGAGGCATAGGCTATGACCTTCCCATGTTGCATGATAACACATCCTAACCCTTTGTCTAAAGCATCGCTGTAGATAACAAATCCATCCGAACCAGATGGTATTGTCAGAACAGGTGCCGAAATAAGTCTCCTCTTAAGCTCTTGAAAACTCTTCTCGCATTCCTCGCTCCATACGAATTTTGTATCCTTCCGAGTCAGCTGAGTTAACGGAGTAGTGATTCAAGAAAATCCTTCCACGAATCTCCGATAATACCAGCTAAGCCCAGAAAGCTATATACTTCGGTCACCGACTTCGGTTGCTCCCAACTTTGTATTGCTTCAATCTTTGCCGGGTCAACAGATACTCCATGTTTTGACACCACGTGCCCAAGGAATGCCACTTCCTCAAGCCAAAACTCGCATTTCTTCAACTTGGCATAAAGCTTATTTTCACAAAGCCTTTGGAGTACCAGTTTCAAATGGTGCTCATGATCTTCACGAATTTTGGAATATATGAGGATGTCATCAATAAAGACAACAATGATCTGATCCAAATATTCTTTGAATACTCGGTTCATCATATCCATGAAAGTCGCGGGAGCATTAGTCAATCCAAAAGACACAACTAAAAATTCATAATGTCCGTACTGAGTTCTAAAGGCAATCTTCAGAATATCCTCAGTTCTAATCTTCAATTGATGATATCCAGAATGAAGATCGATCTTTGAGAAGAATTGTGCTCCTTGCAACTGGTCAAACAGGTCATCAATGCGAGGTAGTGGATACCTATTCTTGATGGTGACATGGTTCAATTCCCGGTAGTCAATACAAAGTTGCATACTCCCGTCTTTCTTCTTTACAAACAAAATAGGATCACCCCAAGGAGATGTACTAGGACGAATGAAACCGATGTCCAACAACTCCTGCAGTTGGACCTTTAACTCTTGAAGTTCAATAGGAGCCATTCGATATGGGGTTTTAGAAATGGGCTTTGTACCAGGTTCAAGGTCAATAAAGAATTCAACTTTACGCTCTAGGGGTAGATTGGGAAGTTCTTTAGGAAATTCACTAACAACAGAAATATTATTCAAATCTGACGTGTCTTTATTCAAATCCATAACATGGGCTTAGAAAGCTTGACATCCATTTTTTAATAAATGAATGGCTTTATGGCTTGATATGACGGTGATTGATTTTAGTGGTTTAGTTGCTTGAATTCGCATAACAGGTTGGTTAAGAATATGAAAACTAACAACCTTACGAAAATAATCAATTTTAGCATGATGAGTAGTTAACTAATCAATCCCTAAAATCATGTCAAAATCAAGTATCTTTAAAGAGATAAGATCACCATGTAATGTGATGGTGTCAACTTGGATCAAACAAGATTTATAAACAGTAGATGTAATGAATGTTTCTCCTAATGGAGTCTCCACTGATAAGTCAAAGTGTAATTTCTCCGGAGTCAAGTTTAAACGTTGAGTACAAGCAGGAGAGATAAATGAATGGGTAGAACCGGTATCTAGTAAGGTATAAACTTTGCAAGAATTTATGATTAGCTTACTCGTGATCACCTCGTTTGGGTTCCTCGCATTTTGACCAGTCACGACAAACGCTCTTCCAGGAACTGCTGACTTTAACTTTTTTGGGACAGCCTTTTGAGTCACCATCCCGGTTGGACTTGGTTTCGCTACAGTACAATCTCGAGTGATATGTCCTTCCTTTCCATAATTATAACATACCTTGAACTGTTGTGGACAGTCTGGGCTGATGTGTCCCTCTTTTCCACATTAATAGCATACGACTGGTGGTCGTTCTCCTCCCTTAGAAATAGTTGATACTGGTGCTGACGTCTTCTCATTGTCATTGTTGAATCTCCTCTTTTTGAAATTTTTACTTGACTCGCCTCTCCTAAAATCATGGCCACGATTACCACCAGAGTGGTCACCGCTTTTGTCCGTATTCTTTCATCCCCGCTGATTATCATTGCTCCGATGATTGCTGTCACCAGTATGACCCTAGTTGTGGTCCCTCGGTTGAACATACTCATTATCTCGCTCTAATAATTGAGCCATGTTGACAACATCAGAATATAGAGAAAATTTGTGAGAAATGAGATATTGACGTATGTTGGGTTTCAAACCTATCAGAAACATCCGCGTCATACGTTCTTCACTCTCCACCAAATGAGGTGCAAACTTGGATAACTCCGCGAACTTCGCCTCGTACTGGGACACAGTTATGTTGTTCTGTTCTAGTCTAATAAAATTCACCTCCTTTATATAAATAATACTTTCAGGAAAGTACTTGTCATTGAATAGTTTCTGAAATGTCTCCCAAGACATGCTGAGTGCGGTTGGATGGGTACGCTTCACAGATTCTTACCAGTAATCTGCCTCATTACGGAACATAAAGGTAGCGAATGGAACCTTCTGTTCCTCCGTGCATCCCAAGACATTGAATATCTTGGTAATTTGCTTGACCCACGTTTTCACCTTAATCGGGTCCGGCTTTCCCCAGAATTCTGGTGGTCCCAACTCTTTGAATTGCTTGGCTGTGACAAACCGCGCGTTGTTATCATTTCCACCCGTATTTGGTACACGAGTCTCCCTCGTCTGATTTTGCATGAACTGCAAAAAGCTTCTAAACATCCCATCGTTCATCATCTGCTCAGTGGTGTTGTTTACAGGAGGAACATTGCCAGCCTGTTGTACGTTCTCCTCGTTGGTGATTAATTATGTCTCCACGGTCGCATTTACTCCATCGTTAATATTCTCAGCTGTCATTCTTAAATACTGTCACAAAACAAAGGTTAATAACACCAAAGCAGAAAATTAAATAAAATATTATTATTTTTAATTAAATTTTCCTTAGCCCACCACATCAAAATCTCAGCATATTCACCCACAAAAAAACTTTTTTCATGAAAAAAATATTTTATAACCTAAAAATCAATTCAGACCCAATATTCCGAAACTTCAATAATTCATAATAAATAGCCTTTTATTAGAAAAATTCGAATATTATGTCCATTCCATAGGAAATTCAATTCTCTATAACTTTGTAAGTTTAAGTTTTTCCAAATTCCAAGCAGAAATTGACCGAAATCCACATACGGACGATTTTACAGGCTATAATCAAATTTCAGTCAAAATGGGGTCCACAAACATGAAAAACATGTTTTAAATATTTTTTTTGTAACAACAATACTCTTCCTCCTCATTTATTCATATATCCCACATTTATTGCAAATATCACCATTATTATATTATTATAATATAATAATATATTTAAATGAATTATTTTATCAGAAAAGATAAAATATCAATTTTCAACAATTGTCACGTCAAAAATTTTCTCCATCTATATCCACATAAAAATGAATATTTTCCTTATTATATATAAATCAATAATTAATTATTCACAAATAATATTACAGAATCACAATACTGACAACCAGGCCGTTCCCAAGAAAGAGGGACTTTCTAATAAGGATTTTTTTCTTACTGGCGCGCAATTAGGTGACCAAACTTCTCCTTAGACAGAACTTTTTAGACATTGTCAATAATGCTATCTAATAATATTATTCAAATAATATGAATTATTGATCTGATAATGAAAAATATTATGCAGTGACAATTATTGAAACAACAATAATATAAAATATCAACGTAGCAATTATTGAATCAATAAAATATAATATTGAACAGTAATTACTGTAACAATTATTGAGTAGTGTCTTCTTACGTAAGAATCAATAATTGGTGCAATACCGTGTGCTACTGTGCAACACTGTGTATTACTGTGTTTTAACCACTGGGTATTCCAACAGTGTTAACGGTAACAATTACGTCGTTATTTATAAAAATTTATACTTTTCATTTTTTTCATCCAATCGCTTTTCATTATGGGACCCACACAAGGCTGCGCCGTCGTACGAATATTCCCCGACAGTAAGAATATTCCCCGGCCAAACGAAAATTCTCCGACAACAATGAATATTTTATAACCACTTGATTATTTGAAATATTTGCGTATTTTACCCATAACTAACCACATTAATCAAATCAATCCTTACTATTTCAAAATAATAAATAGAGAAAATTTAATTTCATTAATAATAAGTTGGGGTCTTACACTTTAACTCCTGAAGTTCAATAGGAGCCATTGGATATGGGGCTTTGGAAATGGGTTTTGTACCAGGTTCAAGGTCTATACAAAATTTAATTTTACGCTCTGGGGGTGGGCCAGAAAGTTCTTCAGGGAATACGTCAAGAAATTTATTAACAATAGAAATATCATTCAAAACTAACATATTTTTGTTTAAATCCGTGACATGAGCTAAGAAAGCTTGACATCCGTTTTTCAATAAACAAATAGCTTTATGGCTTGAGATGATAGTGATTGATTTTAATGGTTTGGTTGCTTGAATTCGCATAATAGGTTGGTTAGGAATATGAAATCTAACAACCTTACGAAAACAATCAATTTTTGCATGATGAGTAGTTAACCAATCAATCCCTAGAATTACGTCAAATGAAAGTATTTTCAATAAAATAAGATCGACATGTAATGTGAGGGTACCGATTTGAACCAAACAAGATTTATAAATAGTAGATGTAATGAAGGTTTCTCCTAACAAAGTTTCAACAGATAAGTCAAAGTCTAATGTCTCCGGAGTCAAATTTAAACGTTGAGCGCAAGTAGGAGAAATAAAAGAATGGATAGAACCGGTATCAAATAAGGTATAGACTTCGCTAGAGTTTATGATTAGCTTACCCGTGATCACCTCGTTCGGGTTCCTTGCTTTCTGGGAGGTCACGACAAACGCTCTCCCTTGAACTACTGGTTTTGACTTCTCTGGGACGGTCTTTGGTGCCTCCATCATAGCTGAACTTGGCTTCACTGTACAACAAAATTGAGCTAGGTGACCTTCTCTTCCGTAATTATAACATGTTTTGGACTGCTGCGTACAATTTAGATTGATGTGTCCCTCCCCTCCGCATTTGTAGCATACGATCGTTGATCGTTCTCTTTCTTTAACAATGGGTGCTGGTGCTGACGTCTTTTCATCATTATTGAATCTCCTCTTCTTAAAATTTCCACTCTTATTGTCTTAGCCATGATTACCACCGAAGTGGTTACCATTTTTGGCATGTTGATTCCCTCCACGTTTGTTGTCACCGCTTCGATGACTGCTACCACTGGTATTATCATTTTGCCAGCTGCTCTCTCTTGGTTGGATTGACTCGTTATCGCGCTCCAATAACTAGCCCTATTTACAGTATCTGAATACAAACATAATTTATGAGAAATTAGGTATTGACGTATCTTGGATTTCAAACCTCTTAGAAATATCTGCATCATTCTCTCCTCATTATCAACCAAGTGGGACGCAAATCAGGACAACTAGGCAAACTTAGCTTCGTACTGTAACATGGTCATATTGTTCTGCTCCAGCTTGATGAACTCTACCTCCTTCATGTGACAAATACTTTTGGGAAAGCACTTGTCATTGAACAGTTCTTGAAACTTCTCCCAAGACATCTTCAGTGCGGTAGGTTGAGTACTCTTTACAAATTCCCACCAGTAATCTTCCTCTCCTCGCAACATGAAGGCAGCAAATGGAACCTTTTGCTCCTCAGAGCATCCCAAGACATCAAATATCTTGGTGATCTGCTTTATCTATGCCTCCGCCATAAGTGGTTTTGGCTCTCCCAAAAACTCTGGTGGTCCCAGCTCCTTGAACTGCTTAGCGGTGACCATCCGAGAATTGCCAGTGTTTCCACCTATATTTTGAACAGGAGCCGCTCTCGCCTGATATTGCATGAATTGCATAAAGTCTCTAAACATCCCATTGTTCATCATTTGATCGGTGTTGTTGTTTACCTGAGGATTATTGTCTTTCTGTTGCACATTATTCTGGGTATTGATCTGTGGTGACTACACGGTCTCCTATGCTCTAATGCTATTTTCAACATTCTCGGATGTCATTTTCAAATACTGCCACAAAATAAGGGTTAATTGACATGTAACATATTATCCCTATATTATGACCGACCAATTAAATAACAAATAAACTTAGGTAGGTCATACTAGTGAAGGAATTACTCGTCTCTCCCCTCCTAGTTCTAGTCTCACATTTTAGCCAGTGATCATATCCCTAAGCTTTGATACCAACTGTGACTCCCCCAAAATAGGTATACATCACCCATTCTGAGTCGCCAAATATATGGTACAAAATAAAAATACAAACTTAAATATACAACATGAGCTGTGAGTTTTAATATAAATATTATCTTCTAGACAGTATTCAAACTCAAAATAAGTACTCAATACATTTATTATCACACTATTTCACAGAATAGTGAGGACTACTAATGCAACCATCTGGACCGTCACTCCATTCCCCGACTAGTCCCAGCTATATTCTCATTTCCTGAAGAGAACAATGAAAGAAAAGGGTGAGCTCAACTAGCCCAGTAAGAAATATTATGACTAAGATAATATAGAATAAATTATCGTTAGCCTCTAATAGTGTTAAACTGATAAAATATAATAGCCATCAAGTTTTATTGCAGCGAAACAAGCAATCCATTAGAAGAGTCAAGTATAACATGAAATCTACTATCTTCTATGATTTAAAAGAATTTATCATCAATTTTATCGTTGAGACTCAGCTTAATAAATAATCCACATCATCGAATCATCCCTGCATTATGGCCAAGGATATTCATTAGTATCACGACCACAAATTATCCATACACTACGGGCCAAGGATATTAGTGCTTTCATCAATGGTCATGATCATGCCAACAACTGTCCATCAATGCACTACGGGCCAATAAGAACTTTTACTACATCATTTGTAACATTACGGTGATAATTATACCGAATAATTCTTGGTCATAATCATACCAAGTCCATCTATGCACTACGGGCCACAGATGACTTTCATAATAATATAAGCATGAGGATGATGACAATGATATAAGAATTCAATTAAAAGAAAGCAAAGGATAAATTTTTAAAGATTTATAATTAAATTTATCCAGAATTCAATAATGTCCAAATTGTCAACATGATACTGCTTTGTGGAGTAAAATTCAAGAATAATATTGTATCAAAAATAATTTGGTCCGAAAAGAAATTAATTTTTGTCATGAATAGTACCCTAGGTGAATAGTAATTGAGTGAATAGTATCTCGTAAATAGTAATTTTGGGAATAGTATCTCGTGAATAGTACTCCGACATAAAAAGGTTAAAAATTATCAAAAATGCTCAGAATAATATTTTCAAGAAAAGATACTGGATGAAGCGCAAATATCAAGGATATTCTACTAATTTTATGGAGTATAGAAGCCAAAACTTTAATAAAATTAGTACATAATTCGAAATCTGAAATGAAATAATATTACTTACATACTACAGAGTATGGAAGAAAATATTATTTCTTTCGAATATTGAACAAAAATAATATCCCTTACCTTAAAAATGAAAGTATTCCAACTGGTATAGCGGAGATATTCTTGAAGAAAACTTTCACTATTTTCTACTCTCAAAGCTTCTTAAAACTCTAAAGAAATACGCTCAAGATTATAGAAGAAGAATTCTCTGATTCTGGTGTGATTTTTAATTTTAACTAAGCATCCTATTTATAGGAGAATGGAATGATATTATTAAGAAAAGTTTTTCACAGACTGCACAGTGTGGAGGAAAGAATTTTACGGGCGCCGAAGAAAAATCGTCTAATTTTTCTAAATTGTTACTATGCACTTACTATGAAGACACTATACAAATACTATGCATAATAAAATATAATATATTCTATTTTTCATAAAAAAACAAAATTTATAATAATATATAATATTAATTTACCCTCTTCCCCCGGGCAACCTTTCCGCCCCCCCATTCTCATTACCAACATTAATCCACCAAAGTCATATATATATATATATATATATATATATATATATATATATATATATATATATATATATATATATTATCATACTCATAACACACATTATTTTAAAAAATGGCTAAATGGGGAGTCCATAAAATAAGTAACATTTACATCAAATACTTCATAAAAATCCTCTCAATATTTTTAACAACATTTATTCATTATTATTATAACTCGCAATATTAACAACCAGATCGTTTCCAAGAAAGAGGGGACTTTCCAATAAGAATTTCTCCCTATTGGCGCGCAATTAGGTGACCAAACCTCTCCTCAACAGAACTTTCTAGACATCGTTAATATTGCAAATAATAATATGAATAACTGTATCGTCTCAATTATTGATTTAATAATATATAAAATATTAACAATAATTGAATCAAATAACGTGAGATATTATGCAATAATTACTGTAGCAATAATTGAATAAAACTGAGTGACTTTCACGTAAGCATCAATAATCAATATCGTGTGCTACTATGCAACCATGCGTATTACTGTACTTTTAACACCGGGTATTTCAACAGTTAACGGTAAGACTTTTCCCGTTATTTTTATAAAAATATATTTCTGTCGTTTTCTAACTCCGAGAATAATTTCGTTGTGGGATCCACCAATGATTGTGCCGTCGTACGAATATTCCCTGTTAAAACGAATATTTTTCGACCAATCGAATATAATATAACAACTTGCGCGCTTTACAAAATTTATAAATATTACCCACAACTATAATATTATATCAAATTCACTCCTAATATTTAAAAATGATATTTATAGAAAAATTCATCTTTATTCATAAAAGTTGGAGTCTTACAATTTTGGTGAACAACAATAGGGTGATGAAAACCCGACTTTGAAAGCGTCAAAAAAATGCACCCCATTAAAATGAGGAGAACATAAATCTTCTCGTGTTCCTTTGAAGACTTGAAATATTTGTTGCTATATTTTATATGGAATTATAATAATTTGGGTGTGTATATTGTTGTATTATATTCAGTACAATATTTTTATTGAAACTTATAGCTTCTGTGTTGTCATATTTTGCACGACAGTTTAATTGTTGTAATATGAAAGTTCTCGTCAATAGTGTTGTATTTCTGGCGACTTAGAATGGGTTGTGTGGATCTATTTTGGGGGTGTCACAGTTGGTATCAGAGCTTAGGGATATGATCTCTGGCGGAGATTTGAGACTAGAACTAGGATGTGAGAGCCGAGTAATATCCTTCGCTAGTGTGTGTCTTACCTAAGCTGGATTTTCTTACTTAATAAGCTGAAATATTGTGATATGTCAATTAAACTTTGTTTTAAAGTTGTATTCTGGAATGATATCTGAAATCCAAGAGATGAGTAATAGAAAAATCATGATACACACCGAGAAGATACAATCTGAAATGAAAGTAAGATATTCTCACCTCTTCGAACTACCATGTACATAAATTTCGGGGACAAAATTTCATAACAAGTGGAGATTGTAAGACCCTGAATTTTATGAAATAAAAGTATTCAATTTTTCTTATAATTATTATTCTATTCAGTAAGTGGTTAAATTGATAAAATGTTAAAGTTAAGGGTGATATGTGAAAATTTTACAAATAAGCAAGTTGTCATAAAATATTCGTTGTGTCGGTGAATATTCATTTTATCGGGGAATATTCGTACGACGGTGCAATCATTGGTGGACCAAATAACGGAATAACGATCGGATATAAAAAGCGACAGAAATAACCTTTTTATAAAAAATAATAACAAAACTTTTACCGTTAAACTGTTGAAATACCCGGTGATAAAAGTACAGTAATACGCGTTGTTGCACAGTAGCACACGGTATTGCACAATATCTCTGATTATTGATGCTTAGGTAAGAAGTCACTCAGTCGTTCATTCAATAATTATCACAGTAGTTATTGTACAGTAACTCATATTATTTGATATGATATAATTATACAAGTTGGAAGTATTGTGAGTCTATGTTAATAATTGTGAATAATTATTAAAAGATTGAAGAGTTATAAATAATTGATAAAATAAAAATTGTTAATAAATAAGATAAGTAAATATTTGTTTAATTTGATATAAATGGAGGAATGTTAGCATCAGATATTTGTTGAAACTTTGACATATTTTTCTATAGAAACATAATTATCTTCTCTGATAAAATATTCATTCAAATATATTATTATAATATTACATTATAATAGTATAATGTGATAATAATAGTATAATTTTATAATTTTTTTATATAGTAATACAATTATATATATATAAATTTTATATATGAATTAATTGGGGCGGAGATGATCAAATTGTAATTGAATTCGTTTTCAAAGTTAGCATTTGAATAAAATGGTGTGGTGGGAGGCAAATATGGGAGGGGCCACTTTTGTTAAAGTTTCTGCAAATTGGTTTTGTTTTCAAAATTGGTTGCTTCACGTAAGAAAAAGAAAGAAAGAAAGAAAGAAAAAAGAAACAAATTAAAAAAAAGTTAGGGAAGTTAGGCATTGAAAGAAGAAAAGAAAGAAAAAAATTTGGCAGAGAAGAAAGGCACACTTTTTTTTTCTCTCCGTGTTGCACTATAAAAGGGGAGGTAACCCTCCTTCCTAAACACACCAGAATCAGAAAATTTTTTCTCTATAATGTTGAGTATTTTTCTTGGGAGTACAAGGATATTTTGAGTGTTGATAACAGTGCAAAATTTTCTGAGGATAATATCCGATATTCCAAGTCAAATCTAGTTTCTACTAAGGTAAAGGATATTATTTTTCGTAAAAGATATTATTTTTCTCGTAAAGGATGATATTTTCTTTCAATACTCGTAAGGGGTATCATTTTCTTTCATACTTCATATTATGTAAGTGATATTATATTATTTCATATTACTATTCATACGGTACTATTCATGGGTACTATTCATACGGTACTATTCATACGGTACTATTCATGAGTACTGTTCATAACAGAATTGAATATCTTTTTCTTTGCCCAAGTTATCTTTTATGAATCTTATTCCTGAATTTGAATCCATGTTATGATCTTCATGTTAACAATTTGGACATTCTTGAACTCTAGATAAATTGAATTAGAAATCTCTAATATTTATCTTTGATCTCATTTGATTCATTCTTTATGTCATTGTCATAATTCTCAGACTTAAATTATGTTGAAAGTTATCTTCGGCCAGTAGTGCAATGATGAACTGTTGATTGATATATTTGGCCTGTATTGCAAAGATGGACATGTGTTTGGCATGATCATGACCACTGATGATTGGCATGATCATGACCACTGATGATACAAATGAATACCTTTGGCCAGTAGTGTAAAGATAGATTATTGTTTGGCATGATCATTGGTTTTACAATTAAATGTCTTTGGTCATAGTGCACTGACAGACAATTGATTGACATGATCATGACCGTTGGTTTTAGAGTTGAATATCTTTGGCCCGTAGTGCAAAGATAGACAATTGATTGGTATGATCATTGTTATTACATTTGAATGTCTTTAGCTTTTGGAGCAAGGATATTGAGTGAAAGTTCTATTAAGCCTTTGTGACAATGAGAAATTGTTAATTTACATTATTATAAACATGAATTGTGAATTTAACTATAATATTTGGTGGTTCAAGTGAAAACAGGTAATGAAAGTTCTTTTTATCTTGGGTACAACAAAGAACTGTTGATGAGTATTACAGTAATAAAATATTAATGATGGACTTTTAATTTAGAAGAGATAGTAGATATTATGTTCTACTTGATTCTTCTAATGGATTGCTTGTTCCGCTGCAGTTGTTGATCTAAAACTTGTTGTCTATTGTATTCTATCAGATTTTCCCCTGTTGAGAACTAAGGATAATTTTTTCTATATTATCTTAGCTATAATATTCTTTACTAGGCTATTTGTGCTCACCCTTTTACTTCACAATTCCTTTTAGGCAATAAGAGTGTAGCTGGGTCGAGCATGGATAATAGGGGAATAGAGTGATGGTCTGTGACTGTTGAAGTTTGTCAATACATTATAAAACAGTATGGCAATATATAATTGTATTGAGGACTTAAAATGTGTGTGTCATATTTTTAACGTCATTTAATAATTGATTTTGGTGAACAACAATAGGGTGATGAAAACCCGACTTTGAAAGCGTTAAAAAAATGCACCCTATTAGAATGAGGAGAACATAAATCTTCTCGTGTTCCTTTGAAGACTTGAAATATTTGTTGCTGTATTTTATATGGCATTGTAATAATTTGGGTGTGTATATTGTTGTATTATATTCAGTACAGTATTTGTATTGAAATTCACAGCTTATGTGTTGTCGTATTTTGCACGACAGTTTAATTATTGTAATAGGAAAGTTCGTGTCAGTAGTGTTGTATTTCTGGCGACTCAAAATGGGTTGTGTGGACCTATTTTGGGGGCGTCACAAAGCATACTTGAGCTATTTTATCCTTGGCATCGACCTCAACTTCGGACTCCTCTTCATCACTCCAAGTGGCAAGTACCTTATTTTTTTAATTATCCTTGAAGCTCGTTTTAATTTCCTTTGTTCTTTAGTTGAAAACAGTCCTTCTTAAAGTGCCCCGGACGTCCACATTCAAAACATGTCTCCTCAGTTTTCTTTCCTTTGACTTTATTTGAGTTAAAGGTATTTTTTCTTTTATTCTTCCTTTGTAGTGGTCCTTTGAGTCTTCTTGACATCATGGATATCTCTTCATCCGAATCATCATCAAGCTCTTCTTCATTTCTTGCATTAAGAGCTAAAACCTTTCTTCGAGGAGTTTCCTCTTCATCATCATATCTCTTTAACTGATGGTCATATTCCTCAAGTTCACCAAAAAGAGTTAGTGTATCCATAGTAGAAATAGTAGAAGAATCTTGAAGAGTAGTAATTTTAGAAGTAAACCTCTTGGGCATAGCCCGAAGTAACTTATGGTTAATCTCACTTTGTGGTATGGATTTGTCAAGTAGCTTTAAAGAATTTAAAAGAACCAAGAACCTTGCTTTAGCCATCTTTATGGTTTCGTCTTTCTCAAGTTTAAACATTTCATAGTCGTGCATGAGCATGCTTAGTTTGACTTCTCAAACTTTGGATGTACCTTCATGACTCACCACTAGAGTGTCCCAAATTTCCTTAGCTGTGTTTTATGTGGAAACTTTGTCGATCTCTGATTGTACCATGCCACTAAGTAATGTGTTCATAGCCCTTGAATCATAGGAAACCATGAAAGTTTCAGTTGAGTCCATCTCTAGCAAAGTTTTTGGAGTACCGTCATCTTTCCTTGGAATAACCGGTCCATTCTCCACAACCCCCCATTCCCAAGGATCTCTTTTAAGATAGATCCTCATTCGAAACTTCCATAAGTTGTAGTTTTCTTTTTCATGCAGCAGAGGAGGTCTATTGGTTGATTGACCTTCTTGATTGTTGTTCCCGAACTGTGTCATGATAGAATATTTCCCTACAAGTCACCTTTAAGACCAAGATAAGTAGAGCCAAGCTTTGATACCAAATGAAATTCAGATAAGGCACACTTAGAAGGGGGGTTTGAATAAGCGTGAGAACAAACTATGACCAATTTTTAAACTTTATACCAAACTACTGAATTCAGCCTACTATATTAATGAATGCAGCTTGCTAAATTAATATGGCCTACTGGATTGAGTTTTTGATTTTATTGTTTATAGAAAATTACTTGCTAAATTTATAGCCTTGTTGAAATACTTGTTGAAAATGAATTTTTCTTAAGATAATGCAAATATTCAAATTTTAATTATCAAAACAATTAACTAACTTTTGTGAGCAAATAAAGTAAAGCTAGTAATAAAATGAACACGAAGAATTTTTTATGTGGTTCAGCTATTACCCTCTATAATAATAGCCTAGTCCAAGTCCAATACCAACTTGTATTGGAGACTCACTTTTTTTCTTTAAATTGACTCCTTTTACAAAACAGATTCTATCAACACTTTAAATTACAATAATTCACTTGAGTACTTTTTTTCCTTGTGCACCAATGCACTCCTTAAGCACCTATGCTTCCTTGAACCTGTTTATAAACAAGTCTTAATCCACCAGGATTAAATTTCTTTAGACAACACTTAGTCTAAATAAGAATATTACAAATATAGAGGTCTAATGCTCAAAGCAAATATACAATTTAACAATGCAAGACTCAACTAATGTATGCAATGATCAAAGACTAAAAGAGATATTACTAATTTAGAGTCTCGAAAATTTGCTGGAAAGTAGTATGAATATGATTGCACATCAGCTTGTATAATTGCACCAATAGAATAACTTTTCAAGTATATTGTGCAAGATTAATCCGTGTGTTGTATCTTAAAACTGATATCTCAATTAATTTTTATAGCCAAAAATATTATCGTTGTAATAAGTTCCGTTACAATAATAATAAAAATTATTTTTGTTGCCAACAAATATCTTTACAAGATAAGTATAATTTTTCGTTAGAGATATATCAAATAAAATCAATACATATTAGTCCAAGTTATTTGACTTCTTCAAAATCACATCACTAAAGAGATAACCCACTACTGTTTTAGAACAAGTCACGAAAACCAACAGTGTTAGTTCCGTAATTATGCAAATTGACTAACCAAAACAACTTTCTAGAATAATCATGATATATATAAGTTCCGAGACATATGCAATTAATTCACTTATATATATAGCAATCATGACTCTTAACAACTACCGCCACATATATATATCATTTTGCCTTTTGAATAACTCAATATAAAAGATATGTTAATCAAAATAATTATGATCTTATATTACCGAGACATGTGTATTTCAAAAGAGATGGCATTATATAAATACACTTTCACAACAAATCCTTCAACTTCCTGATAGCTATTTTCAAGGATTAGCATACATGGCAATATATAAATACTAACCACTTTAAATTGGACAATAACATCAGTTTAGCATTTTATTTTAAAAATCTTCTCAATTTTAAGCATACATAAAATACTTATAATAATATATGCACATAAAATGTCCTAGAGCCTTGAATTTTGAAAATTTAAATATTTGCAATGACCTTACATAAAATCTTAGGACACAAAATGTCTTCAAAGTCTTTGATCAAATCATCAATGATTCTTTTATCAATTCCCTGAAATTTCATAATAAAAAATTTAGTACACAAACCTAATTCATCATCAAAACAATAAGGTTAGAATATTAACAAGTCAACATATACAGATCATAAAAGCCTCAAATAATTCTTCCCCAAAAAGGAACTCAGCATGCGACAACGACGTTAGCTTGAGCTGTTGAAATATTACGATCATACCATTCAATATCATCCTGGAAAAGTGAACGTGGTAGCTGACACGTTGAGTAGAAGATCATATGTGGGTACGAGTGCGATGTTGTTAACACAAAGACCCATTTTGTATGACTTACAAAGGATGAAGATAGAGTTAAAAACTCTAGGGACCCATGTGAAAATGGCAAATATATGAGTAGAACTGACTTTAATCAATAAAGTTAAAGTTGCTCAAGCTATAGATCCGGAGCTGATGCGTATGAAGAAGAAAGTATAAGAAGGTGTTATTCCAGAAGCAAGAATCGACGAATAAGGAATACTTCGAGCTAACTCCAGACTTTGTGTTTCTAACGACTCTGAATTGAAATATAAAATCATGATGGAGACACACAAGACACCGTTTGCAATCCATACTGGAAGTACCAAAATGTATCGTGATCTTTGACATACATTTTGGTGGAGTAATATGAATGGAGAGATCGCAGAGTTTATGTCAAGGTGTTTAACTTGTCAACGTGTCAAGGCAGAGCATCAAGTACCAAAAGGTTCATTGCAACCACTCGAAATTTCAGAATGGAAGTGGGAGCACATTAACATGGATTTCGTTACCGGTCTTCCCAAGGTTTCTCAAGGCATAGATGTAATTTGGGTCATTGTCGATAGATTAACCAAGTCTGCTCATTTCTTGCCTATACGAGAAACTTATTCACTTGAAAGTCTTGCTCGTATGTACATAAATAAGATTGTGAGATTGCATGGTATGCTAGTATCCACAGTTTCTGATTGAGACCCAAGATTCACTTCACAATTTTGGGTTAGCTTGTAGAAATCTATGGGCACTGATTTACGATTCAGTTCTGTATATCATCCAGACGGATGGACAATCAGAAAGGACTATTCAAACTCTTGAAGATCTATTGAAACTCTACGTACTAGACTTCAAAGGAAGTTTGGACAAGTACTTGCCATTGGTGGAATTCTCCTATAACAACAGTTATCAAGCAAGTATAGGCATGACTCCATTCGAAGCGTTGTATGGACGAAAGTGTCGTTCTCCAATTTGTTGGGATGAGTAGGTGAAGCAACATTGTTGGGACCAGAATTGGTACGCATGACTACGAAAAAGATTCAAATGATCTGACAACGTATACAAGCCTCACAAGATTGACAAAAGAGTTATATTGATCTTCATCGAAGGGACATGAAATTCAACGTTGGAGATTATGTATTATTACGTGTTGCTCCATGGAAGGAAGTTACAAAATTCAAAAAGAGAGGAAAGCTCAACTCTCGATTCATTAGTTCATTTGAAATCCTCGACTGAGTAGGAATTGTGGCCTATAGACTCGTCTTAGCACCAAGTATGTCTCATGTTCATAACGTTTTTCATATATCTATGCTACGTAATATGTGAAAGACCCAAACCACATTATTAAATTAGAACCAGATGAGATAGCGGAAGATTTAACGTATGAGGAGGTACCTATCAAGATCTTGGATAAGAAGGAGCAAATTCTACGCTCAAAGGTTATACCTCAAATCAAAGTTTTATGGAGAAATCACAATATTGAGGAAATGATGTGACGCCCCCAAATTCAGACACTCATATCTCGAATTTGATTCGTCACGTGCTAATTCTAATATCATTCTAAAATCATCAACAACGAAAAAAAAAGAATAAAGTACATTGTTATAACATAATTATTCTCGTCCCAAGGTCTCTCAACCGTTACTAATACATGACAGCTAAAATTAAACATAGCTTAATATATTATAGTAAATAAGTCCTTCTACAACATAAAAATAGTACATTCCCAGTACTATGAAACAAAAATACTCCAAAACCTTCTCTTTACCCTTGTCCTTACTTTCTACCTTAACTGAAAGTTTTAAGAAAAGCAAGGATGAACAATAATTTTACCCAGCAAGTAATATCGCAGCAATGAAAAATCATATATAGAGTTCAATCTTCATGGGTATGATAGTGAATAATAATTCAGGAATTATCAATGATTCTCAATAAAGGTCGCTATGGACTGAAATATATCAATAAGATTCAACGATTATTGAATTCAAGATTTTAAAGTAATAAATACTCAGCAATCACTAAGGACTATGAACTTCTATCAGAATTAACAGTAATAAACTGATAATCTGACAAAAACGAGTACAACGGGTGATCAGCGTAAAGTACCTTATGGCATGCATAACATTTAATCATACTCATGTGTTCATGTCAGGTGTGGTTTTAAGAAATTTTGAGTATAGAATTTTTATAAGGGGGGAAGAATGTGACAATCCGAAAAATCAAATTGTCCAGAATTTAAGTTTAAAGAATTAGTTACTAATAAAATAAATTTTTATTAATAATATTGTGTGCTATGTATTTATTAATCGTTCTACAACCTAGGATGATTATAAGATGGGAGGATTCTGGCTACGAGCTAGACTGAATGAGTAATAATTTTCAAGATGAAAATAAAAAAATTTTAGGAACAAAAATATTTTCGAGTAAAAAGACGAAATAGGCACAATTGTGACGAACGAGATTTTGTAATTTAATTTTAATATTTATTAAATTAAATAAATATTTTTTTGATGATTTAATTATTAGATTAAATAAGTAATCGATGCAATTGTGGTAGATTAATTTAATTATATGTGTTATATTTATTAAATTAATGTGGAGAAATTTTATTATTTAAAGTATGTATTTATGTGAGCTTATTGAATTAAAAGAAATATTTAATAAGCATAATGTTATTTTAATTAATGTAATAATTAATTAGAGATTTAATAATTTGACATAATTAATAAATGAGAAATTTAATTATGTGACTATGTGAATTAATGAGAAATTATTATATTTAATTTAAATTAAATTAAATAAGATATTTAATTTATTGTGTAAATGAGTATGACATTATTAAACTATAGTATAAGGGATTTATCAAATTAAATGGGAATGAGCCTTTTAAGGCTAGCCAAACAGAGCCCTATTGGGAGTTGAGAGCAGTTAACCCATGATCGGATTAATTGACCACACAACGTCAGATTTCTTTATTATATACGTCTTCTTTCTTTTATTTTGCTAAGTCTTTTATTTTCTAAGTCTGAAAAAATAAGTCACAGAGAGAAATTTGAATTTGTTGAGGGAAATTGTGAGTTGTGTGATTGAAGAAGTGTCTGAGAAAGGTTTCACCTCTACTAATCTACACTCTGGGTAATCTCTTCTTCCCCAAACTTCAAATTCACGTTGTTTATACTTTTTATAAAAAAATGGCTTTCATGTTTCTATTATAGTCTCTATAATTGGAAAAGGTAGCGATTATGTGGATATATGTGATAATATGTTATCATATCATGTTTTTACTATATATTGTAGGTTTCCATAACATCAGTGTTATAAAAATATGTCGTATATAGTTTCTTCAAAGTTACAGAGTATACAAATATGGCCATATGGCCCTTACACACAAATTTAATGCGTTAATCATATGTTGTATCATAAATTTATACTTGTATATGATTATGTATATTAAAATGAAGAAAACAAACTTTGAATGGATAGATTTAGTGTTATAACGAACCCGTAGTGCCAATCTTCATATTTTATTTTCTAAACTTTCAAGAACATCAAGAACAGTGAAATTATATAATTTGATTCAAGTAATTGTATGTATTAACCTGTTAAAATCAAGCTAGGAAGGTTGAGTAATGATTATATGTATATTATAATGTCTGGGTATGTTTAAATTCATGTATGAATAAAGAAAATTAGTAGATTTTGGCTTGTTCTGCATTTTTCGCGAACTGTAGAATCTGGGTCTGCGTCGTAGCGCTGCTGCCAGCTCCAAAGAACGAATGGAGCGCGCTCGCGCCTCTTTAATAATGTAGCACACCCACGCCGCTTCAAAGAACAAAGGTAGCGCGCCCGCGCCCTACCTGCAGAACTTCAGAAATTTTTCTAAGTGTTCAAGTTTTGAAAATGTGTTTTTAAAACCTAATGTAATAAACATGAAGACATGTCAATCATATAATAATATGTTAATTAACTTACGTTATGTGATTAATTAATAATACTTAAAAGTTCATTAACATATTCAAAGACCAATGTTGGAATTCGATAGGTATATCGAACTATTGATTAATGGGTATTGTGAATGTATTGATATGTAGGACTTAATAAAGAACGTGAATTAATTGTAGCTTGTGTAAGAGGCAAGTTTCTAAACCTTACTTTTATATTGAGCAAATACTCTATTTCTAAATTATTGTTGTTAAGCAAGTTTCCTAACCCTACTTGTTATCGTTATTCAAGTTTACAAATCTTACCTATTACACTGAGCAAATTCTAGACTTATATTCTATATTGATCAAGTCTTGTCATTTATTGATCAAGTTCAATATGTTATATTAAAAATTATTAATCTTTTCAAAGTATGATTTCTATTATACAATTCTTATTCCATTGTATACCTCTTGAGTTATTATTCAATTTGAACATCAGTTATTGTTGAATCTTGTAAGACTAGCAAACCCTTATTGATTCGACTAGTCCATAGTTGATGAACGTTCTAAATTTCAGAACCCTTGTTGAAGTTATCCAAACCAAACTTCTTTTGATGCGGACTCTAATGTCAAACTGAGATGAACAACCCTGTCTAGGGGATTACTTATGCTTTAGCTTTAAGATATTGTTCACAATATGGTACTAAGGGCTGATCCCCCCAGGTACAAGAAGAAGAGTCCATAGTCTTATGACTGTTAAAGGTTTTGAGTATAAATACTTAACAACCTAGGACGTAGTTCAAGGTCTTATGACCCTCAAAAGTTCTTTTGATTCTTGTCATTCATTCTTGATTCAAAAGTTGAGTTCTTCTTATTTCAGAAGTCTTTTGATTCACCCACATGTTATTATATTGTTGTTATATTATTATACTTGTGGCCAATCATGCTCACTCTTGCGTAATAATAACATTACTGTTAAGAACGAAAGGTCCGACTAGCCTTCCACTAGCAAAGGCAAGGGCAAGATTAACAAGTGATGAAGACTTGTTGTTTATGTGATTATGTTATATATTTATGTTACAGACTTATGTCAATGTTGTGTAAGATTATTATTTGTTTATGTTAACGCATTTAAGATTTAAGGTTAGTATTACCTGGGATTGATGTAATTATTTCATATGATGTAACTCCTTAAGGAGAGGATTTATTTCTATCTATTTTATGGTTTCATTATTATGGGTAGATAGACATATGATGTTTGTTTAGTGAACACCAAATCATGTGAGAATTGAAGTATCCGGATTTGGGGGTGTTATAACTATCCACCTGACGAAACCCTAAAGGTTAGGATTTGTATAACCTAAGCCTTTACGAGAGATCGGTATGTCGAAATGACATTCTGTTGAAAAATTTGACGATAATATATCGTGAAAAGTTAAGTTAGCCGATAAAAGCTCTTCTCAAAAAACGTGCAGAAATCAGACGAAATAAAATCGATGAAAAGTATTGTTATGTACTTTTTATTTGTTTAACTACATTAGGGGAAAACGTGAAGCAAAACACTTATCATCAAAAAGTGTTTTTCAGTTTTTCGAGATTCCAAAGAATGCGTAAAAGTAAACTGTAAAGAAAAGACGAAATATTTGAAATCCGATAATGGCAGTTTTTAAAACTGTCGGACGAATCCCGAAAGACGGAGCCACGAAGCTTCCAAGAGAAGCTTCGTTTCCAAGAAAAGCTTCGTGAATAGTAAGGAGGTGTGAATAGTAACTTTGGGGACGAAATGACTATTTTACCCCTAGCCTTAGTTTCCTATATAAGAGAGCCTTAGCTCATTTGTTGGTGATTTTGAAAATCACCAACACTTGAGAAAGAGAGAGAGTTCGGAAGAGGAGGAAAAGCTAGCCGAGTGCAAACTTTGTCCAATGGAAGAAGATTAAAGAAAAAACGTATTGAAAACCTAACTTCTAAGTTATTTTTCTTTAAGTTTCATATGTTAAAAATATATCTTAATGAAAAGGGAAGTAATAGATGTTAAGAATGATTTTCATATGGTTGAAATCATGAGAAAATGAAGAAATAAGAATTAGAAGTTTAGTTTATAAATTTCTTAAGGAAGTATGAATTTTGTAATGAATTTGAATGATCTGAATGAATCATATAAATGATTCAGTGAAATAAGTAAGGAATGGTGTTTTATAACACCAAATTCCAAGAAAAAGTGAAATCGTAATCAAAATATCGATTAAAACGAAGACTGGACGAAGAACGCGAAGAACACACGAAGAACATTGTTGATGAACAAATTTAAAACCATCGTAGTTATAACTTGTTATTGATAGACAAGTTTAAAACCACTGCATATAAGTTAGATGCTTATTACTTTGTTAGGAATGATAGAAACGTTCATGAAGAACGGATTAAACTTAGCTGTAACGAAGTTATGGCGAAAATTTCGTAAAAGATGAGCGAGAAGTAGAAAGTATGTAAATAAACCCGAAGGTGTAGGGTTTCATAAGAATGTAAGAAAATGTAAAAAACGTGAGTCGTGGACTCAAAAATGAATGAGTTTCGAGTTCGGATGACCGAATTACGGACAAACGAACAAAGAATGCCAATAACGTAAAATGAACTAATAATAAAATTTAAGCCACTTGAATGGCTTGTTAACGGATACAGTATGAATTTCTATTTGAGGGAAGTTGAAGTACGTGATGAGAGTAAGAAGATGGCTTTGAAACGACCTCGTTCTGAGTTATAAAAAGAATTTACGAGATGGTGAAGTAGGCAATTCATACGCGTTCCAACACTTAGAAAAATTTGCTGGAAAAACTAAGTTTTTGAACTGGCGCTGCATCGCCAGTTTGAACTAGAAAGGAGGCGTGGCAGCATCGGCTTCGGGTAAGAATTTCTGGAGACTCGCACTGCAGCGCGAGCAATAACAAAGGAAGGTGGCGCCGCAGTGTCGGTACAGGGAAAAACCCAGAGAAGAGTTTTTAATTGCTCAACTCCTGGGGGAAGTGCAAGGAAAGATAACGAACATATAGTTCACAAAATGTAACACTTAATCAAGTGATTTAATCCTTTAGTAAAGGTTGAACGGAAAGATTGAATGGAATTAAAAGACAAAGAATGTAATGAATGTAAACGCAACGTAGTTGCGATGAACGATCGGTCTTAGCATACGACAAACAATATGGCTTCGACATTAAGGAAGAACGATGAATGTGAGGTTCATATAATGGATAACGAATGAGAGCAATTAAAACCTTAGGTAAAGGTTGAATGGAATTAAGAGTCGAGCAACGTGAATGTAGAATACGTAAACGATCCTCGTGAATCGTATTCGCGTCAGACGAACGTTCTAAGTGTACAATGGTTGTATGACCTAGACATTGATGAAGGTAGTAAGTAAGATATGAATTTATCAAGAAATCCATAACGAATGGTAACAAGATTAATGAAAGTCTGAATGTGAGTCGAATAGAGAATGTTAGAATAAAGGTAAACATTAAACACTTTAGCCGGCGTAAGGGTTGAGTGTACGCGAATATTAAAAGGGAAGAACCTACACGCCGTGTATGGTTTGACCATAAGGTAATGAAGACTAATGATTAAAACCGTGAATGATGAAGAAACTGAATTAATGACGTATAAAGTTAAGAAGTCGAGCTAGTAATAATAACTTGGACAACGTTCCGAGTCGAATGAACTGGACGTTATAAGATATGAATAAGGTAATGTAAAATACTTAACGCTATGAATGCGTAGTATTAACATTGAATGATCGTTATAAGTATACAAAAGACTGTATGACTTAGATGATAAAGAATGAATCTTGAGGTATGGCATTTAGTTGCCATAAAGTCATAAGGAAAGAGAAATCGACTTAACGAACATTATAGTTTTAATAGTTCCGATAAGTTAAGACAAAGTTTAGGTTGTGGTACAATCATAATCTTTAATAGTTGACATATGGGAGCTGGGCTAAACAATTCCTTCAGAGAGGGGAGGTATATACAAAACTGGCAACCGATCTAACTAACTGTGAAAAACAGTGTAGATGAAACAGAAAACTAGTTTATTAGTTATTTGTGGAAAACCACTCAGAGTACCATATGGAATATTAGTAGAGATTTGAAGTGTGCTAAGTCCTAGAAGGGTTATAAGAAGAAGATAAGAATGTAAATCATCAAAGATGATGACCGTATGAGTAAGACATCTCCGTATGTTATAACGTTGTAAAGCGGTTAATGAAGTTGGTCGCGTGAACTTAGATTGCAAGAACGCGAACCATAAGAAGTAAAGTTAAGTAAACCAATGTGTAAGTTAAGTATATGACTAATTGGTGTATATGCTATTTTCTTATGTGTTATATAGGGATTTCAGTAAACAGTTCAACGTAAACTTTAAGCTATAGATGTGTGTAAGGTAAGTTTCCTAACTTCATTCATGTTCTAAATGAATGCTAGTTTCTTAAACTTCTCAGATGTTGAACATAAGAAGTTTTACTTATGTTCAAATGTGTGATATTTGTACAAGGTGGTAGAATGTATGAGGCCTTGTGCCACAATTTGAACACTTCGGTGTTTCTATGAGATGAACTGTTCTGTGATTGACCTATTCAATATGAAAATGTTCTGTTTATACATGAACCATTATTGATAAGTATGTGATAATGATTCTAGCCAAACGGAATGTGTATGAAAAAGGTAGAAGAATGAAAGTATTTCGAAGTGAATGTGACTAACATTTTCAAACGATAGGAATCAGAATTATTCCTATTATTCAAGATGCTTCATAACCTTTGTTTGGTTATTGAAGTTTTAAAACAATGTTTAAATTCTTGATGTTATTTATTCAACTGATATGACTTGCTGAGCAATTGAATGCTCACACTTACTTTAAATAAAAATATTTTCAGTGAACAATGTTAGAAAGAACTTAAGGATCTCGTAAAGATCAAGCTGACCTGTATCCAGACAAAGTGTCATTCAGTATATGAATGAGCGTGAAGATCAAGCCAAGACTTGTAATGTAGAATAATATAATTAAACGGTAGAATAGTTTAATGAATTGTTATGTATCCTTAGTGGCGGATAAAAGTCACTCTTGTAAGATGTAAAGAATAATGTAATTATCATTATTTGTAATGAACGAGGTTATAAGGTATTTGAACCTTGGATTTGAGAATGTATGTTGTTATATTTAACTATATAATGATATATGTTTGGAAGGAGATGGAATCGTGACGTACGGAATTCGGGTGTGAAGGCAAATCGAATTTCGGGGCGTTACACCAGTTAACAGAGAATTTATGTAAATGCTAAAAATTTGACAAAGCTCAAAATTAAGAGCAAAACAGAATTTATACCTCTTGAAGCTTAAATGGGTTCCCTCAATGCACTGATTATACTCCCTCAATTCTCAACAGCTTCACTATCTACTTGCACTTATTACACAATTTTCTAACAACTGAGAAATGAGAGGGAGAGCTTCCATTTATAGAGAATGGTTTACACAGTTAAGAATTTGTTTACTATATACAATCCAATGGGAAAGAGAAGGAACCATTGGATTAAGAGAGTTTGGTGAAAAGAGATCACCAACTTCATCTCTTCCACTCCCTTCTTCATGATCACAGTTATGTTAGCCTTCAACTGTCGACTCTTGTTTGTGTAGTTTAGAGTTAGGCTCTGTTTGGTCACTGTTTGGGTAACTGGTGAGTTTTAAATCTTAGCAATTTGATTATAATGCTTAGTTTGTTCTCTTGGATTTCCAAAATGTGATTTTAATGTGTTAATGCTTTTACATAATGGAAAGTTAGGGATTATTTATGTACCCATATCATATAATCCATGTACATTAGTGTAGTCTAATTAATATTTATAACATGTATGGACTCAATTTAGTTGGTCACTAATAATTTAATATCTCCTTAAAACTTTATTATTCTAATTAGACTCACTTATTGAAATAATTATAATTTGCAAATGTTTGATTTAATATACATAAAGTACATCTTTAATATTCTCACACACATATGTTGGCACATAAGCATTATTTATGTTATTCATAATTCATTCCATTTTACTATATTGTTTTATATATTATATAGTTACCTTAAAGTGTCGCACTACCCATTCTTTTTAATGTAGGCACTATATATTACCACATATCTTGCACACATCAATTAAATGAGTAAATATAATTCTAATTACGTGAATTATTTTGCTCATTAGTATTCTATTATTCACAAGAACAATTAATTATAATATTAATTAATTATTCATTTCTTAATGTATTCATTCCTTAATTAAATTAAACCATTTACATTTCCATTCTCATGCCACACAAGGCATTTCACAAGTCTCATCGTAAACTCCACATTTTCCTCAATTCTTATAAATTTCAATTTGAATCAATTGAATTACTCATCTCACAACACATCAATATTTATATTCAAATAAATATTTATTTTCTTATTAATATCATTACAAATATTTATAAATTCACGGTTCTTACATCCCCCCCTTATAAAAATTCCATCCTCAGAATTGGTACAAGGTTACACAAATAGATGGGGATAATCCCTTCGCATCTTATCTTCTAATTCCCACGTAGCCTCTTTGACGTCGTGGTTTCGCCAAAGTACTTTTACAGAAGATATAATTTTATTTCTTAATGTCTGCTCTTTCCGGTCTAATATCTGGACAAGAATTCTTCATACGCCAGATTCTTCTCTACTTGAATAGGCTCATAGGAAATCGTGTGTCTGTAGTCAGTCTTGTACGGATGCAATATGGAGATGTGAAACACATTGTGGATGTGCTCCAACTCGGGTGGTAATACAACTTTCTATGCCACTTCACCCACTCGCTTCAATATTTTGAATGGTTCTATGAACCTCGGACTCAATTTTCCCTTCTTGTCGAATCGTATTTTTCCCTTCCAGAGAGATACTTTCAAGAAAGCATAACTTCTGACTTCAAAGTCGCGATCTTGACAATGCAAATCTGTGTATTTCTTCTGGAGATCTTGTGCAGCTACTAGTCTAGTTCTTATCATTGTCACCACATCTGTGGTTTGTTGCACTAACTCTGGTCCTAGCATCTTTCGTTCTCGAACTTCATCTTAACACAACGGTGTTCTACACTTTCCCCAGTAAAGAGCTTCGTACGGTGGCATGCCGATGCTCGCATGGTAACTATTGTTATATACAAATTCTACTAGGGGTAGGTGATTGTCCCAACTTACTTTGAAGTCCATCACGTAAGTCCTAAGCATGTCCTCCAGCGTTTGTATCGTTCATTCACTTTGTCCGTCCGTTTGCAAATGATATGTGATACTTAGCCTCAGTTGTGTTCCCTTCCTCTCTTGCAAGCTTTTCCAGAATTTTGATGTGAAGCGCAGATCTCGGTCAGAGACAATCGATACCGGCACTCCATGTCGTGAAATAATTTCCTTTACGTACAGATTCGCTAGCTGATTCAAACTATATCAGATCATGATCGGTAGAAAATGAGTTGTCTTTGTTAGTCGATCTACGATAACCCAAATGGCATCAAAACCTTTTTGTGTGACTGGAAGTCCCACCACGAAGTCCATCATAATGTGCTCCCATTTCCACTTTAATATTTCCAACGGTTGAAGTAGACCACTCAGCCTTTGGTGCTCTGCTTTGACCCGTTGACAAGTAAGACATTTACTAACGTGCTCTGCAATTTCTCGTTTCAGATTGGGCCACCAAAAATGTTGCCTCAAATCTCGATACATCTTTGTGCTTCTTGGATGAACGGAATACGTCGTATTGTGTGCCTCGTGCAAAATTTCTTCTCTCAACTCGATTACCGCTGGCACCCACACTCTCCCTTCGAATCTCAAAATGTCGTCTTTATCCACCTTAAATTTTTCTTCCTCATTTTCTGTGATCCTCTTCCTGATTTTCTTGTATTCTTTATCCTTCTCTTGTGATTCCTTTATTTTGTCCAACAAGGTTGGACGAGCTTCCACTGCAAATAATTTTTCTTTAGACCTCTCCGGTCCCTTTACTTCTATCTCCAATTTCTCTATCTCCCTTATTAACTCCTCCTGAGTTTTCAGTTGAAATAACTTCTTCTTTTCTTTCCTGCTTAGCATGTCGGCTACTACATTTGCCTTTCCCTGGTGATAAAGAATATCGCAATCATAATCTTTGATTAATTCTAACCACCTTCTCTGACGCATGTTCAACTCCTTCTGTATGAAGATATGTTTCAGACTCTTGTGGTTCGTGTATATCTCACATTTCTCTTTGTACAAATAATGTCTCCAAATCTATAACGCAAAAACTACTGCCGCTAACTCTAAGTCATGAGTAAGGTATCATTTTTTGTAATCCTTCAGTTATCGTGATGCGTACGCAATGACCTTGCCATGCTGCATTAGCACACATCTAAGTCCTCTGTGCGACACATCACTATATACCACAAATCCTCCTGTATTTATGGTAATGATAATATAGATGCTTCGCTTAGTCTCTTTTTCAGCTCTTCAAAACTTTCTTCGCACTTATCCATCCATACGAACTTCACCATTTTCCTCGTTAGATTAGTTAGTGGAGTTACTATATTAGAAAAATCCTGGATAAATCTTCGATAGTACCCAGCTAACCCTAAGAAACTTCTTACTTCGGTTGGCGTCTTTGGCTGCTTCCAATTACTTACTGCTTCTACCTTTCCAGGGTCTACTGAAAATCCATCTTTGTCCACCACGTGTCCTAAAAATTGAACCCTCTTCATCCAAAATTCACACTTGGAAAACTTTGCATACAACTTCTCCTTCCTTAGTGCCTCCAAAACCATCTTCAGATGTTCGGCGTATTCTTCTTCCATCTTTGAGTAGATCAAGATATCATCGATGAAAACTACTATGAATTTATCTAAGAATGGCTTGAAGATTCGGTTCATCAAGTCCATAAATGCTGCCGGAGCATTTGTCAACCCGAATGACATCACCAAAAAATTTAAAATGTCCGTAACGAGTTCGGAATGACGTTTTGATATGTCCTCCTCATGTACCTTCAACTGGTGATAATGTGTTCGCAAATCTATCTTCGAGAAATAATTCTCTCCCTTCAGTTGATCGAAAAGATCTTCTATTCTCCGTAACGGATATCTATTCTTAATCGTTACTTTGTTTAATTCTCGATAATCGATACAAAGCCTTATTGATCTGTCCTTCTTCTTTACAAACAATACTGGTGCTCCCTAAGGAGACACACTCAGTCGAATATAACCCTTATCTAGTAACTCTTTCAATTGTATCATCAATTCCTTCGTTTCTACCGGTGCCATACGATATGGAGTTTTCGAAATCGGTGTCGTTCCCGGTACTAAGTCTATTACGAATTCGATTTCTCTGTCTGGCGGAAGACCAAGCAGATAGTTCGAAAATACTTATTAAAATTCTCTCACTAAAGGTATATCCTGAATTTCTACTCCCTTATTCCGAGTATCAACAATGTAAGCTAAGTAACCTACACCTCATTTCCTTAACAATTTCTTGGTTTGCATCATCATAGGCAACATGATTGCTTAAGCGATGAGCTACCATAAAACACTACCTTAGACTTATTTGGAGTCTGAAGGTTTACACTTTTATTCTGACAATCAATTATAGAAGCATGGTTATACAATCAATCCATTCCCAATATTACGTCAAACTCTCCCAATCTTATCGGGATTAAGTTTACGCTTAGTTCATGATTTCTAATGTTTGTGCGACAATTTTAGTAAACATATTCTACAGGGATTACTTCCTTATTCGCAACTTCTATGTTCAAGGGATTCCCTAATCGTTCTCGTGGTAAATTTAGTCGACTAGCAAATTTCTCAAATACAAAAGAATATGTGGCACCCAAATCAAATAATATATAGACATTTATATCATTGATCGGGATGATACCTAACACCATATCCTTCGCAGCTACTGCATCCTAGACAGTCATGTTAAACGTTCTGGCAGTTGGACGGTTGGATGGCGTCGGTCTGCCAATCATCAGTTTGTCGCTCCCCCCTTGCTGGTCGCTTCCTCCGCCACTTCCTTTCTTTGGGCATTCTTTAATCAGGTGGTCCGTCGAGCCACATGCGCAACAACCTTTGACCTTCTTGGGCTTCGGGCAGTTGGGTGAAATGTGTCCTTCTTGGCCACAGTTGTAGAAGATACTACGCCCCTTCTAGCACTCACCTTGGTGATTCTTCCCACACTTCGGGCATCCCTCTGCCCTCTTCTTAAATTCTCTAAGAAACTTCCCCACGTGATTGTTGTGATTTTTGTTGTTGTTGTTCTCCCATTTTCTATTTCCTAAATTACTTCCCCCACAATTGCTTCCTCCCCGGCTATCTCCTCCCATGTTCTTACCTTTATTCTCCTTGTTATACAAACTCAACGCTTCACTACCTCCCTCTGCAGTAATGGCCTTCTCCAGCAATATCGCAAAAGAATTGATCTGAAGAACTGACACCTTGTTGAATAACCAAGGCTTTAGTCCTTGTTCAAAATGCCTAGCTTTCCTCTCTTCATCTACTACTTGGTGTTCTACAAAATGAGCTAGTTCATTGAACTTTGCCGCGTATTACGCCACCGTCATATCTCCCTGCTGAAGTTCTAAGAACTTCACCTCCATCCTATTTTTCATGCTTTTCGGGGAATAGTTCTCGAAAAACAGAGTCTTGAACCTCTCCCATGCCATTATCCCTTGTAATAACCAAGAATTTCTGTGATACATTGTAAATAAGTATTACCTAATCAATAATATTTTATGGATGATGACATGATTATATGGTTAGTATGTTATAATATTTAAAGAAAGTCTCACTAATAAGTTATATAAGTTAGTGAACTAACTTAAATATTTTAATAATCTAGGAAATAGATTTAAGAGGTTAAACCCTAAGTAAGTATTCAATAAACTTGAATAAGACAAGTCTAATTGGGTTATGTAAGTTAATTAACATTATTGATTGATGTGAATGTGTAAATATCAATAATAATGAGTAATAGTTCATGAGATAATAGGGTTAATATTACTAAGGATGGCTAGTAGTTTAAACAAGCCCAATAATTATTTAAGTATTGAACTTGTAGATAATTTGATTGTTGAGCTAGCCCACTATTGAATTTAATGGGCAAGTATGCTAGTAGCATAATTATTTAAGGGTGGAGGCCCAAGTTCATATTAATTAGTAAGTCAAACTAGTTAATTAAAAGTCCAATAGGTTAGTTGTGGAAAGCCTAAAACATCTTTTATAATGGCCCAAATTGTAGCCCAATTGATGAGGGTACTTTAGACATTTAGTATGCTAGATATTTCAATGGAAACAAAAGCAAAACTTGGAGATAAGAAGGCCACTTGGCCGGCCAAAGATAAGGAGAGAAAGGGGGAATGAATGTCATCATTACAAGCTCCCAAATTCGAAAAGATATTTACTTAATGGGCTAGATGTCATTTTGTTTATGGAGCCAACATATTAGTAAGTAATCTTGTAATAATTAAGAGAGAGAGAGGAGATATGTTAGTGGATTAGATATAGATATAATAATGTATCTATATATGTTGTCCAATACATTAAACTATCTTCTCTTTCATCTTTTATTTTATCTCATCTTACTTTTTCTTTAGTTAACCAAGCAAAACATAAGAGAGAGAGAGAGAGAGAAGTTCGGTGGGGAAGAGGAGAGAAAGAGGAAGAAAATTCACCATTGATGCACCCAAAGTTTATCTCTTACTTTGCAAGAAAAAGAAAGTGTGCCCAAAAATCAAGGTGAAAACTAATCTAGCTTATTCTTTTTATTTTGGTTGATTTTCGTTATCTAAGGTTTATGATCTAGAGGTCTAAAACCCTCTATCTACATGTTTTATATGGTTTCATGTATGGATCTAAAATATTTGAGTGTTAGAAAGTGAATCAAAAGGATAGAAAAGAAACTAGTTTCGTTTTGTAAGAAAACTCTAGTTTTTTTCACATCCTTTGATCGACTACCGTTTTTGATCTACACCTTCTTTTTGTGATCCATCAAAGAGGGGTGCTATATATGTAAGTTAACTACCAAACCCAAGTGGTAGCATTCAAAAATGTTGAATACACAAGTGGTAGCAACTGTTTTAACAAAAACAGTTTGGTCTTTTGAAAGAAAAATAAACTGTTTTTGGTCAGTCAAAGAAAGGGGTATTTTCATCATTTTTCTGGCATTTAAAAATTTTGGAAAATTTGGGAGAGTAATATGATGAGTTATCTTTCAAACCCAAGTGGAATCACCTAAAAAAGAGTTGTAGATTTCCGTATGGACTGAATTTAGTAAAATAGGTAAAAGCTAAAAATCCCAAAATGGGGTCTGCCCAATATTTTGAAAGGGCAATTTCGGCCACTTAAATTACGAAATAAATTCCGGCCTTTTGGGACATGAAAATATATGTCATAAAGTAGCTCCTGTCCAAAAATGAGCTCATTCCGACTTAAAATGACCAAGTTATGATCATTTCAATATTTAGGTTTTTCGGACGAAAATCGCTATAACCGGAGTTCTATAACTCCGATGGTCACGAAATTTAAACTGGAGGGTCACGTTAACATGTATGAGATTATGCCAAGAGATGGGAATTTCTGGAGTTGAGCATGATGGGGCTAATTTCTTAAGCCACGCACTAAAAATGATTTTTGAAAAATAGTAAAAGAAATTGAAAAATTACGGAAAAATACTTTTTGTGTATGAAATACATGTATATAAGTATGGCCAAAGGATAGAAAAATAATAAGTTGATTTGGTATTTTCGTAAAAGAGATATGGAAACCAGCTTGCTGGATTGGAAAAAATGTTGAATCCAGTTTGATGGATTGAAAGATTTAGAATCCAGTTTGATGGATTGAAGGATTTAGAATTCAGTCTTGCTGGATTGGAAGTTTGTTGAATCCAGTTTGCTGGATTAGTCAATCAAGGTGGCTGGATTGCACGTTTGTATAATCTAGACTATGATGTTAGTATTCATCTTACTAGATTATAAAGAAGAGCTAATAAAAGGAAATATTAAGTGTTAAATCATAAGAAATATGACAAAGTAAATAATATATTATCAAAGAATGATAATAATAAGAATGTTTTCAGGTAATTGATTATGTGGATAAGTAAATTGATGATAGAGTAATTGTATTATAATATAAAGTATGATATGCTAATTGTAAGATCAATTTTAACAATGATAGGTCTTTACAATAAAGAGATTAAATTAAATTGTGTAGCAGTAGATCACAGTCAAGGCAAGTTCTCTAACTCAAACTTGAGTTATTCTTTTCAAAGCATGTTAGTGAATAATTATTGTTTATTATTCACATCCATATTGATTATTGATGCTCACACTCAGTGCAATTAAATTCATGTTCTATTATTATTGAACTGTGAATTAGTTAAAGTTCTTTTATTCATGCACTGTTTAAGATATGGATCTATGCTCATTGTATCGGCTAGATCAAATATGTTTAAATTTGTTAAACCAAATATGTTGTTAAAAGCTTTTCTTCACCAATTGATTTGGTAAGGACTCACAACTGAGAAAAAAAACAATTTGATTAAAGCATTATTGAAAAACAATTATTGCTCGTAAATTAAGTGTTTATGCATAATACACCGGGTATAAAAGGCTGATCCCCTTGATTACCAAAACTTATTAAAAGGACCAGTTTAAATACTGACAACCTTAGCATATGTTCATGGTCATTATGACCACTCAGTATCTGTTATTCGAATATTCAGTTATCAAGACTTAATTCTTGTTCTTTCGCAATTAATTTCTATTGTTGAACATTGAACGATAAATTTCTTACTAATCATGATATATCTTCTTTGTACTTAAACTTGCTAAGCAAATTAGTTGCTTACCCTTGCTATATCATGACATTTATTTCAGCCAAGCCAAAGAGTTCAAGTAAGAAGGACAAGGGCAAGGGAAAGGTCCAAGAATAGTTATTATAAATATTTAAGTATCATGAAATACTATGTTTGATGTTTATGTAAACCTTTTGTGTTACTTTATGTAACTTATGTAAGGTATGTTTATGTTAAGGTAATAGACCTTGGGGTATTGTATAAGACTTTATTATAATGAACAACGTATGTTTATTATTTCGCAATAGTATATAAAATGCTTATGTTGATGATGGATAGTGAGCACCAAACCCGGGGTTGAGAACTCGGATTTGGGGGCGTCACAGATTGGTATCAGAGCTGTAGGTTATAAATTTTGGATGCGAAACTTAGGTTATAACCTTAGAAGAAAACTCGTATAGAGTATGATAAGAGGTGGATTGTGGAGATTCATCTAGTATGCAGTGTACATAATAAAATATTGGTTCATTTTATCAATGAATATATTTTATTGTGATACTGATGTTGTGTTTGTTTGGTTATAGGATGCCTGAGGAAGGACAAGGTAGCCATACAGTCGAGCAAGAGCCGTTAGATCCGGTAGAGGTTCATGCTGTTAGTGACGAGCGTGATGAGGATGTGATGGAGGTTTTGTTTGAAAATAACATAGCGCTGGAGAATAGAGTGACAGAGCTAGAGCAGGAGAATGCCACTCATCAGTTTACTGAAACTCAATACAAGGAACTGGCATATCAGGCTCAGAACGAGCTTGCTGAGATGAAGATACAGTTGCAGGAGCAGACGACCTTGGCTACTCATATGGTTGCCAAGAATGCTGAGCTGAGAGAGATATTAGAACAAGAGCATAATAAGTTTGCGATATTGAGTATTGAGCATCAGGCGTTACACCTGAGATTTGACTTAGAGATCGCTGACAGGGTCCGAGTTGAGGATGCCTGGGTCCAAGCAGCGAGAAGAGTGGATCAGCTAGAGGTTAAGGCAGAGGCTGGACGAGTTAGGATGGAGTCCTTGGGACGGGCTTTAGATGCAGCATATACTGGTCCCCAAGTGGGAGTGAGGAGATCCTTTGAGATAGGCGAGTCGAGTCGAGCTGTTAGACGTCGACTTATGGATGGACTCTTTCCACCCGAGCAGGAGCATTCAGGCGCACCCTCTCCAGACGCGCAGTGATAGTTTAATAGCTTTCTATTGTTTATAGATGTAGTAGTACCCCTTTTGATTATTAGGGTTGTGTGTTTGATGTAAACCTCAGTAGGTGTGAGGTAATATGTAAATATGATGTATCCCCATCTTATGTGAATAGGGGAGTATGTCTTTTGGTAGATCCCATCTTTTGATGTTTAAAAATGGGATAGTTAACGTTTATAAAAATATGCCAAGTATGTGAATATATGACTCTAAAATTTGGTATATGAATATAAATGCATTATTATAATTACATGTTGGATCAAATAGAAAAGTATTAAGAATTAAAATGAGAAGTTGTCTGTTTGAAAATTAGTAAATCGAATATGTTAATTCAGCAAGCTGAATGTGTTATTCAGCAAGCTGGATATGTTAATTCAGCAAGCTGGATATGTTAATTCAGCAAGCTGAATGTGTAATTCAGTAACCTGAATATGTGAATTTAGCAAGATGAATATATTAATTCAGCAAGCTGAATTAGTCAATTTAGCAGGTTGAATTCGATAATACAACATTATGATAATATGATTGTTAGAGTTTAAATTACATGTTATATTTTAAACCCTTAGAAGATATATCATATAATTAAACTCGATATAATAAATTAAGGTTTTGTTTAATCAGATAATGCCGCCAAGATGTCAAAATCATAACCAGAGGGAGGAACGTTCTGTGAATAATGAAAGAAATCAAGATGACCCAATGCAAAACTTCTCTGATATGATAGCTCAAGCTATGCGAACTCGTACACCTGCAGCAAGGGGGCAAGCGAATAATAGATTGGCAAATTTTAAAGATTTTAAAGCTGTAGGACCACCAGAATTTAGTGGAACTACGGACCCTATAGCGGCTCAAACATGGGTGAAAGAGATGGAAAATGCCTTTATCATTGCAAGGGTAGCCGAAGAGCAAAAGACGGCTTTTGCTACTTACTTGATGAAAGGTGAGGCTAATTACTGGTGGGAGACGAACCAAGCTAGAGCCGGAACAGAGGTAGTGACATGGACCAGGTTTAAGGAGTTATTCTTAGAAAGTTATTTCTCGGAGGCCATGCAAAGCCAGAATGGAAGTGCAGTTTCTTGAATTAAAGCAAGAAAACATGTCAGTTGCCGAATATGCAGCAAAATTTAATGAGCTAGCCAGATTTGCACCTCATCAGGTGGATACAAAACTACGGAAGGCACATAGGTTTGAAAATGGGCTGAAGCCGTGGATTCACAGTAAGGTTGCAGTGTTGCAAATTGCTACCTTCTCAACACTATTAGAAAAAGCCATCATTGCAGAAGGTAGTAGTGAGGCAGTTTCTAGATTCAACCGAGAGAAGAATAAGAAGAAAATTGAAGGTGGTCATCAAGGTACGAGTAGTGGTGGCAGTAACAGCAAGAAACATAAGTGGAACAACAGTGGAAATGAATCAGGAGTGCAACCAGGGAATATTCAGCAGAAGAAGGCAGCGTGTTCGAGGTGTGGAAAGAATCACTCTGGAGAGTGTATGAAAGGGAAAAACGTCTGTTATAATTGTGGCCAAGAAGGACATATTTCACCAAATTGTCCTAAGCCGAAGAAAGGTGGTTGTTTTTCTTATGGAGGAATGGGGCACCGATTCAAGGATTGTCCATTGAAGAAGAATACAGATGGAGGAAGTGGAAACAAGAGCAGTTCAACAAAGTTAACTATTGGAGGGCCAACACAGCAGAGCAAGCCGACAGCCCGAACGTTCAACATGACTGTGCAAGATGCAGTTGCATCAAAGGAAGTGGTGTCAGGTATTATTCCGATCAATAATATAAATGCTTACGTATTATTTGATTCGGGAGCTACCTGTTCATTTGTGTCTGATGAATTTGCTAGAAGATTAAACTTACCATTTGAAAAGTTAAAGAACCCAATGAATATAGAAGTTGCAAATAAAGAAGTGATCCCTATAGAGTTTATCCATAACAACTGTGGTGTGGATATAAGGGGACATAAGTTAAGCGTGAATTTAATCCCGATACGCTTAGGAGAATTTGATGTTATCTTAGGGATGGATTGGTTGTTTAACCATGAGGCAGTTATAGACTGTCAGAAGAAGAGTATACGCCTTAAGACACCGAGTAAGTCTAAGGTTGTATTTTATGATAGCAAGTCGCCAAGGCAAACAAGTTGTCTGACGATGATGCAGGCTAGAAGAATGTTACGAAAAGGTTGTGAAGGTTATTTGGCTCATGTAGTGGATACACGGGTTGTGAATTCGGACATGGGGCAGATACTTATAGTTAATGAGTTTGGGGATGTCTTTCCAGAAGAACTTCTTGGGACTTCCTCCAGACAGAGAAATAGAGTTTGTGATTGATTTAGTACCGGGGACAGCGCCGATATCAAAAGCGCCGTATCGAATGGCTCCGGTAGAAATGAAAGAGTTGATGATCCAGCTACAAGAGTTGTTGGATAAGAAGTACATTCAACCTAGTGTATCTCCGTGGGGAGCACCGGTGTTGTTTGTAAAAAAGAAGGATGGTTTGATGAGGTTGTGTATGGATTATAGAGAATTGAATAAGGTGACAATCAAGAACAAATATCTGTTACCAAGAATAGACGATCTGTTTGATCAACTTAAGGGAGCGAGATGTTTTTCGAAGATTGACCTAAGAACTAGTTATCATCAGTTGAAGGTGAGAACAGAAGATGTACAAAAGACAGCATTTAGAACTCGTTACGGTCATTATGAGTTCCTAGTGATGTCGTTTGGACTGACAAACGCACCAGCTGCTTTTATGGACTTGATGAACAGAGTATTTAAACCGTATTTGGATAAATTTGTGGTGGTGTTCATTGATGACATTTTGGTTTATTCGAAAACTGAAGAGGAGCATGCTGAACATCTACGAATTGTGTTGGAAACCTTAAGGAAAGAGAAGTTATATGCTAAATTTTCAAAGTGTGAGTTCTGGTTGAAGAGAGTTCAATTTCTGGGGCATGTCATCGATAACGAGGGAATTTCTGTTGATCCAGGAAAAGTAGAAGCGGTAAAAAATTGGAGACAACCGAAAACACCGACAGAGATTAGAAGTTTCTTGGGATTGAAAGGATATTACCGAAGGTTTATTCAGGATTTCTCGAAGATAGCAACGCCATTAACTAATCTGACAAGGAAGACTGTTAAGTATGTATGGACGGAAAAGTGTGAACAAAGTTTTCAGGAATTAAAGAAGCGACTAAGTGAAGCACCTGTGTTATCTTTACCAGATAGTACGGGAGGTTTTACAGTGTATAGTGATGCGTCACACAAGGGACTAGGTTGCGTATTAATGCAGAATGGTAAAGTCATTGCGTACGCGTCACGACAGTTAAAAGACTATGAGAAGGGATACCCTACCCATGACCTTGAGTTGGCTGCGGTAGTATTTGCCCTTAAGATTTGGAGACATTATCTCTACGGAGAAAAGTGTGAGATATACACAGATCACAAGAGTCTGAAGTACATCTTTACACAAAAGGAATTAAACATGAGGCAGAGGAGATGGTTGGAATTGATCAAGGACTATGATTGTGATATTCTATATCATCCGGGAAAGGCTAATGTGGTGGCAGATGCTTTAAGAAGAAAGAGCCAAGAAAAATTGTTTGTATTAACAGACCGGGAAGAGTTAGTAAGAGAAATGGAGAAAATGGAGTTGGAGGTGAAAAATCCGAAGAATTCAGATAACATAATAGAAATGGAAGCAAGTCCAACTTTATTAGACAAGGTGAAAGAATCACAAGGGAATGATGAAGAATGTGATAACATAAAGAATCGGTTGGCTGAAGGCGAAGAGCTGAAGTATAAGATCGACGGTACTGGATTGATGAGATTTGAAGGAAGAATTTGGGTACCTGCAGTACTAGAGTTACGAGAAGAGATTCTTCAAGAAGCGCACAATACGAGATACTCAATACACCCAGGAAGCACGAAGATGTATCAAGATTTGCGTCAACATTATTGGTGGCCAAACATGAAGAGAGAGGTTGATGAATGCGTCAGCCGCTGTTTAACTTGTCAAAGAGTTAAGGCAGAGCATCAATGACCAAGTGGATTATTACAGCCGTTGGAAATTCCAGAATGGAAATGGGAGCACGTCACGATGGATTTTGTGGTAGGACTTCCAGTGACACCGAAGGGTTATGATGCTATATGGGTAATTGTCGACCGTCTTACAAAGTCAGCACACTTTTTGTCGATCAAGATTAGGTATAATTTGGATCAACTAGCAAAATTGTATATCAAGGAAATTATTTCGAGACATGGAGTGCCAGTATCAATCGTGTCTGATAGAGATCCGCGCTTCACTTCAAACTTTTGGAGAAGTCTTCAAGAAAGAATGGGGACACAATTAAGGTTGAGTACTGCGTATCATCCACAGACAGATGGGCAAAGTGAGAGAACGATTCAAACCTTAGAGGATATGCTCAGAGCCTGTGTGATGGATTTCAAGGGAAGCTGGGAAGATCATCTTCCGTTGGTGGAGTTTGCGTATAACAATAGTTATCATGCAAGCATTGGTATGCCACCGTATGAAGCCCTGTATGGGAGAAAGTGTAGAACGCCCTTATGTTGGGACGAGGTAGGTGAAAGAAGATTGTTGGGGCCAGAATTGGTTCAGCAGACGGTGGAGATTATCAAAGTGATAAGAGCTCGACTAGTAGCAGCTCAAGATCGACAAAAAAAGTACGCAGATATTCATCGTAAGAAAAGAGATTTCGAAGTGGGAAGCTACGTATTTCTGAAGGTATCTCCTTGGAAGGGGAAGATAAGATTTGGGAAGAAAGGTAAACTGAGTCCAAGGTTTATTGGACCGTTTGAAATACTGAAGAAGATAGGGGAAGTCGCGTATGAGGTAGCTCTACCTCCTGAACTGGAACATATTAACAATGTGTTTCATGTGTCAGTGTTGCGTCCGTACAAGCCGGATTACAAGCATGTGATATCATACGAGCCGATTCAAGTCGAGAAAGACTTATCGTACGAGGAGGTTCCTATAGAAATTTTGGATAGGAAAGAGCAGAATTGAGAAATAAGGTTATACATTCTGTTAAAGTGCTCTGGAGGAACCACAATGCTGAAGAAGCTACGTGGAAACTCGAGGAAAAGATGAGGAAAGAGTTTCCAAATCTTTTTGAATAACCTTAATGAAATTCCGGGGACGAAATTCTTATAAGGAGGGAAGAATGTAATAACCAAGAATTTCTGTGATACATTGTAAATAAGTATTACCTAATCAATAATATTTTATGGATGATGACATGATTATATGGTTAGTATGTTATAATATTTAAAGAAAGTCTCACTAATAAGTTATATAAGTTAGTGAACTAACTTAAGTATTTTAATAATCTAGGAAATAGATTTAAGAGGTTAAACCCTAAGTAAGTATTCAATAAACTTGAATAAGACAAGTCTAATTGGGTTATGTAAGTTAATTAACATTATTGATTGATGTGAATGTGTAAATATCAATAATAATGAGTAATAGTTCATGAGATAATAGGGTTAATATTATTAAGGATGGCTAGTAGTTTAAACAAGCCCAATAATTATTTAAGTATTGAACTTGTAGATAATTTGATTGTTGAGCTAGCCCACTATTGAATTTAATGGGCAAGTATGCTAGTAGCATAATTATTTAAGGGTGGAGGCCCAAGTTCATATTAATTAGTAAGTCAAACTAGTTAATTAAAAGTCCAATAGGTTAGTTGTGGAAAGCCCAAAACATCTTTTATAATGGCCCAACTTGTAGCCCAATTGATGAGGGTACTTTAAACATTTAGTATGCTAGATATTTCAATGGAAATAAAAGCAAAACTTGGAGATAAGAAGGCCACTTGGCCGGCCAAAGATAAGGAGAGAAAGGGGGAATGAATGTCATCATTACAAGCACCCAAATTCCAAAAGATATTTACTTAATGGGCTAGGTGTCATTTTGTTTATGGAGCCAACATATTTGTAAGTAATCTTGTAATAATTAAGAGAGAGAGAGAGAGGAGATATGTTAGTGGATTAGATATAGATATACTAATGTATCTATATATTTTGTCCAACACATTAAACTATCTTCTCTTTCATCTTTTATTTTATCTCATCTTACTTTTTCTTTAGTTAACCAAGCAAAACATAAGAGAGAGAGAGAGAGAGAAGTTCGGTGGGGAAGAGGAGAGAAAGAGTAAGGAAATTCACCATTGATGCACCCAAAGTTTATCTCTTACTTTGCAAGAAAAAGAAAGTGTGCCCAAAAATCAAGGTGAAAACTAATCTAGCTTATTCTTTTTATTTTGGTTGATTTTCGTTATCTAAGGTTTATGATCTAGAGGTCTAAAACCCTCTATCTACATGTTTTATATGGTTTAATGTATGGATCTAAAATATTTGAGTGTTAGAAAGTGAATCAAAAGGATAGAAAAGAAACTAGTTTCGTTTTGTAAGAAAACTCTAGTTTTTTTCACATCCTTTGATCGACTACCGTTTTTGATCTACACCTTCTTTTTGTGATCCATCAAAGAGGGGTGCTATATATGTAAGTTAACTACCAAACCCAAGTGGTAGCATTCAAAAATGTTGAATACACAAGTGGTAGCAACTGTTTTAACAAAAACAGTTTGGTCTTTTGAAAGAAAAATAAACTGTTTTTGGTCAGTCAAAGAAAGGGGTATTTTCATCATTTTTCTGGCATTTAAAAATTTTGGAAAATTTGGGAGAGTAATATGATGAGTTATCTTTCAAACCCAAGTGGAATCACCTAAAAAAGAGTTGTAGATTTCCGTATGGACTGAATTTAGCAAAATAGGTAAAAGCTAAAAATCCCAAAATGGGGTCTGCCCAAAATTTTGAAAGGGCAATTTCGTCCACTTAAATTACGAAATAAATTCCGGCCTTTTGGGACATGAAAATATATGTCATAAAGTAGCTCCTGTCCAAAAATGAGCTCATTCCGACTTAAAATGACCAAGTTATGATCATTTCAATATTTAGGTTTTTCGGACGAAAATCGCTATAACCGGAGTTCTATAACTCCGATGGTCACGAAATTTAAACTGGAGGGTCACGTTAACATGTATGAGATTATGCCAAGAGATGGGAATTTCTGGAGTTGAACATGATGGGGCTAATTTCTTAAGCCACGCACTAAAAATGATTTTTGAAAAATAGTAAAAGAAATTGAAAAATTACGGAAAAATACTTTTTGTGTATGAAATACATGTATATAAGTATGGCCAAAGGATAGAAAAATAATAAGTTGATTTGGTATTTTCGTAAAAGAGATATGGAAACCAGCTTGCTGGATTGGAAAAAATGTTGAATCCAGTTTGATGGATTGAAAGATTTAGAATCCAGTTTGATGGATTGAAGGATTTAGAATTCAGTCTTGCTGGATTGGAAGTTTGTTGAATCCAGTTTGCTGGATTAGTCAATCAAGGTGGCTGGATTGCACGTTTGTATAATCTAGACTATGATGTTAGTATTCATCTTACTAGATTATAAAGAAGAGCTAATAAAAAGAAATATTAAGTGTTAAATCATAAGAAATATGACAAAGTAAATAATATATTATCAAAGAATGATAATAATAAGAATGTTTTCAGGTAATTGATTATGTGGATAAGTAAATTGATGATAGAGTAATTGTATTATAATATAAAGTATGATATGCTAATTGTAAGATCAATTTTAACAATGATAGGTCTTTACAATAAAGAGATTAAATTAAATTGTGTAGCAGTAGATCGCAGTCAAGGCAAGTTCTCTAACTCAAACTTGAGTTATTCTTTTCAAAGCATGTTAGTGAATAATTATTGTTTATTATTCACATCCATATTGATTATTGATGCTCACACTCAGTGCAATTAAATTCATGTTCTATTATTATTGAACTGTGAATTAGTTAAAGTTCTTTTATTCATGCACTGTTTAAGATATGGATCTATGCTCATTGTATCGGCTAGATCAAATATGTTTAAATTTGTTAAACCAAATATGTTGTTAAAAGCTTTTCTTCACCAATTGATTTGGTAAGGACTCACAACTGAGAAAAAAAACAATTTGATTAAAGCATTATTGAAAAACAATTATTGCTCGTAAATTAAGTGTTTATGCATAATACACCGGGTATAAAAGGCTGATCCCCTTGATTACCAAAACTTATTAAAAGGACCAGTTTAAATACTGACAACCTTAGCATATGTTCATGGTCATTATGACCACTCAGTATCTGTTATTCGAATATTCAGTTATCAAGACTTAATTCTTGTTCTTTCGCAATTAATTTCTATTGTTGAACATTGAACGATAAATTTCTTACTAATCATGATATATCTTCTTTGTACTTAAACTTGCTAAGCAAATTAGTTGCTTACCCTTGCTATATCATGACATTTATTTCAGCCAAGCCAAAGAGTTCAAGTAAGAAGGACAAGGGCAAGGGAAAGGTCCAAGAATAGTTATTATAAATATTTAAGTATCATGAAATACTATGTTTGATGTTTATGTAAACCTTTTGTGTTAGTTTATGTAACTTATGTAAGGTATGTTTATGTTAAGGTAATAGACCTTGGGGTATTGTATAAGACTTTATTATAATGAACAACGTATGTTTATTATTTCGCAATAGTATATAGAATGCTTATGTTGATGATGGATAGTGAGCACCAAACCCGGGGTTGAGAACTCGGATTTGGGGGCGTCACAGATTGGTATCAGAGCTGTAGGTTATAAATTTTGGATGCGAAACTTAGGTTATAACCTTAGAAGAAAACTCGTATAGAGTATGATAAGAGGTGGATTGTGGAGATTCATCTAGTATGCAGTGTACATAATAAAATATTGGTTCATTTTATCAATGAATATATTTTATTGTGATACTGATGTTGTGTTTGTTTGGTTATAGGATGCCTGAGGAAGGACAAGGTAGCCATACAGTCGAGCAAGAGCCGTTAGATCCGGTAGAGGTTCATGCTGTTAGTGACGAGCGTGATGAGGATGTGATGGAGGTTTTGTTTGAAAATAACATAGCGCTGGAGAATAGAGTGACAGAGCTAGAGCAGGAGAATGCCACTCATCAGTTTACTGAAACTCAATACAAGGAACTGGCATATCAGGCTCAGAACGAGCTTGCTGAGATGAAGATACAGTTGCAGGAGCAGACGACCTTGGCTACTCATATGGTTGCCAAGAATGCTGAGCTGAGAGAGATATTAAAACAAGAGCATAATAAGTTTGCGATATTGAGTATTGAGCATCAGGCGTTACACCTGAGATTTGACTTAGAGATCGCTGACAGGGTCCGAGTTGAGGATGCCTGGGTCCAAGCAGCGAGAAGAGTGGATCAGCTAGAGGTTAAGGCAGAGGCTGGACGAGTTAGGATGGAGTCCTTGGGACGGGCTTTAGATGCAGCATATACTGGTCCCCAAGTGGGAGTGAGGAGATCCTTTGAGATAGGCGAGTCGAGTCGAGCTGTTAGACGTCGACTTATGGATGGACTCTTTCCACCCGAGCAGGAGCATTCAGGCGCACCCTCTCCAGACGCGCAGTGATAGTTTAATAGCTTTCTATTGTTTATAGATGTAGTAGTACCCCTTTTGATTATTAGGGTTGTGTGTTTGATGTAAACCTCAGTAGGTGTGAGGTAATATGTAAATATGATGTATCCCCATCTTATGTGAATAGGGGAGTATGTCTTTTGGTAGATCCCATCTTTTGATGTTTAAAAATGGGATAGTTAACGTTTATAAAAATATGCCAAGTATGTGAATATATGACTCTAAAATTTGGTATATGAATATAAATGCATTATTATAATTACATGTTGGATCAAATAGAAAAGTATTAAGAATTAAAATGAGAAGTTGTCTGTTTGAAAATTAGTAAATCGAATATGTTAATTCAGCAAGCTGAATGTGTTATTCAGCAAGCTGGATATGTTAATTCAGCAAGCTGGATATGTTAATTCAGCAAGCTGAATGTGTAATTCAGTAACCTGAATATGTGAATTTAGCAAGATGAATATATTAATTCAGCAAGCTGAATTAGTCAATTTAGCAGGTTGAATTCGATAATACAACATTATGATAATATGATTGTTAGAGTTTAAATTACATGTTATATTTTAAACCCTTAGAAGATATATCATATAATTAAACTCGATATAATAAATTAAGGTTTTGTTTAATCAGATAATGCCGTCAAGACGTCAAAATCATAACCAGAGGGAGGAACGTTCTGTGAATAATGAAAGAAATCAAGATGACCCAATGCAAAACTTCTCTGATATGATAGCTCAAGCTATGCGAACTCGTACACCTGCAGCAAGGGGGCAAGCGAATAATAGATTGGCAAATTTTAAAGATTTTAAAGCTATAGGACCACCAGAATTTAGCGGAACTACGGACCCTATAGCGGCTCAAACATGGGTGAAAGAGATGGAAAAGGCCTTTATCATTGCAAGGGTAGCCGAAGAGCAAAAGACGGCTTTTGCTACCTACTTGATGAAAGGTGAGGCTAATTACTGGTGGGAGACGAACCAAGCTAGAGCCGGAACAGAGGTAGTGACATGGACCTGGTTTAAGGAGTTATTCTTAGAAAGTTATTTCTCGGAGGCCATGCAAAGCCAGAATGGAAGTGCAGTTTCTTGAATTAAAGCAAGAAAACATGTCAGTTGCCGAATATGCAGCAAAATTTAATGAGCTAGCCAGATTTGCACCTCATCAGGTGGATACAGAACTACGGAAGGCACATAGGTTTGAAAATGGGCTGAAGCCGTGGATTCACAGTAAGGTTGCAGTGTTGCAAATTGCTACCTTCTCAACACTATTAGAAAAAGCCATCATTGCAGAAGGTAGTAGTGAGGCAGTTTCTAGATTCAACCGAGAGAAGAATAAGAAGAAAATTGAAGGTGGTCATCAAGGTACGAGTAGTGGTGGCAGTAACAGCAAGAAACATAAGTGGAACAACAGTGGAAATGAATCAGGAGTGCAACCAGGGAATATTCAGCAGAAGAAGGCAGCGTGTTCGAGGTGTGGAAAGAATCACTCTGGAGAGTGTATGAAAGGGAAAAACGTCTGTTATAATTGTGGCCAAGAAGGACATATTTCACCAAATTGTCCTAAGCCGAAGAAAGGTGGTTGTTTTTCTTATGGAGGAATGGGGCACCAATTCAAGGATTGTCCATTGAAGAAGAATACAGATGGAGGAAGTGGAAACAAGAGCAGTTCAACAAAGTTAACTATTGGAGGGCCAACACAGCAGAGCAAGCCGACAGCCCGAACGTTCAACATGACTGTGCAAGATGCAGTTGCATCAAAGGAAGTGGTGTCAGGTATTATTCCGATCAATAATATAAATGCTTACGTATTATTTGATTCGGGAGCTACCTGTTCATTTGTGTCTGATGAATTTGCTAGAAGATTAAACTTACCATTTGAAAAGTTAAAGAACCCAATGAATATAGAAGTTGCAAATAAAGAAGTGATCCCTGTAGAGTTTATCCATAACAACTGTGGTGTGGATATAAGGGGACATAAGTTAAGCGTGAATTTAATCCCGATACGCTTAGGAGAATTTGATGTTATCTTAGGGATGGATTGGTTGTTTAACCATGAGGCAGTTATAGACTGTCAGAAGAAGAGTATACGCCTTAAGACACCGAGTAAGTCTAAGGTTGTATTTTATGATAGCAAGTCGCCAAGGCAAACAAGTTGTCTGACGATGATGCAGGCTAGAAGAATGTTACGAAAAGGTTGTGAAGGTTATTTGGCTCATGTAGTGGATACACGGGTTGTGAATTCGGACATGGGGCAGATACTTATAGTTAATGAGTTTGGGGATGTCTTTCAAGAAGAACTTCTCGGGACTTCCTCCAGACAAAGAAATAGAGTTTGTGATTGATTTAGTACCGGGGACAGCGCCGATATCAAAAGCGCCGTATCGAATGGCTCCGGTAGAAATGAAAGAGTTGATGATCCAGCTACAAGAGTTGTTGGATAAGAAGTACATCCAACCTAGTGTATCTCCGTGGGGAGCACCGGTGTTGTTTGTAAAAAAGAAGGATGGTTTGATGAGGTTGTGTATGGATTATAGAGAATTGAATAAGGTGACAATCAAGAACAAATATCCGTTACCAAGAATAGACGATCTGTTTGATCAACTTAAGGGAGCGAGATGTTTTTCGAAGATTGACCTAAGAACTGGTTATCATCAGTTGAAGGTGAGAACAGAAGATGTACCAAAGACAGCATTTAGAACTCGTTACGGTCATTATGAGTTCCTAGTGATGTCGTTTGGACTGACAAACGCACCAGCTGCTTTTATGGACTTGATGAACAGAGTATTTAAACCGTATTTGGATAAATTTGTGGTGGTGTTCATTGATGACATATTGGTTTATTCGAAGACTGAATAGGAGCATGTTGAACATCTACGAATTGTGTTGGAAACCTTAAGGAAAGAGAAGTTATATGCTAAATTTTCAAAGTGTGAGTTCTGGTTGAAGAGAGTTCAATTTCTGGGGCATGTCATCGATAACGAGGGAATTTCTGTTGATCCAGGAAAAGTAGAAGCGGTAAAAAATTGGAGACAACCGAAAACACCGACAGAGATTAGAAGTTTCTTGGGATTGAAAGGATATTACCGAAGGTTTATTCAGGATTTCTCGAAGATAGCAACGCCATTAACTAATCTGACAAGGAAGACTGTTAAGTATGTATGGACGGAAAAGTGTGAACAAAGTTTTCAGGAATTAAAGAAGCGACTAAGTGAAGCACCTGTGTTATCTTTACCAGATAGTACGGGAGGTTTTATAGTGTATAGTGATGCATCACACAAGGGACTAGGTTGCGTATTAATGCAGAATGGTAAAGTCATTGCGTACGCGTCACGACAGTTAAAAGACTATGAGAAGGGATACCCTACCCATGACCTTGAGTTGGCTGCGGTAGTATTTGCCCTTAAGATTTGGAGACATTATCTCTACGGAGAAAAGTGTGAGATATACACAGATCACAAGAGTCTGAAGTACATCTTTACACAAAAGGAATTAAACATGAGGCAGAGGAGATGGTTGAAATTGATCAAGGACTATGATTGTGATATTCTATATCATCCGGGAAAGGCTAATGTGGTGGCAGATGCTTTAAGCAGAAAGAGCCAAGAAAAATTGTTTGTATTAACAGACCGGGAAGAGTTAGTAAGAGAAATGGAGAAAATGGAGTTGGAGGTGAAAAATCCGAAGAATTCAGATAACATAATAGAAATGGAAGCAAGTCCAACTTTATTAGACAAGGTGAAAGAATCACAAGGGAATGATGAAGAATGTGATAACATAAATAATCGGTTGGCTGAAGGCGAAGAGCTGAAGTATAAGATCGACGGTACTGGATTGATGAGATTTGAAGGAAGAATTTGGGTACCTGCAGTACCAGAGTTACGAGAAGAGATTCATCAAGAAGCGCACAATACGAGATACTCAATACACCCAGGAAGCACGAAGATGTATCAAGATTTGCGTCAACATTATTGGTGGCCAAACATGAAGAGAGAGGTTGATGAATGCGTCAGCCGCTGTTTAACTTGTCAAAGAGTTAAGGCAGAGCATCAATGACCAAGTGGATTATTACAGCCGTTGGAAATTCCAGAATGGAAATGGGAGCACGTCACGATGGATTTTGTGGTAGGACTTCCAGTGACACCGAAGGGTTATGATGCTATATGGGTAATTGTCGACCGTCTTACAAAGTCAGCACACTTTTTGTCGATCAAGATTAGGTATAATTTGGATCAACTAGCAAAATTGTATATCAAGGAAATTATTTCGAGACATGGAGTGCCAGTATCAATCGTGTCTGATAGAGATCCGCGCTTCACTTCAAACTTTTGGAGAAGTCTTCAAGAAAGAATGGGGACACAATTAAGGTTGAGTACTGCGTATCATCCACAGACAGATGGGCAAAGTGAGACAACGATTCAAACCTTAGAGGATATGCTCAGAGCCTGTGTGATGGATTTCAAGGGAAGCTGGGAAGATCATCTTCCGTTGGTGGAGTTTGCGTATAACAATAGTTATCATGCAAGCATTGGTATGCCACCGTATGAAGCCCTGTATGGGAGAAAGTGTAGAACGCCCTTATGTTGGGACGAGGTAGGTGAAAGAAGATTGTTGGGGCCAGAATTGGTTCAGCAGACGGTGGAGATTATCAAAGTGATAAGAGCTCGACTAGTAGCAGCTCAAGATCGACAAAAAAAGTACGCAGATATTCATCGTAAGAAAAGAGATTTCGAAGTGGGAAGCTACGTATTTCTGAAGGTATCTCCTTGGAAGGGGAAGATAAGATTTGGGAAGAAAGGTAAACTGAGTCCAAGGTTTATTGGACCGTTTGAAATACTGAAGAAGATAGGGGAAGTCGCGTATGAGGTAGCTCTACCTCCTGAACTGGAACATATTAACAATGTGTTTCATGTGTCAGTGTTGCGTCCGTACAAGCCGGATTACAAGCATGTGATATCATACGAGCCGATTCAAGTCGAGAAAGACTTATCGTACGAGGAGGTTCCTATAGAAATTTTGGATAGGAAAGAGTAGAATTGAGAAATAAGGTTATACATTCTGTTAAAGTGCTCTGGAGGAACCACAATGCTGAAGAAGCTACGTGGAAACTCGAGGAAAAGATGAGGAAAGAGTTTCCAAATCTTTTTGAATAACCTTAATGAAATTCCGGGGACGGAATTCTTATAAGGAGGGAAGAATGTAATAACCAAGAATTTCTGTGATACATTGTAAATAAGTATTACCTAATCAATAATATTTTATGGATGATGACATGATTATATGGTTAGTATGTTATAATATTTAAAGAAAGTCTCACTAATAAGTTATATAAGTTAGTGAACTAACTTAAGTATTTTAATAATCTAGGAAATAGATTTAAGAGGTTAAACCCTAAGTAAGTATTCAATAAACTTGAATAAGACAAGTCTAATTGGGTTATGTAAGTTAATTAACATTATTGATTGATGTGAATGTGTAAATATCAATAATAATGAGTAATAGTTCATGAGATAATAGGGTTAATATTATTAAGGATGGCTAGTAGTTTAAACAAGCCCAATAATTATTTAAGTATTGAACTTGTAGATAATTTGATTGTTGAGCTAGCCCACTATTGAATTTAATGGGCAAGTATGCTAGTAGCATAATTATTTAAGGGTGGAGGCCCAAGTTCATATTAATTAGTAAGTCAAACTAGTTAATTAAAAGTCCAATAGGTTAGTTGTGGAAAGCCCAAAACATCTTTTATAATGGCCCAACTTGTAGCCCAATTGATGAGGGTACTTTAAACATTTAGTATGCTAGATATTTCAATGGAAACAAAAGCAAAACTTGGAGATAAGAAGGCCACTTGGCCGGCCAAAGATAAGGAGAGAAAGGGGGAATGAATGTCATCATTACAAGCACCCAAATTCCAAAAGATATTTACTTAATGGGCTAGGTGTCATTTTGTTTATGGAGCCAACATATTTGTAAGTAATCTTGTAATAATTAAGAGAGAGAGAGAGAGGAGATATGTTAGTGGATTAGATATAGATATACTAATGTATCTATATATTTTGTCCAACACATTAAACTATCTTCTCTTTCATCTTTTATTTTATCTCATCTTACTTTTTCTTTAGTTAACCAAGCAAAACATAAGAGAGAGAGAGAGAGAAGTTCGGTGGGGAAGAGGAGAGAAAGAGGAAAGAAATTCACCATTGATGCACCCAAAGTTTATCTCTTACTTTGCAAGAAAAAGAAAGTGTGCCCAAAAATCAAGGTGAAAACTAATCTAGCTTATTCTTTTTATTTTGGTTGATTTTGGTTATCTAAGGTTTATGATCTAGAGGTCTAAAACCCTCTATCTACATGTTTTATATGGTTTCATGTATGGATCTAACATATTTGAGTGTTAGAAAGTGAATCAAAAGGATAGAAAAGAAACTAGTTTCGTTTTGTAAGAAAACTCTAGTTTTTTTCACATCCTTTGATCGACTACCGTTTTTGATCTACACCTTCTTTTTGTGATCTGTCAAAGAGGGGTATTAGATATGTAAGTTAACTACTAAACTCAAGTGGTAGCATTCAAAAATGTTGAATACACAAGTGGTAGCAACTGTTTTAGCAAAAACAGTTTGGTCTTTTGAAAGAAAAATAAACTATTTTTGGTCAGTCAAAGTAAGGGGTATTTTCATCATTTTTCTAGCATTTAAAAATTTTGGAAAACTTTGGGAGAGTAATATGATGAGTTATCTTTCAAACCCAAGTGGAATCACCTAAAAAAGAGTTGTAGATTTTCGTATGGACTGAATTTAGCAAAGTAGGTAAAAGCTAAAAATCCCAAAACGGGGTCTGCCCAAAATTTTGAAAGGGAAATTTCGGCCACTTAAATTACGAAATAAATTCCGGCCTTTTGGGACATGAAAATATATGTCATAAAGTAGCTCCTGTCCAAAAATGAGCTCATTCTGACTTAAAATGACCAAGTTATGATTATTTCAATATTTAGATTTTTCGGACAAAAATCGCTATAACCGGAGTTCTATAACTCCGATGGTCACGAAATTTAAACTGGAGGGTCACGTTAACATGTATGAGATTATGCCAAGAGACGGGAATTTCTAGAGTTGAGCATGATGGGGCTAATTTCTTAAGCCACGCACTAAAAATGATTTTTGAAAAATAGTAAAAGAAATTGAAAAATTACGAAAAAATACTTTTTGTGTATGAAATACATGTATATAAGTATGGCCAAATGATAGAAAAATAATAAGTTGATTTGGTATTTTCGTAAAAGAGATATGGAAACCAGCTTGATGGATTGGAAAAAATGTTGAATCCAGTTTGATGGATTGAAAGATTTAGAATCCAGTTTGATGGATTGAAGGATTTAGAATCCAGTCTTGCTGGATTGGAAGTTTGTTGAATCCAGTTTGCTGGATTAGTCAATCAAGGTGGCTGGATTGCATGTTTGTATAATCTAGACTATGATGTTAGTATTCATCTTACTAGATTATAAAGAAGAGCTAATAAAAAGAAAGATTATGTGTTAAATCATAAGAAATATGACAAAGTAAATAATATATTATCAAAGAATGATAATAATAAGAATGTTTTTAGGTAATTGATTATGTGGATAAGTAAATTGATGATAGAGTAATTGTATTATAATATAAAGTATGATATGCTGATTGTAAGATCAATTTTAACAATGATAGGTCTTTACAATAAAGAGATTAAATTAAATTGTGTAGCAGTAGATCGCACTCAAGGCAAGTTCTCTAACTCAAACTTGAGTTATTCTTTTCAAAGCATGTTAGTGAATAATTATTATTTATTATTCACATCCATATTGATTATTGATGCTCGCACTCAGTGCAATTAAATTCCTGTTCTATTATTATTGAACCGTGAATTAGTTAAAGTTCTTTTATTCATGCACTGTTTAAGATATGGATCTATGCTCATTGTATCGGCTAGATCAAATATGTTTAAATTTGTTAAACCAAATATGTTGTTAAAAGCTTTTCTTCACCAATTGATTTGGTAAGGACTCACAATTGAGAAAAAGAACAATTTGATTAAAGCATTATTGAAAAATAATTATTGCTCGTAAATTAAGTGTTTATGCATAATACACCGGGTATGAAAGGCTGATCCCCTTGATTACCAAAACTTATTAAAAGGACCAGTTTAAATACTGACAACCTTAGCATATGTTCATGGTCATTATGACCACTCAGTATCTGTTATTCGAATATTCAGTTATCAAGACTTAATTCTTTTTCTTTCGCAATTAATTTCTATTGTTGAACATTGAACGATAAATTTCTTACTAATCATGATATATCTTCTTTGTACTTAAACTTGCTAAGCAAATTAGTTGCTTACCCTTGCTATATCATGACATTTATTTCAGCCAAGCCAGAGAGTTCAAGTAAGAAGGACAAGGGCAAGGGAAAGGTCCAAGAATAGTTATTATAAATGTTTAAGTATCATGAAATACTATGTTTGATGTTTATGTAAACCTTTTGTGTTACTTTATGTAACTTATGTAAGGTATGTTTATGTTAAGGTAATAGACCTTGGGGTATTGTATAAGACTTTATTATAATGAACAACGTATGTTTATTATTCCGCAATAGTAAATAGAATGCTTATGTTGATGATGGATAGTGAGCACTAAACCCGGGGTTGAGAACTCGGATTTGGGGGCGTCACATCCCTTCTCTGGCTCTTTGCCGATTCACCTCTCACCAGTAGTTCGCCTCGTATCTCATCATGTAGGTAGCAAACACCGTCTTTTGGTCTTCACCCACACGAGCGATGATGAAAGCCTTCTCCATCTCTTTGATCCACGTCTGTGCCACGATCGGATCGGTAGTACCCATAAATTTCGGACGTCCTACACTCTTAAAGTCCTTAAAGTTTATGACCGGAACTGCTTGGTGAATGGGTGGTACTGTGACGCCCCCAAAACAGGTATACATCACCCATTCTGAATCACCAAATACATGGTACAAAAAAAATATAAAACCTCAGTAATACAATTGTCGTGCAAAATACGACAACACATATATTGTGAGTTTGGATGCAAATAGAGAGTATAAAAACTCAAAAGGAGTCCTCATTACAATTATTGATACACTATTTTACAAAAATAGTGAGGACTGCTAAACAACTTTCTAAAATCGTCACTCCATACCCCGGCTAGTTTCTGCTATACTATCTCCTCCTGAGAAGAAAATGGAACAAAAAGGGTGAGCTTAACTAGCCCAGTAAGGAATATTATGACTAAGATAATATACAACAAATTATCGTTAGTCTTCAACAGGAAAAATCTGATAAAATATAATAGACAACAAGTTTTAGATCAACAACTGCAGCGGAAAAAATAATTCATTAGAAGAGTCAAGTAGAGAAAGAATTCTACTATCTTCTAAGATTTAAAAGTCCATCAATATTTTATCCCTGTAACATCAATTAATATACATCTTGAATCAAATATTTATCTTTGCACTACAATTCAAAGATATTCATTTGTATCACCAGTTGGTCATGTTCATCTCAGCACCTGTTCATCTTTGCACTACAGGCAAAAGATATTCATCAGGTAATCATACATTTTTGCACTACAGGCCAAAGATATTCAGTAGTATCATCATTTAGGACTGAGGATGATGAAAAATATTTTAAAGAAAACGAATCCAGTGAGATAAAAGAACAAATATTAGGGATTCGTATTACAGTTTATCCAAGTTCAATAATACTCCATAATAACAAATTTTGAAGCAGAATTCAAAAATAAAGATCAAAATATGGATACAATCAAAGATAGTAACCATAATAGACAACTTGGACAAAAAGAAGAAAATTTTATTTTTCGGTAAATAGTGCCGTATTCGTGAATAGTGCCATATACGTGAATAGTAACGTATACGTGAATAGTAACCCCGACACAAAAAGTTCCAAATTTGATAAAAAAATTCATACTAACATTTCGGTATAATGATATTGAAGAAAATATCATTTTAAGAAGAATATAACACCCCTTACTTCAAAATATCAGTACTTCTGATCGGAATATCGGTATAAGGTTGAAGGAAACTTGCACTGATGAATAGAAACTCACAAAGTATCTAAATACTCATAAAATACACTCAATAATCTAGAGAGAGAAAGAGAGAAAACTTATTATTCAAATAATATGAATTATTGATCTGATAATGGGAAATATTGTGCAGTGACAATTATTGAAACAACAATAATATAAAATATCAATGCAGCAATTATTGAATCAATAAAATAAAATATTGAACAGTAACTACTGTATTAATTATTGAGTAGTGCCTTCCTTCGTAAGAATTAATAATTCAAAAATATTGTGCAATCCGTGTGCTACTGTGCAACCACGCGTATTACTGTATTTTAACCACCGGGTATTCCAACAGTGTTAACGGTAACAACTACGTCGTTATTTATAAAAACTCAATTTTTGTCATTATCTTCATCCAACCGTTTTCTGTTATGGGGCCCATAAATAGATGCGACGTCGTACGAATATTCTCCGACAGAAAGAATATTTCACGACCAAACGAATATTTCCCGACAAAATGAATATTTTATAACCACTTGTTTATTTTGCAAAATTTACACATTTCACCCATAACCAAAATATAATATCAAATTAACACCTTATTATTCACAATAATAATTAAAGAAAATTTAATTTTATTCATTAATAAGCTGGGGTCTTACAGGTACTGGTTCGTTTCTTCCCCTAAGAGCCTCCCCTAACCAATATACTGGCCTTTGTATAGGGTCTACTTGTCCTCTCTCATCATTGACTGACTCTTCCGGTGTAGTTAGTCTACGTCTTGGCGGCATTTTTCTGCATCACAAAATTTTCATTTTTATTATCTAATTATATTACTTAAACATTTCTCAATTGAAAAGGAATAAAATTTTGTAACGTATTTCTGAAATAAGATCATTTATATTCATATGCCAAATCATTACATCACATGATTATCCCTACCATACTTCTATAAATGACACAACATATCCCCTAATATCACAAAAGATATGGACAAATACTAACATATTAACCCTCTAACATTTTTCAAAAGTTTGGAATTTACAACTATCTCATATCTTACACAAAAGACTAAGATTACATTACGATATATACACAACAAAAGTGAAATACTACAACCACTAAATTTCTAACACCTAGATCTTAATCTAACATTTTGCGCTCCACAACGCTCTGGTACTCCTTCTGAGTGATGTGCGCCACCAAATCTTAGTTTATGGTGTGCCAGGTATGTCCCTGTTCTGCTAGGTAATGATATACCCCATCAATCAATCTCTCCATGGTTGTGCGCACAGTATAGCCAATCTTGTTCATCTTCCTCCTCTTGCATCTCACCTCATCTTCTAGATCATTAGCTCTATCATTGACTTCCTCCCATTTTTCATCAAAGTGAATCCTCTCCATCACTTCCGTCTCTAGTTGAGTACAGAGAACTTCTTTCTCAGCTTTCTCGCTAAGCTCCCTCTGTTCAGACTCCTCTAGCTTACCTGCCAACTCCACGTTCCTAGCTATCGAACGGTGTAAGACCCCAACTTTTATAAATAAAAATGAATTTTTTATAAATATCATTTTTAAATATTATTGAGTGAAATTGATATAATGTTATAGTTGTGGGTAATATTTATAAATTTTACAAAGTACGCAAGTTGCTATATAATATTCGATTGGTCGGGGAATATTCGTTTTAATAGAAAATATTCGTACGACGACACAATCATTGGTATACCCTACAACAGAATTATTGTCGAATTGAGAAAACGACAAAAATACTTTATAAAAATAACGGCGAAAGTTTTACCATTAATACTGTTGAACTACTCGGTTGTAAAAGTACAGTAATACGCATGGTTGCATAGTAGCACACGGTATTGATTATTGATGCTTACGTGATAAGTCACTCAGTTTTGTTTTATTAGTATTATTAATGTAATAAAACAGAAAAGCTTTTTATATAAAACATAATATTTTTATAAAGTTATTCGTTTTATTAGGCTAATAGTAAAATCTTTTTATATAAAACAGAATACTTTTATAAAGTTATCTGTTTTATTAGACAATAATTAGAATATATTATATTTTATTATGCATAGTGTTTGCATAGTGCCTGTATAGTGTTTGCATAGTAAAATCTTTTATAAAGTTATTCGTTTTATTTGATTATAAATAGAATATATTATATTTTATTTAAAAGATTTTGCTTTAAATATGGATCGTCAGATTAAAGTAAATCAATCTAAACCGTTCATGAGTTAGTTACTATGTAGTCCATTTTTCTATAAATAGAAGCTCATTCCTTCATTATTTTCTTACGAATTCACTGAAACTCTAGATAGAGAAACTATAGAGAGAAAGAAGAAATGTATTCTGCTACTTCACTACTCCGATATCAAGTTTCTTTTACGATAAGGGATATTATTTGTTGTACTCGTAAAAAGTATTATTTTCTTTTGTATTCATGAAGAGAACTTCTGTTATTCCATTCTTTATTATTCTGCTGGAATAACCAGTATACACAGACTACCTTATACTTGGTGACATTCTTCTATTATTTTATCTTTATTATTATTCTGTTGGAATATCCTGTCTGTGCATTTTACGCTGGACCTGGTTTCGTCTTTACTATTATTTTGTTGGAATATCCTGTCTGTGCATTTTACGCCGGACCTGGTTCCATTATTCATTATTCTGTCGGAATATCATGTCTGTGCGTTTACGCCAGACCTGGTTCTATTGTTTATTATTCTGTCGGAATATCCTGTCGGTGCGTTTACGCATGACCTGGTTCCATTATTTATTTTCCTGTTGGAATAACCTGTTTGTGCGGTCTATCGCATGCATGGTGATTTCTTTTGTTATTCTATTCTTTATTATATTCAGTTAGTTAAAGTTTTGACTTTTATACTCCATAAAATTAGTAGAATATCCTTGATATTTGCGCTTCATCCAGTATCTTTTCATGAAAATATTCTTCCGAGCATTCTTGAATTTTACTCCACAAAGCAGTATCATGTTGACAATTTAGACGTTATTGGTTCCTGGATAAATTAATTCTTGAACTTGTTTTATTGAATTCTTATATCATTATCATCATCCTCATGTTAATATTCTATTGAAAGTCATCTGTGGCCTGTAGTGCATAAATGGACTTGGTATGATTATGACCAGGGATTATTCGGTATAATCATGACCGTAATATTACAAATGATGTTGTAAAAGTCCTCATTGGCCCGTAGTGCATTAATGGACAGTGGTTGGCATGATCATGATCATTCATGAATACATACATATTCTTGGACCGTAGTGCATGGATAATTGTGGTCGTGATACTAAAGAATATCCTTGGTCGTAGTGCAGGGGTGATTCGATGATGTGGATTATTTTTTTAGCTGAGTCCCAACGATAAAAGTCATGAAAAACCTTTTAAATCATAGAAGATAGTAGATTTTATTCTCTACTTGACTCTTCTAATGGGTTGCTTGTTTCGCTGCAGTTAAACTTGGTGTTTGTTATATTGTATCAGTTTAACACTGTTTAAGGCTAATGATAATTTATTCTGCATTATCTTAGTCATAATATTTCTTACTGGGCTAGTTGAGCTCACCCTTTCTTTCATTGTTCTCTTCAGGAAATGAGAATATAGCTGGGACGAGTTGGGGAACAGAGTGATGGACCAGATGATAGTATTAGTAGTCCTCACTATTCTGTTAAATAGTGTGATAATAAATGTAACGAAGACTTATTCTGAGAGTGGATATTGTCTAGAAGACAATATTTATATTAAAACTTACAGCTCTCTTGTCGTATATTAACGATTGTATTTGTATTCTGTACCATATATTTGGCGACTCAGAATATGTGATGTATACCTATTTTGGGGGCGTCACAAACGGTGAAAAAGAATGCCCATCTGTACTCATGCCTCCTTGCGATACGCAAGTTCTACTTCCAACTCTTGCATCTTCAACTTCCTCTGGTGGTCCTCGTCCCTTAACTTCTGGAACTCAGATTTCGTCTCTCGAGCCTCAGCCTCCAGCTCCTCAACTCTACATCCTAACTCCAAAATCTACTCCTCATACTCCCCCAGCATCTGATCCTCAAATGTAGTCTCATCGGGATCTTCTGAAGGCTCACCCTCCATGGGTTCCTCCTCTGGATCTGTCTCTACGGGAAATGGCTCCATCTCCTCCTCCTCATCATCATCATGGATAGGAGCCACTGTCAAAATAGGCTCAGCTATCAATGGTGCCTCGTATACCACGTGTATGTCACGCGGCTCCTCATCTACCACTCTATTGGGTCCTCCCATGTCAGTCATCCTATAACCACAAACACAAGACACGCAAATAACAACTCCATCAGAATGTTAAATAAACATAAGTTCATTGTATAGAATGAAATTATATTCCTTAACTCACTAAGTCTCTTCTCTTCCTAGGAAAACTCTACAAGAGTTTCATCCCTCTCTATCTTCTAACTTCTCCTAAGTTATAATCTAAGGACTCTCGCTCCTAAGGTTTATAACTACAGCTCTGATACCAACCTGTGACGCCTCCAAATTCAGACACATATCTCGAATTTGATTCGTCACGTGATAATTCTAATATCATTCTAAAATCATCAACAACGAAAAAATAGAATAAATTACATTATTATAACATAATTATTCTCGTCCCAAGTGAAAGTAGTATGCACACAAGCCAATCATATTTGATGATAAAGCATATACTTTGTAACAATCTTATTCATTTATTAATAAAAAGTATTAATTAATTAAAGGCTTTTAATTATCTACATGATGTTGTTTTATAATATGTGATAAACTCATAGTTTTAAGTAATGCTTTTAGAATAATGATGATGATCATTCTAATGAGATCTAAACTCTTAGAAAGCTTAAAACTAAAATAGTTCCCAATCGTTGGATTACTAAATTGGGGATTAGTGAATCCGGATAGATTGGTACATACGTTGCTTGCTCATTGGATGAGGATGATTGATCTCATGATCATTTGTGTGGAGACACTAAAGCAAGTATGTAGGTGCTTATTAGAGAATAATTCACTGAACATGGCTCGCTAAGGAATACCTAATGGAGTTTTACTTGCCTGTCAATAGGAATTCCTATAGTGATAGTAGTACAAGTGATCCTTGGACTTGAGTTCATCATAGTATCTTGTGTATGATGAGTTATACTTTGACTTATTCCTTAAGACCCTTAGGGTATATCAAAGGGTATGCTTGGGTATAATAAGTTGTACATGGAGATAATGTATGATCAATAAAGAATCTACCACTTCTAGTAAAAGAAGAGAAATATCCTATATGATTCGATAAATGACAACCCAGTAGTCATTGGCCACGGCAGAATAAAATTAGAAAGGAGCTTCTAATTTGTATTATTTGGTGTTGTGCATTTAAGGATCGAAATACATATAATTAAATAAAATAAGACTTGACAGTAATTTCATGTCTTATATTTAATTGGGACATTGTATGGTGGAAGGATTGAATTGTACGGTAACTATTTACTCAAAGGTTCTTTTATGATTAATGTTGAAATCTATATTATCTGGAAAGTCGTTGATCGCTAGGGAGGCTTATCCCTATTGTAGAATAAATATTATTTATTTAAATAAATTAATAATTTATTTTATTTATTTAAATAAGATTAGAATTGTTCTAATTGATTTATTCACAACCGGTTTAATATGGAGAACCTAAAGAGTCACACCATAAAAGGAAGAATAATTATTTAAGAAGTTAATGATATAATCGTAATAATAAGTTAAGCATATTTAATTTAATCTATGGTGATAAAAATAAATTAAATAGCTTAATATTTATTATTTAATATTTTGGAAATATTAAATATAAATTAATAAGAGGAGTCTTATTATTATTATTATTATTACTATTATTATTATTTAATTCCTAAAGGAGTTTGGGAATTAATTAATAAAAGTACTCTCATTTATTCCTAATAAGATTAGGAGTCTAATTAATTAAAGGAGTTTAATTAATTAAAATAAAGCTCAAGTCCTTAATTGTTAAGGAGGGTTGCATACACCTATAAATAAGAGGAGTCTTATTTTGGATGTAGAGTTATTGTTGACTTTTTCACAACAGACACAATTTCAAGAGTTGGAGAGTAAGTTCTTTTTCTATAGAGATAGAAAACTAGGGTTTAGCCAACCACCCTTCTTCTTGAATATTTCTTCTTCCTTGGTGGATCACCTCTAGAGGCCAAACACTTGGGTGGCTAACATTGATCAAAGGAAGGAACCAAACCCGGTGGATTCAAGTTGAACGTGAAAGGGATTTGGAGGTGAACTTATACCTGAGGAAGCTCGGATCTTCAAGAGTATGATTCTTATTCTTTATCTTCTCGTTTAATTAATAATTGTGCATAAAGGATGATCCGGGTATATGATTTGTAAAATTTAAAACTCTGATTTTTACACGTTTCCGCTTATTTGTGCAATTTGATTGCGTTCATAAATATTACAAACCTAACAGTGGTATCAGAGCCAAATTTTTATGCGAATTATTAATTGTTTTAATTTGATATGTATATTGATATATGTTTAGAACAATTTAATTGGGCATAATTTGTTGTATAAAATTTATTTAATAAAAAAAACGTGAATTCGCTAATATCTTAATCACGTGCAAAAGGATTATGATTCTATATGTGACGCCCCTAAAACAGGTATACATCACCCATTCCGAGTCGCCAAAACATGGTACAGAAACCTCTACAACTTTATTAATACAATTGTCGTGTAAAATACGACAACACAGAAACTGTGAGTTTAATTACAAATATTGTCTTCTAAACAATATCCACACTCAAATAAGTCCTCATTATAATTATTGATACATTATTTTATAAAAATGGTGAGGACTACTAAATAACTTTCTAGAACCATCATTCCATACCCCGACTAGTACTCGCTACATTCTCGCCTCTTGAGAAAAATAGAACAGAAAGGAAAAGGGTGAGCTCAACTAGCCCAATAAAGAATATTATGAGTAAGATAATATAGAACAAATTATCGTTAATCTTCAATAGGGAAAAATCTAATAGAATACAATAGACAACAAATTTTAAATCAATATTCGCAGCAGAAATAATAATTCATTAGAAGAGTTAAGTAGAGAATGAAATCTACTATCTTCTATATATGAATTTAATAGTTCATCGTCATTATTTTTATCCCTGTAACATCAATCAATATATATCTGGAATCAAATATTCATCTTTGCACTACAGGCCAAAGATATTCATCAGTTGGTCATGCTCATCTAAACACATGTTCATCTTTGCACTACGGGCCAAGGATATTCACCAAAAAATTATTCATCTTTACACTACAGGCCAAAGATATTCAGTTATATCATTATTTAGGACTGAGGATGTTGAAACATATTTTAAAGAAAACGAATCTAGTGAAACAAAAGAACAAATATTAAGGATTCGTACTTTAAGCAATCCGGGTTCAAAAATACTTCATAAATAATCATAGTGGAGTAAAATTCAAGAATGATCAAAACATGGATACAATCAAAACTAGTATCCATAATAGATATCTTGAAAAGGAAAAAAATAAAAATTTAATTTTTCGGTGAATACTGCCGTATTCGTGAATAGTGCCGTATACGTAAATAGTAACCCCGACACTAGAAGTTCCAAATTTGATAAAAAGTTCAGATCAATATTTTGACATAATGATATTGAAAGAAAAAATATCATCTATAAAAAAATAACATCCCTTACCTCTAAAAAGACAGTACTTCTAACTGAAATACTGGATATAGTGCGGAAGGAACTTGCACCGTATAGCAACTCTCAAAGTAACAAAATACTCACAAAAATACGCTCAATATTATTGAGAGAGAAAACTTTAGTTTCTGGTATAATTTTCAATTCTAACCAAAGCACCCTATTTATAAGAAAATGCTTAGAACACCAAAGTAAAAAATTTAATATTAATATATATATATATATATATATATATATATATATATATATATATATATATATATATATATATATATACAAATTTCTTATGCCCACTTTTACTAACTGAATTCAGCATTCAACACATTTATATCACATGTGGGACACTCACCAAAAATGTTTTTCTTAAAAAAATAATTAAAACTTCAAATATCAATTATTCTATAACTTCAGAACTTAAATAATTCATAATAAATAGCCCTTTTATCAGAAAAATTCGAATCTTATGTCTTTTTCATAGGAAATTTCATTCTCTACAACTTTGTAAGTTTAAGTTTTTTCAAATTTCAATCAGAAATTGATCGAAATCTACAAACGGGCGATTTAACAGGCTATAATCAAATTTCAGTCAAGAAATGTGGTCCACAAACATGAAAAACATGTTTTAAATATTTTCAGTAACAAAAATACTCTTCCTCCTCGTATACTCATATATCCCACATTCATTGTAAAAATATCACAATTATTATATTATTAAAATATAATAATATATTTAAATAAATTATTTATCAGAAAAGATAAAATAACGATTTTTCAACAATTGTCACTTTAAAATTTTCTCCATCTATATCCACATAAAATAAATATTTTTCTTATCATATAAATCAATAATTAATTATTCACAAATAATATTTACTGGCAACCAGGCCGTTCCCAGGAAAGAGGAGGCTTTCCAATAAGGATTTCTCCTTACTGGCGCGCAATTAGATGACCAAAACTCTCCTTAGACAGAACTTTCTAGACATTGCCAATAATGCTATCTAATAATATTATTCAAACAATATGAATTATTGATCTGATAATGGAAAATACTGTGTAGTGACAATTATTGAAACGACAATAATATAAAATATCAACGCAGCAATTATTGAATTCATAAAATAAAATATTGAACAATAATTATTGTAACAATTATTAAGTAGTGCATTCTTACGTAAGAATCAATAATTAGTGCAATACCGTGTGCTACAGCGCAATAACGCGTATTACTGTGTTTTAACCACCGAGTATTCTAACAGTATTAACGGTCACAACTACGCCGTTATTTATAAATAACTTATACTTGTCGTTTTCTTCATCCAATCGCTTTCCGTTATGGGGCCCACACAAGGCTGCGCCGTCGTATAAATATTCTCCGACAGCAAGAATATTCCACGACCAAACAAATATTTTCCGACAACAATGAATATTTTATAACCACTTACTTATTTGAAATATTTGCGCATTTTACCCATAACTAACCACATTAATCAAATCAATCCTTACTATTTCAAAAAAATAACTAGAGAAAATTAAATTTCATTTATAATAAGTTGGGGTCTTACACTATATATATATCCGCGTATATTATCCTGTTTTCATGTTGCTTCACAAAATGTAATCATGAAATGGATTACAGGATACCTTTTGCAATATATATAGGTTAGTAATATATATTGATTAGTAATATTATATTTATAATAACCGTACAAAACATATATATATATATATATATATATATATATATATATATATATATATATATATCTTAATAATTTTATTATTAAAATAAAAGTTTATTTTAATCTTAAAATAAAAGGTTTTATTTTAATTTTAAAATTAGATTTCATGCTAACTAATTAGAGTTGGAATTGGATTCCATGATAACTAATTGGAGTTGAAATAGGATTCTATGTTTCCTTAAATAAAAGAGTTTATTTAGATATGAAATAAGATTTCATATTATTCAAAATAAAAGAGTTTATTTGTGAATAGGAAAGAGAATCCTAATTTTTTTAAATAAAGGAATTTATTTAGATATGAAATAAGATTTCATATTATTCAAAATAAAGAGTTTATTTGTGAATAGGAAAGAGAATTCGTGTTTCCTTTAATAAATGAGTTTTTTTTACTTGGAATTACATTCCATAATTAATTAAAATAAAAGAATTTATTTTGATTAATGATTTTGATTAAAATAAAATAGTTTATTTTATTCAAAATTAGATAAATTAAAATAAAAGAGGTTTATTTTGATTTAAATTTGAATTAAAATAAAGGAGTTTATTTTGATTCAAAATTAGATTTTATGCTAACTAATTTTGCCCATTAAATGATATCAATATATATATTGAATATTTATTATTCATGATATGAATGTTATTTATTGATGCATATGGTGATGTGTATGATAATAAATGGGATTGATTATGGACTATTGACCAATGTGATTGGATTTTTATTTTAGTTGGATGTATGAATGTATAGATTTTATTAAATGGGGTCTGCGTACCTCGTCTTCTCTAATTTTTTCTTAATATAAATTCTATCTTCCTCCTATGTACTTTCCATTGACTGCTGATCAAGGTTTCTATTTATTTTAAATAGTTTTGTAATAGGAATAGTTAGAATTAATTTTGAAGAATTGGAGATCAAGGAGCAAGGAGCGCGTGAAGACCCGTTTGTAATGGAGTTCGGGTTTAAATGTAATAGTTATATTTAAATTAATTATTGCACCCCTAGGGTTTGATATTTTGATTCACTTGGTGGCTCTAGTAAACCAAACTAGAATAAAAATTCATAATCAATCTAAGTAGAATATAGTATTCTATATGTGCATGCTTATACTATATATATATATATATATATATATATATATATGTGTGTGTGTGTGTGTGTGTGTGTGTGTGTGTGTGTGTGTGTGTGTGTGTGTGTGTGCATGTGCGCTAAACAAGATGAGACACATTAATAATAAACCCCTCAAATATTTTATATTAAGTCCTAAGCGTTCAAAGATATTTAGAATATCGAATGTCGCCCTCTAGCATGATAAAAAATAATAGAGTATCAATTAATTATTATAAGTTTGTTGTGTCACCACAAGGCTTATCTTAATTCTTTGAGATATTAATTTTATCACATTTGATGCTAATAAAAAAATTTAAACAATATTGTTTTATTGTGTCAACACAAGGACAATATTTTTCTTTTTTGAATATATGGAGTGCTAGGTTGGACTTAACTTAAATTATTTTAGTTCGGATGTGCACACACTTGACCATTATGATTTAAGAGACAAAATACAATGAGTTGCATAGTTGATGTAATTGACAAGAGTTGTCTACCTATTTATTTATATATAGTTTGTTGTGTCACCACAAGGCTATATACATTTAAAATGGGATCCTTAATCTCACTAGCAAATCTTTAATTCGATTTTGCCGAACTATATAAGTGAGGGTAATATAGTTTGAAAAAAATAGTGGGAGATACCAATTTAAAACAAGACCTAATTTATTTTGGTAATTAATAAAAGAATGTATGCTAAAATGTTATTTATTACAAATTCATTTACCGAATTTTATAATATCTAAATTACTATCACTGCGAAGCATATTAGATGCTATTTAACTGGACCGAATTAAACGGATTGATTAAGAAATTTGAGAATAGTTCTCATGGCTGAAAAGCTATCTTATGTCCTTAATACGCCTATCCCTGCAATGGTTGTAGACAATGCCTCTGAGGAAGAGATTGCTACTTTTAGAAAGTGGCAAGATGATGCATAGTTGGCTCAATGTATCATGCTCGCATCCATGAGTAACGAGCTTCAGCGTCAGCATGAAACTATAAATGCTCTTACTATATTCCTGCACATCAAGTAGTTGATGGTGAGGAAAGTAGGACTGATAGATATCAGATATATAAGGAGCTCTTTCGATCTAGAATGACCAATGACACTACAGTACAAATAAAAGTCCTTAACATAATCAATTTGATTGATCAATTAGGATAACGGGTTTTGTCATGGATGGAGAGTTGAGCCAAGATTTGATCTTGCACTCACTCCCGGACTCCTTTCATAATTGTTGTGAATTTTTCATATAAACAAGCTAGATATCAGCCTCGCTGATTTGCTTAACATGTTGAAAAATGTTAAGAGTCACTTTCCAACCAAGAAAGACCATGTCTTACTAGTAGGGGCCAAAGGATCTTCTGAAAAGAAGAACGATTCAAAGAAGGTAAATAGAAAGGCAAAAATAAAGGATAATAAGAACAAAACTGATATGAATAGCAAAGGAGTTTGCTTCCATTGCAATAAGCCTGGACACTAAAAAGGAAACTGCAAGAAGCATCTTGTAGAGGCTAACCAAAAGAAGCTTAGTGAAGTTTCGGTTACAAATACAAATTTATTCATGATTGAAATAAATTTTTCTTTAAGTCAAGGTTATACTTGGGTATTGGATACCAGCGTTGGTTATCATAAATATAGATTTATGAAGGGACCAAGTAGAAGTAGAAAGCTAAATAAAGGATAAGTAATCCTATGTCCGATAAATGAAGCAAAGGTTGTTGCATTAGTCATAGAAACTTATAGTTTAGCAATCCCTACGGGTAAATCTATTAAGTCAATAAGTTGTTATTGTATTCCAGTACTTGTTGGAAACATTATTTCCATTTTATTGTTGGACAATGAAATCTTTGGTATTATATTTAAGAACAATTGTTATTTTATTTATAATAATAATAATGTTTTGTATAGAACTGGAATATTACTTAATGAATTTTATATACTTGACTTACATAAAAAAAATAATTTTGAATATTAAACAAATTAGTATAAGAAAAGGAGATGATCATTCAAAGAGTTGAATGTTTGTATTTGATGAAATACAAGTATGAATTATTTGAAAGGTTCAAAGAATTCAGAAGTAAAATAAATTGGCAAAGTATTAAGATTCTTTATTAGATCAAGGAATAAATACTTGTGCAATAAGTTTCTAGATCATCTTAAATAGTTTTCTCATAATGGATGCCTCCTGATACGTAATAATTGATTGATGTATCTGAATGGAAAAATCGTACCTTGTTAGACATGGTGCGGTCCATAATGATTTTACCAACATTTTAGTATCCTTCTGGGGTCATGTCCTAGAAATGGCTGCATATCTACGAAAAAGGTAACCTCAAAATCCGGCCCCAAGACTCCATAAAAGTTATTGACAGGGAGGATTCCTAATCTTAAGTATGTTAAGATAAGGGGTTGTCCAACTTATGTGAATAGGTTTCAAAGGATAAGCTTGTGACAAGATTTGACAAGTGTCGATTTGTGGGACATCCTAAAGTAAGTTTAGGGTATATGTTCTATAATCCTACTTAGCAAAAGGTATTTGTTGTGAAACACGATGTCTTCTAAATGAAGGTGTTTATCATTGAAGGGGCTAGTGGGAGGATAATAGATCTTGAAGAGTTCAAGAACCACAAAACACTATAAGTCAAATAAGAGGAACCTGTAGATAGAACTATTGTACCACAACCGAATCGTAAATCTGAAATAGTACCGAAGATACCTAGGAGGTATGGATTCATCATAGATGATGATGATGAGGTACACATCATAAAAGATGATGATCCAGTTACATACGATGAGGTAAGAGTTGTAGACACTTAGAGAAATGGATTGAAGCAAGCTTCTCAAAAATGGAACATTCATTTTGATGAAACAAATCAAAAGAGTTTGATTTTATCAAAAATAAGAATGAACCTAGTGTGTACAAAAGGGTCAGTGGGAGCGTCATAACATTTTTAGTATTATATATTGATATACTACGGATAAGAATTGACATACCAATGCTACAATTCGCAAAGATAAAGTTGTCTAAATATTCCTCCATGAATGATTTGGGAAGAGTATCGTAATTGGGGATACAAATCTATATAGATAGATTTAAGAGGATGCTCGATTTAACCCAAGGAACGTATATTCATTTGATGCTAAAGTCGTTTAGCATGGCAAACTCCAAGAGATGTCTCATGTTGATGAGCCATGGAGTGAATCTCTCTTAATAGTCCCCATAGACTCCTGAAAAGAGAGATCGCATGAGTGAAAATCATGTATACAATGAAATATACGAGACCTGATGATGATCAGTCATATTCTGGAGAAGTCACTGTGAGTCAGTGAAAATATCTTAAAGTATTTAACCAGCACTAAGGATGTGATCATATTCATTGTAGGTCGAAATTAAAACTAGAGGGCTTAACAGACTCAAGTTTTTCAGACAGACCAAGACGACAGAAAATCCATTTTAAGGTAAAGGGTTACCTTGAACAGTGGTGCAGTAAATTGGAAAGGTTCCAAACAGTAAAGAGTTATTGGTTTAGTGATAAAGATAAAGTATATAGCTGTAAATGAAGCTACAAGTTGATGTTTGGATAAAAGTTCATTACAGAACTAGGAATAGTTCCTAAGTCTCATCTTGGATCTAAACATGTGTTGTGGCACTTTCATTTGATTATAAGAATCATTGAAAGATGGAAAATCACTATAGAGATAGTGGACTCTCAAGAACAACATTACATATCCATTAACTAAAGCTTATCCAACAGCAGGATAATCGTCACTTAGAGAAGAAGAGTATGAGATACCAAGGCGATTGGCTTTAGTGCAAGTGGGAGATTGAAAGTATTATGCACACAAGCCAATCATGTTTGATGATAAAGCATATACTTTGTAACAATCGTATTCATTTATTAATAAAAAGTATTAATTAATTAAAGGCTTTTAATTATCTACATGATGTTATTTTATAATATGTGATAAACCCATAGTTTTAAGCAATGTTTTTAGAATAATGATGATGATCATTCTAATGAGATCTAAACTCTTAGAAAGCTTAAAACTAAAATAGTTCCCAATCGTTGGATTACTAAATTGTGAATTAGTGAATCCGGATAGATTGGTACATACGTTGCTTGCTCATTGGATGATGATGATTGATCTCATGATCATTTGTGTGGAGACACTAAAGCAAGTATGTAGGTGCTTACTAGAAAATAAGTTCACTGAACGTGGCTCGCTAAGAAAAACTTAATGGAGTTTTACTTGCCTGTCAATAGGAATTCCTATAGTGATAGTAGTACAAGTGATCCTTGGAATTGATATCATCATAGTATCTTGTGTATGATGAGTTATACTTTGACTTATTCCTTAAGACCCTTAGGGTATATCAAAGGGTATGCTTGGGTATAATAAGTTGTACATGGAGATAATATATGATCAATAAAAAATCTACCACTTCTAGTAAAAGAAGAGAAATGTCATATGTGATTCGATAAATGACAACCCAGTAGTCATTGGCCAAGGCAGAATGAAATTAGAAAGGAGTTTCTAATTTGTATTATTTGGTATTGTGCATTTAAGGATCGAAATACATATAATTAAATAAAATAAGACTTGACAGTAATTTCATGTCTTATATTTAATTGGGACATTGTATGGTGGAAGGATTGAATTGTACGGTAACTATTTACTCAAAGGTTCTTTTATGATTAATGTTGAAATCTATATTATCCGAAAAGTCGTTGATCGCTAGGGAGGCTTATCCCTATTGTAGAATAAATATTATTTATTTAAATAAATTAATAATTTAATTTATTTATTTAAATAAGATTAGAATTGTTCTAATTGATTTATTCACAACTAGTTTAATATGGAGAACCTAAAGAGTCACACCATAAAAAGGAAGAATAATTATTTAAGAAGTTAATGACATAATCATAATAATAAGTTAATCATATTTAATTTAATCTATGGTGATAGAATAAATTAAATAGCTTAATATTTATTATTTAATATTTTAGAAATATTAAATATAAATTAATAAGAGGAGTCTTATTATTATTATTACTATTATTATTATTATTTAATTCTTAAAGGAGTTTGGAAATTAATTAATAAAAGTACTCTCATTTATTCCTAATAAGATTAAGAGGCTAATTACTTAAAAGTTTAATTAATTATTCCTAATAAGATTAGGAGCCTAATTAATTAAAGGAGTTTAATTAATTAAAATAAAGACCAATTCCTTAATTGTTAAGGAGGGTTGCATACATCTATAAATAAGAGGAGTCTTATTTTGGGTGTAGAGTTGTTGTTGACTTTTTCACAATAGACGCAATTTCAAGAGTTGAAGAGTACGTTCTTTTTCTATAGAGATAGAAAACTAGGGTTTAGCCAACCACCCTTCTTCTTGAATATTTCTTCTTTCTTGGTGGATCACCTCTAGAGGCCAAACACTTGGGTGGCTAACGTTGATCAAAGGAAGGAACCAAACCTGGTGGATTCAAGTTGAACGCGAAAGGGATTTGGAGGTGAACTTGTACTTGGGAAAGCTCGGATCTTCAAGGGTATGATTCTTGCTCATTATCTTTTCGTTTAATTAATAATTGTGCATAAAGGATGATCCGGGTATATGGTTTGTAAAATTTAAAACTCTGATTTTTACACGTTTCTGCTTATTTGTGCAATTTGATTGCGTTCATGAATATTACAAACCTAACATGTCTCGCAACCATTACTAATACATGACAACTAAAATTAAACATAGCTTAATATATCATAATAAATAAGTCCTTCTACAATATAATAATAGTACATTCCTAATACTATGAAACAAAACTACTCCAAAGCCTTCTCTTTACCCTTGTCCTTACCAGAGGGTTCACCACGTTCTACCTTAACTGAAAGTTTTAAGAAAATCAAGGATGAACAACAATTTTACCCAATAAGTAATATCGCAGTAATAAAAAATCATATGTAGAGTTCAATCTTCAAGGGTATAACAGTGAATAATAATTCAAGAATTATCAACGATTCTCAATAAAGGTCGCTATGGACTGAAAGATATCAATAAGATTCAACGATTATTCAATTCAATATTTCAAAGTAATGAATACTGAGCAGTCACTAAGGACTATAAACTTCTACTAGAATTAACAGTAATAAACTGATAATCCAACAAAACGAGTGCAACAGGTGATCAGCCTAAAGTACCCTATGTCATGCATACCATTTAATCATACTCATGTGCGCACGTCGGTCTCTCGATAATTATATATTTCCCCTTCCAAGAGGGTTGTTCATCTCAGTTATTTATAAGAGTCTGCACCAAGTTAATTTGGTTTGGATATCTTTCGATCATATACCAATAGTCTAGCCGAATCAATGGCGTAGACAGCTTTCTTTTAAAGTATATATATGGGCAATTATCATCCGAAATTAATGTTCGAAAACTGTAAGCAGTTTCATCTCTAAATTATGAAGTATTAAGTCATAAGATATGAATCATACTTTCAAAGATTACGTGTACAATCAATAATAGCACAAGCTTGAATGATACTCCACAAAAATATGGTTAGGAACTTACATCAACGAGACAAGGTTAAGATACTTGCACAATATTCAAAGTTGTGTAAGTTAGAAAACTTGTCTTTCGCATCGATTACCAACTTATAGCTTACTAGCACCTAACGAACTATATTATCCTATTTATGTATACACATTAGTCATATATGCTTGATATAAAAAAACCAATCTCTTACTTATGCTTAACCATTGAGCATATAATTTAAGTTTCACTTTAGTTCATATGATTATCATATCATCATTCTTTGAAAACTTTATCCCATACATACATTATCACGTACCAAATCAGTTTGTAAGACTCTATGAGGTCAAAAATCATAGTTTGAAATCATCTTTTAACTTAAGGTTTTAAACAGTTATTCAACATAGGATTCTTCCATTAACATGCTTATTGACACATGAATATCGCACTGGACATGTATTACAGATTATGGTAACAATATAGGCATGCATAAACCTTCAAATTATTAACAAAAAATAGATTTCACTGTAGGGTGGCGCGGCCGCGCTGGATTTGAACTAAGGAGTGGTGTGGCCACGCTGCTTCTAGTTCAAACCAGAGCTGAGAAAACAGAAGCTAACTCGCACACCATTATACACATACGTTGACACTTGTAGAATCATACATGTTATGATGTTCATAACTAGGTTGGGTCTCTTCTATATCTTGTTCTTTAAATGATTCATTATCAAATTTCACAAAATCAAGACTTTAAGTGTTAATTTCACAAATTCTATTACGTTTAGCTGTTATATTCACACAACGGGATCAATAAATCTCAATTAAACATTATTACATTAGATTAGTCATATATTTCAAGTTGTGAAGTTTTACTTCATTTATGCTTGTTCTAAACCGCACTTAACTAGCATGCATGTCAATCATGTCTACATGCATATTCATACCTTAACATGATAGTCAAAATCTCAGAATACGTGCAAGGTTGTCATCAACCAAATTAGTTTCCCAAACTCTTAAGTTTCTTTAAAAACACATATAAACCAAGCTATGCTACCTATTATATGCAAGGCAACTTTTAAACCACCTCATACACATTTGTGCACATACTCAAGTCATGTACATAGGCTAGAAAGATCAGAACTTAAAGGCACAAGGTTCATCATGCTTTATTTTTCAAAACTTCAAGTTTTCCTTTAGAAAATCATTAAAACCAAACTAGTAAAACTTACTATACACGAAGCAAGCTTATGCCTTATGTTATACTCATTTACGTACATATCTAGGCTACTTATGCATGCTCACGAGATCAGAATGCAAGTAAGGTTGTTTGAAATCATGGTTTTTTTTCCAAACTTATAAGTGTTCTTTGAAAACTCAAACTTAAATCAAGCTAACGTGACATACTATATACCAAGTAACCTCATTCCATGTTTTAAGGTTAATTACATGCATAATCAAACCAACCTAACCTGTTCAGGATAACACAGGATAACTAAGATAGTATCTAAGGCAGACACCCTGTGCCGGTGAAGTACTACAGAAGTGGCGCGGCCACGCCACTTCGTCCATAGGCAAAAAAAATGGCTTTGCTTCTGCAGAGTCTAAACACAAGCATTGCCAATCCTGTAACCAGACCAACTGCAACACTTCAGAGCATACATATAAACTCAAACAACACAATGGCATGCTATTTCATACCAATTAACAGAGAATTCATATAAATGCTAAGAATTTGACAAAGCTCAAAATTAAGAGCAAAACAGAATTTATACCTCTTGAAGCTTAAATGGGTTCCCTCAATGCACTGATTATACTCCCTCAATTCTCAACAACCTCACTCTCTACTTGCACTTATTAGACAATTTTCTAACAATTGAGAAATGAGAGGGAGAGCTTCCATTTATAGAGAATGGTTTACACGGTTTGTGAATTTGTCTACCATATACAATCCAACGGGAAAGAGAAAGGACCATTGGATTGAGAGAGTTTGGCGAAAAGAGATCACCAACTTCATTTCTTTCACTCACTTCTTCATGATCACAGCTATGCTAGTCTTCAACTGCCGACTCTTGTTTGCGTAGTTTAGAGTTAGGCTACTGTTTGGGTAACTGATGAGTTTTAAATCTCAGTAATTTGATTATAATGCTTAGTTTGTTCTCTTGGATTTCCAAAATGTGATTTTAATGTGTTAATACTTTTACATAATGGAAAGTTAGGCATTATTTATGTACTCACATCATATAATCTATGTACATTAGTCTAGTCTAATTAATATTTATAACATGTATGGACTCAATTTAGTTGGTCACTAAAAATTTAATATCTCCTTAAAACTTTATTATTCCAATTAGACTCACTTATTGAAATAATTATAATTTGCAAATCTTTGATTTAATAGACAGAAAGTACATCTTTAATGTTCTCACACACATATGTTGGCACATAAGCATTATTTATGTTATTCATAATTCATTCCATTTTACTATATAGTTTTATATATTATATAGTTACCTTAAAGTGTCGCTTTACCCATTCTTTTTAATGTAGGTACTATATTTTACCACATATCTTGCACACATCAATTAAATGAGTAAATATAATTCTAATTACGTGAATTATTTTGCTCATTATTATTCTATTATTCACAAGAATAATTAATTATAATATTAATTAATTATTCATTTCTTAATTTATTCATTCCTTAATTAAATTAAACAATTTAAATTTCCATTCTCATGCCACACAAGGTATTTCACAAGTCTCGTCGTAAACTCCACATTTTCCTCAATTCTTATAAATTTCAATTTGAATCAATTGAATTACTCATCTCACAACACATCAGTATTTATATTCAAATAAATATTCATTTTCTTATTAATATCATTACTAATATTTATTCATGAAATTCACGGTTCTTACAAATGACTTGGGAGTTAGAATCTACAATGAAAATAAGGTATCTTCACCTCTTCGACATACCAAGTACGTACATCAATTTCGAGGACGAAATTTCATAAGAAGGGGAAGTTATGTGACACCCCCAAATCCGGGTACTTCAATTCCCATGTGATTTGGTGTTCACTGTACAAAAGTCATATGTCTATCTACCCATAATAAATGAAATCATAAAATAGATAGAAATAAACCCTCTCCTTAAGGAGTTACAACATCTGAAAATAAATATAATCTCAGGTCATACTAACCTTAAATCTCAAATGCAGAAACATAAACAAATATTAAGTCTTACACAATTTAAACATAAGTCTAAAACATAACATAACAAATAAATAACAAGTCTTCATCACTTGTTAATCTTGCCCTTGCCTTTGCTAGTAGAAGGTTCGTCGAACCTTTCGTTCTTAACTGCAATGTTATTATTATGTAAAAGTGAGCACGATTGCCCACAAGTATAATAATGTAACAACAATATAATAACATGCGAGTAAATCAAAGACTTCTAAAATATGAAACTCGACTTTTGAATCAAGAATGAATAACAAGAATCAAAAGAACTCCTGAGGGTCATAAGACCTTGAACTATGTCCTAGGTTGTCAAGTGTTTAAACCTGAAACCTTTAACAGTCATAAGACTATGGACTCTTCTACTCGTACTTTGGGGGATCAACCCTTAGTACCATACCATGCACAATATCTTAACGCTAAAGCATAAGTAATCCCTTATAATAGAGTTGTTCATCTCAGTTTGACATTCGAGTTCGCACCAAAGGAAGTTTGGTTTGGATAAGCTCAACAAGGGTTCTAAAATTTAGAACGTTCATCAACTATGGACTAGTCAAACCGCTAATCTTATAAGGTTCAATAATAAATGATATTCAAATTGAATAATAAACTCAAGTGGTATACAATGAGATAAGTATTGTATAATAGGAATCATGTTTTAAAAGATTGATAATAACTATTATGAAATCTTGAACTTGATCAATGAATAACAAGAACTTGATCGATATAGAATATAAGTCTAGAACTTGCTCAAATAAAGAGGTAAGGTTTAGAAACTTGCCTCGTGCGTAGGTTACACGTTAATTATACATGTTCCTTGATTTAATCTTACATACCATTTACATTCACAATACAAGTCAATTATAACGTAACTAGCATCACAAGTTCATTCTCTTTTGTACTAATCAAATCACCACACTTGTTTTCACATAATATTAGATTTCATGAATGACTAGCTAACTATGCATTCAACAATTCATTTAAACATGTAAGTACCTCATTGACATGTTAAGAATCTATTTTAACATCACATTATATGTCTAACACATTTTTATGTTCATTAGATTAGATTACTATTACATTCCCTGGACTAAAACAATTAAAGTTCTCATTTCTGGACAAACTGCATAATGGCGCTGCGTCGCCACCATATAGGCTATCCTTGGCGCTGCGGCGCCGCTAGCGCTGCAACTTGGACTAGTGGCGCTACGGCGCAGGTGCCCCTGCAGCGCGGACTTTAAACCTGGAGCTGGCGCCACGTCGCGACACGCCAGTTCCAGATTCTGAAGTTAGCGAGAAAAATAGAACACGGCCAAAAACATCCAATTACTTTATTCACACATGAATTTAAGCATACCCAGACAATATAAATCGTATATGATCATTACCCAACCTATCTAGCATGATTTTAACAACTTAAATCATACAATTATTCTAATCAAATCACATAATTTCACTATTCTTGGTGTTTTTGAAAGTTTTGAAGATAAAATATGAAATTTAAGATATTTATATGCAATTGATGTTTTGAAAACATACATAGATGGTAGAAAACGTGTTATGACCATATATCATCATGTATATACACACAAATCATCAATTCATGCATTGATCATACAATATTTGTTTTCAGAGAACTCAAAACACCATTATCAGAAAACTTTGATTCTAGCATGATTACATGAAATCAATTACTCTAATCATATACAAATTATATAGAATTGATTTATGCATGCTAATAAACATATATAATCAGTTTCTTAACACATTGGCCATAAATTTTAGTTTATAGAGAACTATAATAAACTTTAAGAACGTAAATTGAAGTCTGGGTTGAAGAGATTACCCTGCTAGTGTGTGTAGATTAGTAGGAGATGAAATTCCTTTCTAATTCTTCTTCAATCTCACAATTTCCCTCAAATTCCTCTCTAACTCTCTATGAATTTCTCTAAGTTAAAACTCCTAAATGAAATACGTAAAAAGAAACAAACTGATTAATCCGCGTAGATGACTGGCAATGTTGTGGTCAGTTAATTCCCTTCGTGGGTTAACTGCCTAACTCCTATTAGAGCCTTGTTTGGCTTGAATAGTAAGTATCCCTTCTAATTTATTTTAATTAATCTCTTATAATATAGTTTAATAATGTCACACCCATTTAGGCAATTAATCGAATATCTTATTTAATTTAATTTAAATAAATATGATAATTAATTCACATAGTCACATAATTAAATTCTCATTTATTAATTATGTCAAATTATTAAATCTTTAATTAATTATAAAATTAATTAGAATAACATTATGCTTCTCAAATAATTCATTTAATCAAATAATGTCAATTAAATACATACTTTGAATAATAAAATTCTCCAAATTAATTTAATCAATGTAACACATATAATTAAATTCATCTACCACAATTTCATTAATTAGTTATTTAATCTAATAATTAAATCATCAAAAAATATTTATTTAATTCAATAAATATTTAAATTAAATTACAAAATCTCGTTCGTCACATCTTCCCCTTAAAAGGATTTTGTCCCCAGAATTACGACTCAATCATACTTTGAATAATAAAATTCTCCACATTAATTTAATCAATGTAACACATAAAATTAAATTCATCTACCATAATTTCATCAATTAATTATTTAATCCAATAATTAAATCATCGAAAAATATTTATTTAATTCAATAAATATTTAAATTAAATTACAAAATCTCGTTCGTCACATCTTTCTCTCCTTAAAATGATTATGTCCCTAGAATCACGACTCAATCAATTCGTCCCGTTACATTCTCCCCCCCCCCCCACCTTACAAAGATTATGTCCCCAGAATCACTTACACATAAGTTGTAAGACCCCAAATTATTAATAAATAAAATTTAATTTCCTCTATTTATTATTCTGAAATAGTAAGGGTTAATTTGATTAATGTGGTTAGTTATGGGTAAAATACGCAAATATTTTAAATAAACAAGTGGTTATAAAATATTCATTGTTGTCGGGGAATATTCACTTGGTCATGAAATATTCTTACTGTCGGAGAATATTCGTATGACGGCGCAGTCTTGTGTGAGCCCCATAACGGAAAGCGATTGGATGAAGAAAACGACAAAAATAAGTGGTTTATAAATAACGGCATAGTTGTTACCGTTAATACTGTTGGAATACCCGGTGGTTAAAGCACAGTAATACGCGTTGTTGCACAGTAACACACGATATTGCACCAATTATTGATTCTTACGTAAGAAGGCACTACTCAATAATTGTTACAGTAATTACTGTTCAATATTGTATTTTATTGATTCAATAATTGCTGCGTTGATATTTTATATTACTGTTATTTTAATAATTGTCACTACACAGTATTTTCTATTATCGGAACAATAATTCATATTATCTGAATAATATTATTAGATAACATTATTGGCAATGTCTAGAAATTTCTGTCTAAGGAGAGGTTTGGTCATCTAATTGCGCGCCAGTAAGGAGAGATCCTTATTGGAAAGCCCCCTCTTTCCTGGGAACGGCCTGGTTGCCAGTACTGTGATTCTGTAATATTATTTGTGTATAATTAATTATTAATTTATATGATGAGGAAAATATTAATTTTATGTGGATATAGATGGAGAAAATTTTTAATGTGACAATTGTTGAAAATTAATATTTTATCTTTTTCTGATAAAATAATTCATTTAAATATATTATTTTAATAATATATTGATGATGATATTTTTACAATGAATGTGGGATATATGAGTATATGAGGAGGAAGAGTATTTTTGTGGCATTAAATGATTAACATATGTTTTGTGTGTTGGTGGACACAATTCTTGACCGAAAATTTATTATTGACTGAAAAATTGCCCGTTTGTGGATTTTGGTCAATTTCTGTTTGGAATTTGGAAAAACTTTCTTCTGTAAAGTTGTAGAGAATTGAATTTCCTATAAAAACTCGCGAGATTCGAATTTTCTGATAAAAGGGCTATTTATTATGAATTATTGAAGTTCCGAAGTTTCGAAATAATTGCTTTTTGGAAGTTTTAATTATTTTTATTAAGAAAAACGTTTTTGACATTTGAGTGGCACATGTTAATGGTGTAAATCAGCTGATGTGGTGTGCTAAGGAAATTAAGAAAATTATATTATTAATTTATTAAATTTTCTGCTTTGGTGTTCTAAGCATTTTCCTATAAATAAGGTGCTTAGGTTAGAATTGAAAATCACACCAGAAACACAAGTTTCTCTCTATTTCTCTCTCTATATCGAGTGTATTCTTGTGAGTATACTTTGAGTGTTATTATACGGTGCAAGTTTTCTTCTTAAATGATATTATTTTCTTCAATATCATTATGCCGAAGTATTGATCTGAACTTTTTATCAAATTTGAAACTTTTCATGTCGGGATTACTATTCATGAGTTACTATTCATGAGTTACTATTCACGAGTTACTATTCACGAGTTACTATTCACCGAAAAATGAAATTTTCTTCTTTTCGTCCAAAATATCTATTCTGGATACTAGCTTTGATTGTATCCATGTTTTGATCATTCTTGAATTTTACTTCACTATGATTATTTATGAGGTATTTTTGGACATGGAATAGTTGAAATACGAATCCTTAATATTTGTTCTTTTGTTTCACTGGATTCATTTCTTTAAAATATTTTTCATCATTCTCAGTCTTAAATGATGATATAACTGAATATCTTTGGCCTGTAGTGCAAAGATGAATGATTTCTGATGAATATCTTTGGCCTGTAGTGCAAAGATGAATGATTTCTGATGAATATCTTTGGCCCGTAGTGCAAAGATGAACAGGTGTTGAGATGAACATGATCGACTGGTGATACAAATGAATATCTTTGGCCTGTAGTGCAAAGATGAATATTTGATTAAAGATGGTTATTGATTGTTGTTACAGGGATAAAATATTGATGATGGACTTTTAAATATTGGAAGATAGTAGAACTCATTCTCTACTTGACTCTTCTAATGGTTTGCTGTTTCCGCTGCAGTTATTGATTTAAAACTTGTTGTCTATTGCATTCTATTAGATTTTTCCCTGTTGAAGACTAACGATAATTTGTTGTATATTATCTTAGTCATAATATTCTTTACTGGGCTAGTTGAGCTCATCCTTTTCCTTGTTGTTCCATTTTCTTCTCAGGAGGCGAGAATGTAGCGAGTACTAGTCAGGGTGTGGAATGATGGTTCAAGACAGTTGTTTTAGTAGTCCTCACTATTTTGTAAAATAGTGTATCAATAAGTATAATGAGGACTTAATTGAGTATGAATACTGTCTAGATGATAATATTTGTATTTAAACTCACAGTATATGTGTTGTCGTATTTTGCACGACAATTGTAATAATAAAGTTGTAGTTATTTCTGTACCATGTATTTGGCGACTCAGAATGGGTTGGATGGATTGGACCTGTTTTGGGGGCGTCACAGTTGGTATCAGAGCTTAGGGATATGATCTCTGGCGGAGATCGGGGAATAGAACTAGGAGGGGAGAGACGAGTAAATTCTTCGCTAGTGTGTCCTACCTAAGCTTATCTGTTGGTCGGTCATAATATAGGGATATTATGTGATTTGTTAATTTATTAAATTAACCCTTGTTTATGGCAGTATTTGAGAATGTCGATTGAGAATGTTAACAGTGGAGTAAATGAGACCGTGAAGACACCTTTGCTCACCAACGAGGAGAACGTGCAACAGGCTGGCAATATTCCTCCTGTAAACAACACCACTGAGCAGACGATGAACGACGGGATGTTTAGGAGTTTTTTTCAGTTCATGCAAAACCAGACGAGGGAGACTCGTGTACAAAATACGGGTGGAAATGATAGCAATGCGCGGCTTGTCACAGCCAAGCAGTTCAAAGAGTTGGGACCACCAGAATTCTGGGGAAAGCCGGATCCGATTAAGGCGGAGACGTGGGTCAAGCAAATTACCAAGATATTCGATGTCTTGGGATGTGCGGAGGAACAGAAGGTTCCATTCGCCACCTTTATGTTCCGTGGCGAGGCAGACTACTGGTGGGAGTCTGTGAAGCGTACCCATCCAGCCGCACTCAACATGTCTTGGGAGACATTTCAGAAACTATTCAATGACAAGTACTTTCCTGAAAGTATTCGTCATATGAAGGAGGTAGAGTTTATTAGACTGGAGCAGAATAACATGACGGTGTCCCAATACGAGGCGAAATTTGCAGAGTTGTCCAGGTTTGCACCTCATTTGGTAGAGAATGAGGAACGTATGACGCGGATGTTTTTGAGAGGTTTGAAACCCGGCATACGTCAATATCTCATTTCTCATAAATTTTCTCTCTATTCAGATGTTGTCAACAGGGCTCAATTATTAGAGCGAGATAGCGAGTATGGTCAATCGAGGGACCACAACCAGGATTATACCGGTGACAGCAGTCATCAGAACAACGATAACCAGTGGAGAAAGAAGAATACGGACAAGAACGACAACCACTTTGGTGGTAATCGTGGCCATGAATATAGAAGAAGCGAGTCGGGAGGAGATTTTAAAAAGAGGAGATTCAACAATGATAATACGAAGACGTCAGCACCAGCAGCAACTGGTTCCAAGGGAGGAGAGCGACCACCGGTCATATGCTATAAGTGCGAAAAAGAAGGACATATCAGCACAAACTGCCCACAACAGTTTAAGGTATGTTATAACTGTGGAAAGGAAGGACATATCGCTCGAGATTGTACTGTAGCGAAACCAAGTCCAACGGGGGTGGTGACTCAAAAAGTTGTCCCAGAAAAGTCAAAGTCAACGGTTCCTGGAAGAGCGTTTTTCGTGACTGGTCAAAATGCGAGGAACCTGAACGAAGTTAGCACGGGTTAGTTAATTATAAATTTTTGCGAAGTCTATACCTTATTAGATACCGGTTCTACCCATTCATTTATTTCTCTTGCTTATACTCAACGTTTAAACTTGACTCCGGAGAAATTAGACTTTGATTTATCTGTGGAGACTCCGTTAGGGGAAACTTTCATCACATCCATTGTTTATAAATCTTGTTTGATCCAAGTTGGCACCATCACATTACCTGTTGATCTTATCTCTTTAAAGATACTTGCTTTTGATGTGATTTTAGAAATTGATTGGTTAACTACTCATCATGCCAAAATTGATTGCTTTCGTAAGGTTGTTAGTTTTCATATTCCTAAGCAACCTGTTATTCAAATTCATGCAACCAAACCATTGAAGTCAAATTCTTTCATATCAAGCCGTAAAGTCATTCGTTTATTGAAAAACGGATGTCAAGCTTTCTTAGCTATATTATGAACTTGAACAAAAATACGTCAGATTTGAATGATATTTCTATTGTTAGTAAATCCCTGACGTATTTCCTGAAGAATTTCTTGGCCTACACGTGATATTGAATTTTGTATCGACTTTGAACCCGGTACAAAACCCATTTCTAAAATCTCATATCGAATGGCTTCTATTGAACTTCAGGAGTTAAAAACCTAACTGTAGAAGTTTGTACCCGAGCCTTTATCTGGTGACTTCCTTTGTAGAATGCCCTGAAGCCAGACTCTCCGTAGGGGACGCCATATTCGTACGGTAGTAAACTGATAGGTGTCATTGTGACGTGCTATCCAAGATTGGGATATGAGTCACAGTTGAGAGCAACCTAAGTCAATAATCAAAATACGTAGCTTTCTAGTTATTATCAGAGATTCGTAAAAGGATTTTCTCGAATCGCTACTCCATTAACTCAGCTGACTCGAAAAGATACAAACTTCGAATGGACCGAGGAATGCGAGAAGAGCTTCCAAGAATTCAACATGCGACACCGACGTTGGCTCGAGCTGTTGAAAGATTTTGATCATACCATCCAATACCATCCTGAAAATGTGAAAGCAGTTGCTGACGCATTGAGTAGAAGATCGTATGCGAGTACGAGTGCGATATTGTTGAACACAAAGACTTATTTTGTATAATATATAAATGATAGAGATAAAGTTAATGACTCTAGGGACCCACGTGATGATATGCGAGTAAAATCGACTTTAATCGATAACGTTAAAGCCGCTCAAGCTACAGACCTGGATCTGATGAATATAAAGAAGGTGCAAGAATGTGTTATTCTAGAAGTAAGAGTCGATGAAGAGAAGAAAGCTCAAGCCTTCGATTTATTTAAAATCCTCGATCGAGTAGGAACTGTGGCCTATAGACTCGCCTTAACGCTAAGTATGTCACGTGTTCATAACGTTATTCACGTATCGATGTTACGAACGACCCGAACCACGTTATTGAGTTAGAACCGAACGAGATAGCCGAAGACTTAACGTACGAGGAGGTACCTGTCAAGATCTTGGATAGGAAGGAGCATGTCCTACGCACGAAGGTCTTACCACAAGTTAAAATTTTGTGGAGAAACCATGCTATTGAGGAAATGACCTGGGAGTTGGAAACGGAAATGAAAGCGAGGTATCCTCATCTTTTCGAAACACCAGGTACGTATGTCAATTTTGAGGACGAAATTTCATAAGGAGGAGAGGTTGTAAGACCCCAAATTATTAATAAATGAAATTTAATTTCTTCTATTTATTATTCTGAAATAGTAAGGGTTAATTTGATTAATGTGGTTAGTTATGGGTAAAATGCGCAAATATTTTAAATAAGCAAGTGGTTATAAAATATTCATTGTTGTCGGGGAATATTCGCTTGGTCATGGAATATTCTTACTGTCGGAGAATATTCGTACGACGGCGCAGTCTTGTGTGAGCCCCATAACGGAAAGCGATTGGATGAAGAAAACGACAAAAATAAGTGGTTTATAAATAACGGCATAGTTGTTACCGTTAATACTGTTGGAATACCCGGTGGTTAAAGTACAGTAATACGCGTTGTTGCACAGTAGCACACGATATTGCACCAATTATTGATTCTTACGTAAGAAGGCACTACTCAATAATTGTTACAGTAATTATTGTTCAATATTGTATTTTATTGATTCAATAATTGCTGCGTTGATATTTTATATTACTGTTGTTTTAATAATTGTCACTACACAGTATTTTCTATTATCGGAACAATAATTCATATTATCTGAATAATATTATTAGATAACATTATTGGCAATGTCTAGAAAGTTCTGTCTAAGGAGAGGTTTGGTCATCTAATTGCGCGCCAGTAAGGAGAGATCCTTATTGGAAAGCCCCCTCTTTCCTGGGAACGACCTGGTTGCCAGTACTGTGATTCTGTAATATTATTTGTGTATAATTAATTATTAATTTATATGATGAGGAAAATATTAATTTTATATGGATATAGATGGAGAAAATTTTTAATGTGACAATTGTTGAAAATTAATATTTTATCTTTTTCTGATAAAATAATTCATTTAAATATATTATTTTAATAATATATTGATGATGATATTTTTACAATGAATGTGGGATATATGAGTATATGAGGAGGAAGAGTATTTTTGTGGCATTAAATGATTAACACATATTTTGTGTGTTGGTGGACACAATTCTTGACCGAAAATTTATTATTGACTGAAAAATCACCCCTTTGTGGATTTCGGTCAATTTCTGTTTGGAATTTGGAAAAACTTTCTTCTGCAAAGTTGTAGAGAATTGAATTTCCTATAAAAACACGCGAGATTCGAATTTTCTGATAAAAGGGCTATTTATTATGAATTATTGAAGTTCCGAAGTTCCGAAATAATTGATTTTTGGAAGTTTTAATTATTTTTATTAAGAAAAACGTTTTTGACATTTGAGTGGCACATGTTAATGGTGTAAATCAGCTGATGTGATGTGCTAAGGAAATTAAGAAAATTATATTATTAATTTATTAAATTTTCTGCTTTGGTGTTCTAAGCATTTTCCTATAAATAGGGTGCTTAGGTTAGAATTGAAAATCACACCAGAAATACAAGTTTCTCTCTATTTCTCTCTCTATATCGAGTGTATTCTTGTGAGTATACTTTGAGTGTTGTTATACGGTGCAAGTTTCCTTCAGCACTATATCTAGTATTCCAGTCAGAAGTATCGTCTTTCCGAGGTAAGGGATGTTATTTCTTCTTAAATGATATTATTTTCTTCAATATCATTATGCCGAAGTATTGATCTGAACTTTTTATCAAATTTGAAACTTTTCATGTCGGGATTACTATTCATGAGTTACTATTCATGAGTTACTATTCACGAGTTACTATTCACCGAAAAATGAAATTTTCTTCTTTTCGTCCAAAATATCTATTCTGGATACTAGCTTTGATTTTATCCATGTTTTGATCATTCTTGAATTTTACTCCACTATGATTATTTATGAGGTATGATTGGACATGGAATAGTTGAAATACGAATCCTTAATATTTGTTCTTTTGTTTCACTGGATTCGATTCTTTAAAATATTTTTCATCATCCTCAGTCTTAAATGATGATATAACTGAATATCTTTGGCCTGTAGTGCAAAGATGAATGATTTCTGATGAATATCTTTGGCCTGTAGTGCAAAGATGAATGATTTCTGATGAATATCTTTGGCCCGTAGTGCAAAGATGAACAGGTGTTGAGATGAACATGATCGACTGGTGATACAAATGAATATCTTTGGCCTGTAGTGCAAAGATGAATATTTGATTAAAGATGGTTATATATTGTTGTTACAGGGATAAAATATTGATGATGGACTTTTAAATCTTGGAAGATAGGAGAACTCATTCTCTACTTGACTCTTCTAATGGTTTGCTGTTTTCGCTGCAGTTATTGATTTAAAACTTGTTGTCTATTGTATTCTATTAGATTTTTCCCTGTTGAAGACTAACGATAATTTGTTGTATATTATCTTAGTCATAATATTCTTTACTGGACTAGTTGAGCTCATCCTTTTCCTTGTTGTTCCATTTTCTTCTCAGGAGGCGAGAATGTAGCGAGTACTAGTCGGGGTGTGGAATGATGGTTCAAGACAGTTGTTTTAGTAGTCCTCACTATTTTGTAAAATAGTGTATCAATAAGTATATTGAGGACTTAATTGAGTATGAATACTGTCTAGATGACAATATTTGTATTTAAACTCACAGTATATGTGTTGTCGTATTTTGCACGACAATTGTAATAATAAAGTTGTAGTTATTTCTGTACCATGTATTTGGCGACTCAGAATGGGTTGGATGGATTGGACCTGTTTTGGGGGCGTCACATAAGTTAAGTAAATAAATGAGGATAATTCTTCATCATATGCTCTTCGAGTTCCCATGTAGCTTCTTCAGCGTTGTGGGTCCTCCAGATTACCTTAACAGAAGGTATTACTTTATTTCTGAGAACTTGCTCTTTTCTGTCAACAATCTGAACATGAATTTCTTCATAAGTTAAGTCTTTCTCAAAATGTAGGGGTTCATATTTAATCATATACTTGTAATCAGGTTTGTAGGGTCATAAAACTGAAACATGGAAGAGGTTGTGGACATTCTCGAGTTCCGGAGATAAGGCTACCTCATACGCAACTTCTCCAATCCTTCGCAGTACCTCAAAGGGTCCAATGAACCTTGGGCTTAATTTTTTCTTCTTTTCGAACTTAATCTTTCCCTACCAGGGAGAGACTTTCAAAAACACATAACTACCCGATTCAAACTCAATATTTTTACGGTGTGGATCGGTGTATTTCTTCTGCCTATCTTAAGCTGCTACCAGTCTTGTTTGGATCACTTTGACTATCATTGTTGTCTATTATACCAGTTCTAGACCTAGTAATTGTCTCTCGCCAACTTCATCCCAGAATAGCAGAGTTCTACACTTTCTACCGTACAATACTTCATAAGGTGGTATACCAATACTAGCGTGGTAACTGTTGTTGTAGCTGAACTCTACGAGCGGTAGATGATCATCCCAATTTCCTTTAAAGTCCATTATACAAGCTCTTAACATATCTTCTAATGTCTGTGTTGATGTCGGGTTTCTTATTTGTCCCTTTTCTGTTCTTGTTCTTTTGTGTTCTCATGTAATGTGAGATTTGTTTGAAAAAATAAGTTGTGAAAAGGTCCGACATTTATATGTCAACGATTAGACTATAAGAGTCACCGGTTGGTTTTTTAAATGGTTGTACCAACACAACCGAGAAAAGGTTTGCGCATTGACCCAGTGATATGACACTGCTAAAGGGGTCTGTGAAACCGAGATTCATTAGTGTCCGAGGACTTGCTTATGTGGAGGGAAGGTGTTAGGCAACCCCCGACATCCGTGTTGCCACGGTGATCGCTACTTTTCAAGAAACTGTTGTATGAATGTGTGTGTGTGTGGGTCAATGTGCTGTTATTTAGAAGTAGTGATATGTCTCGTTTGCACCTATATACAAAGGGTTTGAATTTTGTATAAAAGTTCAATTTTAACAAGATATAGTAGTGATGATTTGTAAAAAAAGGTTTTTCAAACCCTTATGCTCAATAGTAATTGAGGCCTTTGATACTTCCATTTTATTAAAATGTTCGGCTTGATTGCTTTTATTTTCGAGATACGAAGTATCTTCGAGAAAATAATGTCTAAAGCAGTACCGAACTCCTCGTGGGTATGAAAACCATCTTAGGAAATCCAAACACCGTGAATAAATTTACAAGCTGCTTACATCTAAAAATGTATCATGGGAACCGAATCTAGATTCAGTAGACTGAATATATGATCACAAGATTCCTAGTGTGACGCCCCCAAAATAGGTGTACAACACCCATTCTGAGTCGCCAAATACATGGTACAAAAAGCAAACTACAACTTCAATAATACAATTGTCGTGCAAAATACGACAACACATACTGTGAGTTTAAATACAAATATTATCTTCTAGACAATATCCACACTCAAATAAGTCCTCATTACAATTATTCAAACACTATTTTATAGAAATAGTGAGGACTGCTAAAACATCTTTCTAGAACCATCACTCCATACCCCGACTAGATCCTGCTATGTTCTCACCTCCTGAGAAGAAAAATGGAACAAAAAGGAAAAGGGTGAACTCAACTAGTCTAGTAAAGAATATTATGACTAAGATAATATACAACAAATTATCATTAGTATTCAATAGGGAAAAATTTGACAGAATATAATCGACAACAAGTTTTAGATCAACAACTGCAGCAGAAACAGCAAACCATTAGAAGAGTCAAGTAGAGAATGAATTCTACTATCTTCTAAGATTTAAAAGTCCATCATCAATATTTTATCCCTGTAACATCAATTAATAATCATCTTTAACCAAATATTCATCTTTGCACTACAGGCCAAAGATATTCATTTGTATCACCAGTCGGTCATGTTCATCTCAACACCTGTTCGTCTTTGCACTACAGGCCAAAGATATTCATCAGGTAATCATACATCTTAGCAATACAGGCCAAAGATATTCAGTAATATCACATTTAGGACTGAGGATGATGAAAATATTTTAAAGGAAACGAATCCAGTGAGACAGAAGGACAAATAGTAGGGATTCGTATAACAGTTTATCCAGGATCAATAATACTTCATAATAATCAATTGTGAAGCAGAATTCAAAAATAAAGATCAAAACATGGATACAATCAAAGATAGTAACCATAATTGATATCTTAGACAAAAAGGAAAATTTTTATTTTTTGGTGAATAGTGCCGTATTCGTGAATAGTGCCGTATACGTGAATAGTGCCGTATACGTGAATAGTAACCCCGACACAAAAAGTTTCAAATTTAATAAAAAAACTCGTATCAATATTTCAGCATAATGATATCGAAGAAAATAATATCATTTAAGAAAAAAATAATATCCCTTACATCAAAATATCAGTACTTATGGTCGGAATACCGGTATAAGGCTGAAAGAAACTTGCTCTGATGAATAGAAACTCTCAAAGTATCTAAATACTCACAAAATACACTCAATAATCTAGAGAGAGAAAGAGAAAAAACTTGTTTCTGGTGTGATTTTTAATTCTAACTTAGCCCTCTATTTATAGGAAAATGTTAGCACACCGAAGCAGACTTAGCCTGCAACCTGATGGCTTTACCTGCTACTATTCAAGCCTACCACATTTGAATAAAAATCTCAGCACATTTCTTCACCAACCAAGATTGGGGCCCACCAATTCTAGAATTTTCCACTAAAATGATAAACTTCGAAAATTCAACAATTTCTGAACCAGTCATCTCGTAAAATTCATAATAAATCATACGTTCATTTTTAACGGTTCAAAATTTGTGGACATATACTCAACTTATATATGTATAACATATCCAAAAATTACCACGATCCAACGGTCGGATTAAAAATTATAACCCCCGTAAAATATCTCAAAAATCCTAATTTTTAATACCTCCATTCCAACAAAAATACTGATAAAAACTTCAACATTAACTCCTTCATTTTTAACCACAAAAATATATAAATATTTCCTTATCATATGAATCAATAATTAATTATTCACAAATAATATTACAAAATCACATTTATGACAACCAGGCCGTTCCCAGGAAAGAGGGGGATTTCCGATAAGAATTTCTCCTTACTGGCGCGCAATTAGATGACCAAACCTCTCCTTAGACAGAACTTTCTAGACATTGCCAATAATGTTATCTAATAATATTATTCAAATAATATGAATTATTGATCTGATAATGGGAAATACTGTGCAGTGACAATTATTGAAACAACAATAATATAAGATATCAATGCAGCAATTATTGAATTACTAAAATAAAATATTGAACAGTAACTACTATAACAATTATTGAGTAGTGCCTTCAATCGTAAGAATCAATAATTGGTGCAATACCGTATGCTACTGTATTTAAACCACCAGGTATTTCAATAGTATTAACGGTAACAACTACGCCGTTAATTATAAATAACTTATACTTGTCGTTTTTTTCATCCAATCGCTTTCTGTTATGGGGCCCACACAAGGCTGCTCCGTCGTACGAATATTCCCCGACAGCAAGAATATTCCACGACCAAACGAATATTCACCGACCAAAAATGAATATTTTATAACTACTTGCTTATTTAAAATATTTGCGCATTTTACCCATAACTAACCACATTAATCAAATCAACCCTTTCTATTTCAAAATAATAAATAGAGGAAATTTAATTTCATTTATTAATAAGTTGGGGTCTTACAACCTCCCCTCCTTATGAAATTTCGTCTTCGAAATTGACGTACGTACTTGGTATTTCGAAAAGGTGAGGATACATCGCTTTCATTTCTGATTCCAACTCACAGGTCATTTCTTCAATAGCATGGTTTCTCCACAAAACCTTAACTTGTGGTATAACCTTCGTGCATAGAACATGTTCTTTCCTATCCAAGATCTTAACAGGTACCTCCTCGTACGTTAAATCTTCGGCTATCTCGTCTGGTTCTAACTCAATTATGTGGTTCGGGTCTTTCACATATTTACGAAGCACAGAAATGTGAAAAACATTATGAACACGAGACATGCTTGGAGGTAATGCGAGTCTATAGGCCACATTTCCTATTCGGTCAAGAATCTCAAATGGACCGACAAATCGTGGATTGAGCTTTCCTCTCTTCCCAAATCTTGCAACTTCTTTCCATGGTGCAACACGTAACAATACATGATCCCCAATATTGAATTCTACATCCTTTCGATGAAGATCCGCATAACTCTTTTGTCAATCATGTGCTGTTTGTATACGTTGTCGAATTATTTGGATGTTCTCTGTAGTTATGCATACCAATTCTTGTCCCAACAATGTTGCTTCACCCACCTCGTCCCAGCATATTGGAGAACGACACTTTCGTCCATATAAGGCTTCAAATGGAGCCATACCTATACTTGCCTGATAACTGTTGTTGTAGGAGAATTCCACCAATGGCAAGTACTTATCCTAACTTCCCTTGAAATCTAGAACACAGAGTCTTAATAGATCTTCAAGGGTTTGAATAGTCCTCTCTGATTGCTCGTCCGTTTGAGGATGGTATGCTGAACTAAATCGTAAATCCGTACCCATAGCTTTCTGCAAACTAACCCAAAATCATGAAGTGAATCTTGGGTCACGATCCGAAACTATGGATACTGGCATGCCATGCAATCTCACAATCTCATTCACGTACATACTAGCAAGATGTTCAAGGGAATAAGTCTCACGTATAGGCAAGAAATGGGCAGACTTGGTTAATCTATCAACAATAACCCAAATCGCATCTATGCCTTGAAAAACCTTGGGAAGACCTGTAACGAAATCCATGGTAATGTGTTCCCACTTCCATTTCGGAATCTCAAGTGGTTGTAATGGACCTTTTGGCACTTGATGCTCCGCCTTTACACGTTGACAAGTTAAACACCTCGAGATAAACTCCGCGATCTCTCTTTTCATATTGCTCCACCAAAATGTATGTCGAAGATCGTGATACATTTTGGTACTCCCAGGATGGATTGCAAACGGTGTGTTGTGTGCCTCCATCATTATTCTATGCTTCAAGTCAAAATCGTTAGGAACACAAAGTCTGGAGTTGACTCGAAGTATTCTTTTTTCATCGATTTTTGCTTCTGGAATAACACCTTCTTGCACGTTCTTCTTCATACGCATCAGCTCTATGTCCGTAGCTTGAGCGGCTTTAACTTTATCAATTAAAGTCGGTTCTACTCGTATATTTGATATCGTCATGTGGTTACTTGGAGCCTTCATCTCTATCTCCATCCTTTGCAAATCATACAAAATGGGCCTTTGTGTTAACAACATTGCACTCGTACCCACGTACGATCTTCTACTCAATGCGTCAGCTACTACGTTCGCTTTTCCAGGATGATATTGGATGGTATGATCGTAATCTTTCAATAGCTCAAGCCAACGTCGTTGCCGCATGTTGAGTCCTTTTGGGTGAAGAAATATTTGAGGCTTTTATGATCCGTATAGATCTCCACTTTCTCCCCATACAGGTAGTGTCTCTAAATCTTCAACGCAAAAACGACTACTACAAATCATGAGTAGGATAATTCCTCTCATATTCTTTAAGTTGTCGCGAGGCATAGGCTATGACTTTCCCATGTTGCATGAGAACGCATCCTAACCCTTTGCCTGAAGCATCGCTGTAGATAACAAATTCATCCAAACCAGATGGTATTATCAGAACAGGTGCCGAAATGAGTCTCCTCTTGAGTTCTTGAAAACTCTTCTCACAATCCTCGCTCCAACCGTATTTTGTATCCTTCCGAGTCAGCTGAGTTAACGGAGTAGCGATTCTAGAAAATCCTTCCACGAATCTCCGGTAATACCCAACTAAGCCCAGAAAGCTACGTACTTTGGTCACCGACTTCGGTTGCTCCAAACTTTGTATGGCTTTAATCTTTGCCGGGTCGACAGATATTCCATATTTTGACACCACGTGCCCAAGGAATGCTACTTCCTCAAGCCAGAACTCGCATTTTTTCAATTTGGCATATAGCTTATTTTCACGAAGCCTTTGCAGTACCAGCTTCAAATGGCGCTCATGATCTTTACGGCTTTTGGAATAGATGAGGATGTCATCAATAAAGATAACAACGAACTGATCTAAATAATCTTTGAATACACGGTTCATCATATCCATAAAAGCAGCAGGAGCATTAGTCAATCCAAAAGACATGACTAAGAATTCATAATGCCCGTACCGAGTTCTGAAGGCAGTCTTTGGAATATTCTCAGTTTTAATCTTCAGCTGATGATATTCAGAACGTAGATCGATCTTTAAAAAGAATTGTGCTCCTTGCAATTGGTCGAACAGATCATCAATACGAGATAGCGGATACCTATTCTTGATGGTGACATGGTTCAATTCTCGATAGTCAATACAAAGTCACATACTCCCGTCTTTCTTCTTTACGAATAAAATAGGAGCACCCCAAGGAGACGTACTAGGACGAATGAAACCGATGTCTAACAATTCCTGTAATTGGACTTTTAACTCCTGAAGTTCAATAGGAGCCATTCGATATGGGGTTTTAGAAATAGGCTTTGTACCGGGTTCAAGGTCAATAAAGAATTCAACTTCACGTTATGGGAGTAGACCAGGAAGTTCTTTAGGAAATACATTGAAAAATTCTCTAACAATAGAAATATTATTCAAATCTGAATTGTCTTTGTTCAAATCCATAACATGGGCTAAGAAAGCTTGACATCCATTTTTCAATAAACGAATAGCTTTGTGGCTTGATATGACAGTGATTGATTTTAGTGGTTTAGTAGTTTGAATTCGTATGACAGGTTGGTTAGGAATATGAAAACTAACAACCTTACGAAAACAATCAATTTTAGCATGATGAGTGGTTAACCAATCAATTCCTAAAATCACATCAAAAGCAAGTATCTTTAAAGAGATAAGATCAACAGGTAATGTGATAGTGCCAACTTGGATCATGCAAGATTTATAAACTGTAGATGTAACGAAGGTTTCACCCAACGGAGTTTCAACAGATAAGTCAAAGTCCAATTTCTCCGAAGTCAAGTTTAAACGTTGAGCACAAGCAAGAGAGATAAAAGAATGGGTAGAACCGGTATCTAGTAAGGTATAAACTTTACAAGAGTTCAAGATTAACTTATCCGTGATCACCTCGTTCGGGTTTCTCACGTTTTGGCCAGTCACGACAAACGCTCTTCCAGGAACCGCTGATTTCAACTTATCCGGAACAACTTTTGGAGTCACCATCCCCGCTGAACTTGGTTTTGCTACAGAACACTCTCGAGCTATATGACCCTCCTTTCCACAGTTATAACATACCTTGGATTGTTGTGGGCAGTTTGGGCTGATATGTCCCTCTTTCCCACATTTGTAACATACGACCGGTGGTCGTTCTCCTCCCCTAGAAACAGTTGATGTTTGTGCTGACGTCTTCACGTTATCGTTGTTGTACCTTCTCTTCTTGAAATCTCCTCCCGACTCGCTCCTTCTATTATCACGACCATGATTACCACCAGAGTGGTTACCGCTTTTGTCCGAATATTTTCCTCCCTACTGGTTTTCATTGCTTCGATGACTGCCGCCACCGGTATGACCCTGGTTGTGGTCCCTCGGTTGCACATACTCATTATCTCGCTCTAATAATTGAGCCATGTTTACAACATCTGAATATAAAGAAAATTTATGAGAGATAAGATATTGCCAAATCTCGGGTTTTAGACCTCTTAGAAACATCCTTGTCATTTGTTCCTCATTTTCGACCAAATGAGGTGCAAACCTGGATAACTCTACAAATTTCGCCTCGTACTGGGACACCGTCATGTTGTTTTGTTCCAGTCTGATAAACTCCACCTCCTTCATATGACGAATACTTTCAGGAAAGTACTTGTCATTGAACAGTTTTTGAAATGTTTCCCAGGACATGTTGAGTGCGTCAGGCTGGGTACGCTTCATAGACTCCCACCAGTAGTCTGCCTCACCGCGGAACATAAAGGTGGCGAATGGAACCTTTTGTTCTTCTGTGCATCCCAAGACATCGAATATCTTGGTAATTTACTTGACCCACGTTTCCGCCATGATCGGATCCCGCTTTCCCTTAAATTATGGTGGTCCCAATTCTTTGAACTGCTTGACTGTGACAAACCGCGAGCTGTTATCATTTCCACCCGTATTCTGCACACGAGTCTCCCTCGTCTGATTTTGCATGAACTACAAAAAGCTCCTAAACATTCCATCATTCATCGTTTGCTCGGTAACGTTGTTTACAGAAGGAATATTGCCTTCCTATTGCACGTTTCCTTGGGTGGTGATCAAAGGTGTCTCCACGGTCTGATTTACTCCATTATTAACGTTCTCAGCTGCCATTCTTAAATACTGCCATAAAACAAGGGTTAATAGTCATGTCATATATTATCCCTATACTTTGACCGACCAAATAAACACCAAATAAACTTAGTCAGGTCATACTAGCGAAGGAATTTCCTGTCTCTCCCCTCCTAGTTCTTGTCTCACATCTCAGCCAGGGATTGTATCCCTAAGCTCTGATACCAACTGTGACATTGGACACCATCATGTGTCAGCACCTCACAAAGGTACCTATCAGCTTGCCACCGCAGAACGGCGTCCTCTACGGAGAGTATGGCTTCGGTGCATCCCCCATCAACAGGAAGTCACCAGCGAGAGGCTCGGGGCTCTTTACTTATAGCTCTGATACCAACTGTGACGCCCCCAAAATAGGTGTACAACACCCATTCTGAGTCGCCAAATACATGGTACAAAAAGCAAACTACAACTTCAATAATACAATTGTCGTGCAAAATACGACAACACATACTGTGAGTTTAAATACAAATATTATCTTCTAGACAATATCCACACTTAAATAAGTCCTCATTACAATTATTCAAACACTATTTTATAGAAATAGTGAGGACTGCTAAAATATCTTTCTAGAACCATCACTCCATACCCCGACTAGATCCTGCTATGTTCTCACCTCCTGAGAAGAAAAATGGAACAAAAAGGAAAAGGGTGAACTCAACTAGTCTAGTAAAGAATATTATGACTAAGATAATATACAACAAATTATCATTAGTATTCAACAGGGAAAAATTTGACAGAATATAATCGACAACAAGTTTTAGATCAACAACTGCAGCAGAAACAGCAAACCATTAGAAGAGTCAAGTAGAGAATGAATTCTACTATCTTCTAAGATTTAAAAGTCCATCATCAATATTTTATCCCTGTAACATCAATTAATAATCATCTTTAACCAAATATTCATCTTTGCACTACAGGCCAAAGATATTCATTTGTATCACCAGTCGGTCATGTTCATCTCAACACCTGTTCGTCTTTGCACTACAGGCCAAAGATATTCATCAGGTAATCATACATCTTAGCAATACAGGCCAAAGATATTCAGTAATATCACATTTAGGACTGAGGATGATGAAAATATTTTAAAGGAAACGAATCCAGTGAGACAGAAGGACAAATAGTAGGGATTCGTATAACAGTTTATCCAGGATCAATAATACTTCATAATAATCAATTGTGAAGCAGAATTCAAAAATAAAGATCAAAACATGGATACAATCAAAGATAGTAACCATAATTGATATCTTAGACAAAAAGGAAAATTTTTATTTTTTGGTGAATAGTGCCGTATTCGTGAATAGTGCCGTATACGTGAATAGTGCCGTATACGTGAATAGTAACCCCGACACAAAAAGTTTCAAATTTAATAAAAAAACTCGTATCAATATTTCAGCATAATGATATCGAAGAAAATAATATCATTTAAGAAAAAAATAATATCCCTTACATCAAAATATCAGTACTTATGGTCGGAATACCGGTATAAGGCTGAAAGAAACTTGCTCTGATGAATAGAAACTCTCAAAGTATCTAAATACTCACAAAATACACTCAATAATCTAGAGAGAGAAAGAGAGAAAACTTGTTTCTGGTGTGATTTTCAATTCTAACTTAGCTCTCTATTTATAGGAAAATGTTAGCACGCCGAAGCAGACTTAGCCTGCAACCTGATGGCTTTACCTGCTACTATTCAAGTCTATCACATTTGAATAAAAATCTCAGCACATTTCTTCACCAACCAAGAGTGGGGCCCACCAATTCTATAATTTTCCACTAAAATGATAAACTCCGAAAATTCAACAATTTCTGAACCAGTCATCTCGTAAAATTCATAATAAATCATACGTTCATTTTTAACGGTTCAAAATTTGTGGACATATACTCAACTTTTATATGTATAACATATCCAAAAATTACCACGATCCAACGGTCGGATTAAAAATTATAACCCCCGTAAAATATCTCAAAAACCCTGATTTTTAATACCTCCATTCCGACAAAAATACTGATAAAAATCACAACATTAACTCCTTCATTTTTAACCATAAAAATATATAAATATTTCCTTATCATATGAATCAATAATTAATTATTCACAAATAATATTACAGAAACATTTATGACAACCAGACCGTTCCTAGGAAAGAGGGGGCTTTCCAATAAGAATTTCTCCTTACTGGCGCGCAATTAGATGACCAAACCTCTCCTTAGACAGAACTTTCTAGACATTGCCAATAATGTTATCTAATAATATTATTCAAATAATATGAATTATTAATCTGATAATGGGAAATACTATGCAGTGACAATTATTGAAACAACAATAATATAAGATATCAATGCAGCAATTATTGAATCAATAGAATAAAATATTGAACAGTAACTACTGTAACAATTATTGAGTAGTGCCTTCCTTCGTAAGAATCAATAATTAGTGCAATACCGTGTGCTACTGTATTTTAACCACCAGGTATTTCAACAGTATTAACGGTAACAACTACGCCGTTAATTATAAACAACTTATACTTGTCATTTTTTTCATCCAATCGCTTTCTATTATGGGGCCCACACAAGGCTGCGCCGTCGTACGAATATTCCCCGACAGCAAGAATATTTCACGACCAAATGAATATTTACCGACCAAAAATGAATATTTTATAACCACATGCTTATTTGAAATATTTGCGCATTTTACCCATAACTAACCATATTAATCAAATCAACCCTTTCTATTTCAAAATAATAAATAGAGGAAATTTAATTTTATTTATTAATAAGTTGGGGTCTTACACCTAGGCTCACATGATAACGCAGTTTATATGAAAGCAGTAAGCAATTATATATATAAAAGTTATAAATATATAAATAAATATATATATATATATATATATATATATATATATATATTGACATGATCAGCCACCACGAAGCACCTCCATTGGGGATCAGAAATGTAAAGAAGCAGTACTAACGGTCAACCGCCACGAAGTAAACTCCAAACAGGACAAAATGTAAAGAAAGCAGTAAAAACGGTCAACCGCCACGAAGTAAACTCCAGGCGAGACGAAATATATATATATATATATATATATATATATATATATATATATATATATATATATATATATATATAAGCAGGTAAACACACCAGATATAAAATTCAGGCTCATCGAACAAAGTCTGACAACAGTTTATATATATAAATATATATATTAAAGCAGTAAATGCACCGGATGTAAAATCCAGGCTAATCGAACATAGTTCGACACACAGTTCATATATATATATATATATATATATATATATATATATATATATATATATATACAAAAGAACTAAAAGCCACGGACCGAAGTCCGGGCAAACACACGCAACACGACTCTCAATATGAAGAATAGTGTGTGAAAAGATGAACAGAAAGACTTTAAAGTATGTAAGAAGGCTTACAGTGGACCGCCAAAGAAGACTTATATAGCTTTAAGTGGATGAACATTTAGCTTCCGCCAGTACAAAAGTACCTATATATGAGCTTACAAGTGTTTAAAATGAGAAAACACTTAACTTATAGTGTGTACAAAGCAAATTGGACAGGACTTCCTCGCCTTTTCTCTTGCAAATATGGCCACCCCAAGCCCTCTATTTATAGAGGGGGGTCCTGCAGGTGTACCTGCGGCTGTCCAGGGTGCCCCAAGAAATGTGGGTCCCGCTGTCTCGAAGTACGTGCACTCAAACAACACGTTATTTGCTCGAACCTTCATAACTTTCAATCCGAGAGTCCGATGGAAGTGTGACATACCATTCCGGAAAGCTCTTTCCGAGAGCTACGCAATGACATATGATTTGCCCTTTTTTGATTCAGGGAAGATGGGTCCATGACCGAAATGGCATTTCTAGGTTTTTGTCAGGCAGTCCGTTAAGTCGTTTTGCGTAGTTTGCACTCAAAAGTTAAAATATGGTTCTTGTGGGACTTCTTTTGAAGTGAAATGAGTTAAAATGAATGTATTTGATTTGAAGTGAAGTTGAATTGGCAAAATGACTATTTTACCCCTCCCTGGGTTATCTCCGGTTTTCGCATAGTTGTAGCAGTCTTTTCTCAGGGTTATCTCTGAGGTTGACTTGATATTGATTTTGAATGTCCTCAGGGTTATCTCTGATGTTGGCTTGACCTCCCGGGGTTGACTCCAGGCTTTGAACTTGATCCCCGGGGGTTATCTCCGAGGTTGAAACTGATTTTCTTGTAGTTATCTCCAGGGTTGGAAACTGGATCTCCCGGGGCTATCTCCGGGGTTGGAATAGATGTTGTTGTCCTCCAGGGTTATCTCTGGAGTGTGAAACACGCGCTTTTGCCCTCCTGCATAGTTAGTAACAGGAAAAAAAAATTTCAAGTGTCTACAGATGCCCCTCTTTATCATGTTCATGTAATGCAATGGAATGGATATGATAAAAATTAGTAGACACTTAAAATATGACAAAGTATTTTTAATGATGCAAATCGCAATGTAATGAATGTTTATGATGAATGTTAAAATGTTTTCACAAATCGCACATCGCATTTCGCATTTAGCCAATCGCACTTCATAAATCGCACATCGCATATTGCATATCAAATATTGTATATCGCAAATCGCATATCGCATATCGCATATCGTAAATCGTATATCGCATATCGCATATCGCATATCGCAAATCGCAAATCCCAAATCGCATATCGCAAATCGCAAATCGCAAATCGCAAATTGCATATCGTATATTGCAAATCGCAAATCGCAAATCGCAATGTAATGAATGTTATGATGAATGTTTAAAATGATTTTTTCAAATCGCTTTACCTTTACCGATCATTGTTGATGCCTATGCTGGTGTTGACTCCAACGATTTGGCTTTTTATCGGTGTCGCCGATGCTTGTTTGATGAAGATAAGTTGAAATGTTTTCTACATCTCTATTGGGGATGACGTTCTGAAATCATCAGACCTTCCCGATGTATACGCTGATAGTTTGCAACGGTGCCTACCTTGCTGATCGCCAAACTATTTCGGTTCCCACTCGAATGGTGGTATATGAAGCTTTCATTGCTGAATTGTTTTGATATTGTGCTGAATTGATGGCAATGGTTTTAGAATACCGGATCATTCGATACCTTCGCGGAAGTAATATTCTAAGGTTTGCTTCGCCAGACTCTGCCTGATGTTACATTCACCCTTTTTGCGGTGATTCGGAGTTTCCTTTCAATGTTGGGTGCTTATACCCCATTTCCTTGAGCGTTTGATTCACAACCTGGCTGAACTGATGACCTTAATGCTGCTGACATCCCTGGAGGGTGCAGCCCGTTCTTTCGTTGCCCAGATTTGCACTTCGGTGTAGAGGCCACAACTTGTGAGGACTTGACGCAGGTTGACGCATTTGATGGTGTAGATTTTATTCGCTAGGCCTTTCGTTGTTGGCCTTTTGCTTTTGAGTTAAGAACTTTTTTTGAGAAATTTCCCTTTCTTTCGTAGGGGCACGCTTATGTCGCCATGATTTCTTTCAGGAGTTCTCCCCCTTCTTTTGATGAGAGGCTTATCCCGCCTTAAACTCCTTCCATTCCTTGGAAATGGATAATGCCCCAGTCCTTTAGCATGTTGATGTCGAGGATTCATATGAGAAACTCTTTGTTGATGAAGTCGCGAATGAGTAATATCTGAATCGCCATTGAGATGATGATGGACCATGCTGATGGTGCTGACTGGTGTATTTTCCACTTTAGGATGGTTAATAAATGCCCCAGTGTTGAGTTGTCACTGCTTCCGAGATTGCCCTAATTTTGTTGTAAGGGACCTAATATTCGGTTGTCGCTAAATTTGAAATTGCCCCAACCTTGCTTGTTGTCTAGGGTAGTTGCTTTGACAGATGGGCAGATAAGATGCCGAGATTGCGAGAGGCTTTTACCTCTATACCATATGATGAACGGGTAGTGGATGTGGGCTTTGATGTTGATAGCTCTTTTTGATTGAGATGCCACTGTAGTTGATAGAGATGATGCTCTAACTCATAGGGATACCGTTGTTGTTGAGCGGGATGAGGCCAGATCATCTAGAGATGCATTGATTGTTGAGCGGGATAGCGCTGTATCTGCCCGAGATATCGCATGCAGTTAGCGGTGGATCTATTGGCTCGTGTAGAAACCCTTGGGCAGGAGATCTCAGCGTTACCTCCTTCTTTCGAGAGGGATGCCACATTAAATTTGGTGGCTCGCTTATCCATTGGTTTGTAGATTAGCTTTGATTTTTCTGCACAGACTAGCTTAGCCATTTTTGTCATGTACATGACATATTGTATATATCTAACAGTATTATATAGCAGGGAAATATGTTTTGATTCACTTCCCTTTTAGTTATGCCTTGTTACTTGCTTGATAATTGCCTGTTTCTCCAGGGCTTTGTGATTTGGATGTATTCTGAACTCCTCCTTGATGGATGGACAGCGAGATGCCTCAGGATTTTCAGAATGGATCGTCGATCTGTGTGTATTCCCTACCATCTTTGGTGTCTTGGTACTAGTTTATGTATGTAGTTGTAGATAGGAGTGTGTTTTTTTTTGTTTTTTTTGTGCTGAGACCGGACCATAAAGATGGCTGCCTACGTACTCCCATGTATTAGGGAGATCAGGTCGACGTAGTTCGCCCCATGTATAGGGCATATTGCAGGTGAAAAGTTTAATCCCATGTACAGGATAAATTAAAGGTGTGAAAGGTTTTGAAAACCTGCGGGGAATGAAGGATCTGGTGATCCGAAACTAGGTTGCTGGTTAGAAAAGTGTTTTTATCCCTAATGGGGCAAATGGGTGTAAAGAAAAGTTGTATATGGTGAAGGGTTAGAAAACCTGAAATGACTGGGGATCTGGTGATCCAAAGCCAGAATGTTTGCTTGATGGTAACCTCAGACATAGTATCGTTTCAGGGTGTCCGAGTTAATGAGTTATGGAAATTCATCGCCATCCATTTCCTATAATCTGAGAGCGCCTCATGTCAATACCTCCTTGTCAATAAATGGGCCTTCCTAGTTTGGAGCGAATTTTCCTTTAGACTGGGCTTGGTTGTCAATGATCTTCTTCAAAACCAAGACGTGTTGTTTGAACTGCCGTAGTCAGACTTTTTTGTTATAGGATCTTCTTTACAAGTAAAGGGCCGCTCATGTGTGGGCCAAATACTCCCCCATGGATTTCATCCATGAGCCTCTGAGCTTGGTCCTCGTCCAGATATCTGAGGAGACCTCGTCCTGCATCTCTTTTGTAGAGTGCATCTCCGCTCAGGTAGAATTTCATAGCAAGTTGATGGATCCGCCTTCTTTTAGTCGAGCTCGCCTCAGCGGGTGTAGATCTATCTTGTAAGTGCTCATTGATATGCTGATATCAAGGGTGCTGGATGGGAGGTAGCTCATCCGATACTTCTCCAATGTAATTCCTATAGGCTGGATCCTTTTGTTGGGCAAATGTGAGGATTGGCATGTCTTCCTTGTCATGTATGTTGATCAAGGAGGCCAAGATTGCTAACGCATCCGCAAAATCATTCCTATTCCAAGGAATGTGGAGGAAGGATTTTTCTTCAAACTTCGAAGCCATTTGTAGAACATGTTGATGGTAAGGCAGCAACTGTCGAACCTGTTAAAGAGCTTTTTTTATTTTTTTTATTTTTCTTTTTTCTATTTTTTCTTTTTCTTTTTCTTTTTTTATGCATTAGATCGTGAAAAAGAGCCATATGGCTCACTGATAGGTAGCTCCGGCATTGATGAGACCGAATGACAATTGTCTGTAGTAAAAGGTTCCCTAAGGAGTGATGAATACAGTTTTATCATGATCTTCTTCAGCAACCATAATTTGATGGTACCCTGCGAAGCAATCAGTAAAGGAGTACATGTCGTATTGAGCAGTATTGTCAACGAGAATGTGGATAAATGGCACGGAAAAGCTATCTTTAAGGCAAGCTTTATTCAGATCCTGGTAATCCATGCAAACTCGCACCTCTCCTTCGGGTTTCGGCACGGGGACTATGTTGGATAGCCATTCAGGGTATGCTGACACCATGATGATGCCGACTTAAAATTGTTTCACAATTTTTTCTTTAACTTCCACTTAGGTTTTAATTGCCTGAGCTTCTACCTGGCTGGCTTGAATCCCCCTTTGATGGGAAGGCGATGAATGACAACGTCAGTGGATAAACCGACCATGTCTTTGTGAGACCATGCAAACGCATCCTAGAATAGGGTCAATAGAGTAACCATGTCATTCCTTTGGTTTGGAGTGAGGTCCGTACCAATCTGAATTTGTTTAGGGTTTTCTAAGGTTCCGAGATTTAAAAGAGGTGGTTTGATCAAGATTTGGCTTGGGTTTGGTTTCTACCCATTCTTTGATCTCCTTAGGTATCTCATAGTCCTCTTGTATTTCCATCAAGTCTGAGTCCAACTTTACATCAAAGTTATAGTCCTTATGGAGAATAGGCACCTCATCAACAAGTCTAGGCACATTTAACTTTAGAGTCCTGAAACAAAAATGCTTTCGCCTAATATATGAAACTGTTCAATCACACAAAGTGTTAGCATGTAATGACAAAAGTAACTGCTAATACTATACAGAAAAAGTAAGCAGTTATTGCTATCTACAGGGCAGAGGGAGTTTCTTCCCTTTTTACCCTTGTCGACCAATGCAAGGAGTGCTGCTCCAATTGTCGAGGGCAAAGTCCTGGTGGACTACAGTGATGGAGGGGCTGTCATCATCCTCCTTTTCCCGAATGATTACCATTATGTCTGGGCAATCATCTTCTGGGGTGTATCTGTTTGTGTGTTCATCATGGACAATGATGCGTACGTTGGACATCATTCTGACGATGTCTTGTTTAATTCTTCGTTCCTCTTCTTCCAATGCGGGATCTGGAACTAGGATTTCTTTCTCCTTCAACGGTATCGGTTTAGGAAATAACATAGTCTTTACATGGACATGCACCTTTACCGGAGATCGTACAGGCTCAGGAATTGTAGCTGGAGATAATCGCCATGTGGCTGAAGCTGAAGGAATCTGTCTTTGCTTATGAGGACTCCTGCGACTGGAACTAGCAGTATCCGGACCTTAGGTTCCTTCTTGTACGGAGGATTCAGCATGTGTGGGTATCCTTGTACCCTGAGTAGATTAGTGTAGTTCTTTAAGTAGAACAGCCAAATCTGTGATTTGTTTACTTAATTCGTCGAATTCTTTGCTATAAACTTGGTTAAAATCAGTCTGGTCAGATGAACACATAATTGGTTGTAGGCTTGTGGCCTTTTTGGATTTTGACCGGGTTATTGGACCAATTATATCCCTACAAAAAAGACTTATATAGTTTAGTCTTAGTGAATGTAGCAATATTATGTAACGTGTCCGTTTAGGAGTATCGTCCTGCGAAACGGATGTCAGTTGACAAGATAGCATGTCATGTTTTGATATACAGGGAAGGTATGTACACATTCCTTTATATTTTCCTTTACATTGAGATTTACATGGAAATGAAATTACAAGTAATTGAATTTACAAGTAATTGAAATGTGAAAATATGAAGAGACTTTCCTCTACGTTTGGTTTATCAGAGGCTGACCTATCTTAGGTTTCTCTCGCGATTTTTCGGCATGAAGGTTCCCAAATCATCGCAATTTACTTGACGGGAAGTTAATCTGTTCATTCAACTGGAGCGAATTTGGGTGGTTACTTTCCTGAGCCTCGCTGGAATTAGTCTTCCTACGAGTCCAGTAATCAAACACTGACAGGATAGCCTCCTGATGGAGGAACCACACAACATACATTCACATACAACGTGTCTCACCGTTTATGAAAACGATGACATGTGCGAAGCACTAATATCACAAGTAGATATATTGCAGTGCAGTAAAGAAATGCATTCGTACACATTCATCAAATGTAAATGCAACATCCACACACAAGCATATAATAGTTTTAAAAAGCTTAAAATAGCGACTTAAATCCTCTTACTGTTATCCCTAGCAGAGTCGCCACCTGTCAACGTCGGGTTTTTTATTTGTCTCTTTTCTGTTCTTGTTCTTTTGTGTTCTCATGTTATGTGAGATTTGTTTGAAAAGACAAGTTGTGAAAAGGTCCGACATTTATATGTCGACGATTGGACTATAAGAGTCGCCAGTTGGTTTTTTAAATGGTTGTACCAACACAACCGAGAAAAGGTTTGCACATTGACCGAGTGCTGTGACACTGCTAAACGGGTATGTGAAACTGAGATTCATTAGGGTCCGGGGACTTGCTTATGCTGAGGGAAGGCCCCCGACATCCATGTTGCCACGGTAACTGCCACTTTTCAAGAAACTGTTATATACAAAGGGTTTGAATTTTGTATAAAAGTTCAGTTTTAACAAGATATAGCAGTGATGATTTGTAAAAAGAGGTGTTTCAAACCCTCATTCTCAATAGTAATTGAGGCCTTTGATACTTCCATTTTATTAAAATGTTCGGCTTGATTGCTTTTATTTTTAAGATGCTAAGCATCTTCGAGAAAATAATGTATAATATATATACAAAAGAACTAAAAGCCACGGACCGAAGTCCGGGAAAATACACGCAACACGACTCTCAATGTAAAGAATAGTGTGTGTAAAGATGAAGAGAAAGGCTTTAAAGTATGTAAGAAGGCTTGCAGTGGACTGCCAAAGAAGACTTCTATAGCTTAAAGTGGATGAATACTAGGCTCCCACCGGTAGAAAAGTAGTTATATATGAGCTTACAAGTGTTTAAAATGAGAAAGCACTCAACTTATAGTGTGTACAGAGCAAATTGGACAGGGTTTCCTCGCCTTTTCTCTTGCAAATATGGCCATCCCAAGCCCTCTATTTATAGAGGGGGGCACCGCAGGTGTACCGACAGCAGCAGGTGTACCTGCAGTTGCCCGGGGTGCTCTGGGTAATGTGGGTCTCGCTTTCTCGAAGTACGTGCACTCGAACAATACGTTGTTCGCTCGAACCATCATAACTTTCAATTCGAGAGAGTCCGATGGAAGCGTGCCATACCATTCTGGAGAGCTCTTTCCGAGAGCTACGCAATGACATATGATTTGCCCTTTTTTTATTTCGAGAAGATGGGTCCATGACCGAAATGACATTTCTGAGTTTTCGTCAGGCAGTCTGTTGAGCTGTTTTGCGTAGTTTGCACTCGAAAGTTAAAATATGATTCTTGTGGGACTTCTTTTGAAGTAAAATGAGTTGAAATGAGTGTATTTGATTTGAAGTGAAGTTGAGTTGGCAAAATAACCATTTTGCCCCTCCTGGGGTTATCTCCAATTTTCACGTAGTTGTAGCAATCTTTTCTCAGGGTTATCTCTGAGGTTGACTTGATATTGACTTTGAATGTCCTCAGGGTTATCTCTGAGGATGGCTTGACCTCCCGAGGTTGACTACAGACTTTGAACTTGATCCCCCGAGGTTATCTCTGAGGTTGAAATAGATTTTTTTGGGGTTATCTCCGAGGTTGGAAACTGGATCTCCTGGGGCTATTTCCGGGGTTGGAATAGATGTTGTGGTCCTCCAGGGTTATCTCTAGAGTGTGAAACAGACGCATTTGCCCTCCTTCATAGTTAGTAACAGGAAAAAAAAAATTGAGTGTCTACAGTCTGAATCGTTCTTTCACTTTGCCCATCTGTCTGAGGGTGATATGCCGTACTCATTCTCAATTGCGTACACATGCATTCATATAGTCATTTCCAGAAGTTTGATGTAAAGCGCGGATCCTTATCGAAAATAATTGACACCGAAACTCCGTGCCTCGAAACAATCTCTTTTCCATATAATTTTGCCAACTAGTATAAGTTGAATTTGATTCTGATCGGAAGGAATTGTGCGGATTTTGTCATTCGGTCAACGATAACCCATACTGCGTCATAGCCTTTCTGAGTTATTAGAAGGTCAACCACGAAATCCATCGTAATATGTTCCCATTTTCATTCTGGAATCTCTAACGGTTGTAGCAACCCACTCGGCCTTTGATGCTCTTCTTTCACTTTCTGACATGTCAGACATTTAGCAACACACTGTGCAACATCTCGTTTCAAATTTGGCCACTGGAAATGTTGTAGAAGATCTTGGTACATCTTGGTACTACCAGGGTGAATCGAATATCGTGAGTTATGAGCCTCGCTCAAAATGTCTTCCTTAATCTCTGGCACTGGCGGTACCCAAATTTTGCTCTCAAATCTGAGTATTCCTTCATTGTCCATCTTAAATCTCGGTTCGGTTCCTTCAGATATCTTCTTTTTCACCTTTTCACATTCTTCATCCTGAAGTTGAGCTTCTTTAACTTTATCCACAAAAGTTGTACCAGATTGCATCTGGAACAACTTCTCGTCAATCTCTATTGCATACTTTACTTCTAATTCCAGCTTTTCCATCGCTGAAATTAGCTCTTGCTGAGCGGTCAACATCATCAATTTCTCTCAACCCTTTCTACTTAAGGTGTCGACAACCACATTTGCTTTACCCGGATGGTATAAAATTTCACAATCATAGTCCTTAATTAACTTTAACCACTTTCTCTTACGCATATTCAAGTCCTTCTGTGTAAAAATATATTTCAGACTCTTGTGGTCTGTATATATTTCACACTTCTCCCCATAGAGATAGTGCCTCCAGATCTTCAAAGTAAAAACCACCGCAGCTAACTCCAAGTCGTGAGTCGGATACCCCTTCTCATAATTCTTCAATTGTCGTGACGCATACGCAATGACTCTGCCATTTTGCATAAGCAAACAGCTAAGTCCTTTATGTGACGCATCACTAAAAACTACAAAATTTCCTATGTCATCAGGAAGAGATAGCATAGGTGTTGTACTCAATCTCGTCTTAAGTTCTTAGAAGCTTTCCTCACACTTCTCCGTCCAAACAAATTTCACAGGTTTCCTAGTCAAATTTGTCAGTGGGGTTGCGATCTTGGAAAAGTCCTGAATGAATCTTCTGTAATATTCTATCAATCCAAGGAAACTTCTTACTTCCGACGGTGTTTTCGGCTGATCCTAGTTCATCACAGTTTCAACTTTGGAGGGATCTACTGAAATTCCTTCCTTATCAATCACATGCCCAAGAAATTTTACCCGCTCAATCCAAAATTAGCATTTCAAAAACTTGGCATACAATTTCTCCCTTCTCAATGCCTCTAACGTTACCTTTAAATGCACTACATATTCTTCCTTGGTCTTCGAGTATACCAAAATGTCATCGATAAATACCATCATAAATTTATCCAAAAATAGCTTGAACACTCCGTTCATTAGGCCCATAAATGTTGCAGGAGCAATCATTAGACAGAATGACATCACCAAAAATTCGTAGTGACCATATCGCATTCTGAACGCTGTCTTCGGTACATCCTCTGGCCTCACCTTCAACTGATGATAACCACTCCTCAAGTCTATCTTTGAAAAGTATCTCACTCCCTTCAATTGATCAAACATGTCATCGATCCTCGTTAATGGACATCTATTCTTAATTATGACCTTATTTAGTTCTCTATAGTCGATGCAGAGCTGCATCGTCCCATCCTTCTTCTTCATAAATAACATTGGCGCTCTCCACGGTGATACACTTAGTTGAATGTACTTCTTGTCCAGTAACTCTTACAGTTGTACCATCAATTCTTTCATCTCTACCGGTGCCATCCGGTATGGTGCCTTCGATATTGGAGTCATTCCTGATGCCAAATCGATCACAAAATCAACCTCTCAGTCTGGTGGAAGTCCTGGTAGATCATCCAAAAATACGTCTGCGAAGTCCTTCACGACTAGTATCTCCTTTATTTTTAAGTTCTCTTTACGACTGTCGACTATGTAAGCTAGATATCCTACACAGTCTTGTCTTAACAACTTCTTGGCTTTCATCATCATCAAAAAACTCGCTTGTCTAGGTGACTTGCTGCCATAGAATAAAACCTTTGACGAAGTCATAAGGTTAATATATTTCTTCTAGCAATCAATTAAAGCCCCGTAATTGAATAACTAATCCATTCCCAGATGATATTAAATTCCCCAAGTCTGATAGGGATAAGATCTACATTCATAATATTACCCTTAATATCCACCCTACAGTTCTTATGTACGTGCTTAACAAGGATTATTTCTCTATTCGCAATTTCTATGCTCATGGGGTATTCTAACTCATCCTTAGGAAATTCTAAGTTCTTAGCAAAGTCATCGGATATAAATGAACAAGTAGCACCCGAATCAAATAATACATAAGCATTAACTTTATTGATCGGAATGATACCTGACACCTCATCGCGAGACTGTACACAATCCTGCACTGTCATGTTGAAGGTCCTGGCGGTCGGTCGGTTGGTTGCGGTTGGTCCTATAATAGTTAAAGCACTTCCATTGCTATTTCCCATGTTCCCTCCTGATCCTTCCCCTCCAGATCCCTTCTTGGGATAGTCCCTTGCCAGATGGTCCTTTGAGCCGCAAGTGAAGCAGGCGCCCTTCTTTGGGTTAGGGCAGTTAGGTGATATGTGGCCTTCCTAACCATAATTATAGAACACCCGTTTTCCTTTCATGCAAACTCCCAGATGAGATTTCCTGCATGTTGGACTTGCTTCAATCCTCTTCTTCTGACCTCCTTGCTGATTTCCAGTTGATGAGTTATCAGACCACCTTCTCTTCTGATTGTTGCTTCCTCCTGTGTTACTTCCACTGGCTTTGTTAATTCCTTCATTTTCACTCTTCTTCTTCTTCTGATCCTGATTATACTTAGTCACCGCATCACTCCCACCTTCAGTGAGGATGGCCTTCTCCAATACTCCAGCAAAAGTTTTCAGCTGAAACATTGACACTTTACTATATAACCAGGGCTTCAATCCTTGTTCAAACCTTCTTGCTTTTCTCTCATCCGTATGCACCTGATATGTAGCAAACATGTCCAACTCATTTAATCTTGTCGCATAGTTTGGCACGAACATATTTCCTTACTTCAATTCTAGAAATTGTACCTCCATTTGGTTCTGCGAGCTTGTCGGGAAGTACATCTCAAAGAACATCTCCTTAAACCCCTCCCAGGTGATCACACCTTCTCCTCCACGGACCTTATTTGCTTGCCACCAATAACTAGCTTCTGATTTCAGCATGAACGTTGCATAGGTAGTTTTCTGGTCCTCTCTGACTTCAGCGATGTCAAAAACTTTTTCCATCTCCATAACCCAAGTTTGAGCTTCTATCGGGTTCATGGAGCCTTTAAACTCTGGCGGTCCCACTGCCTTGAAGTCCTTGAACGTTGTATTTGGTGGAGCTTGAGGTTGATTGTTAATCGCTCCAACTAATAAATTCACCAATTGCTGAACAGGGTTAGCATTGGCGTCGTTGTTATTGTTTATCGGCCCTTCTTGGGCTAGTTAACGTTTTGGACTTCTTCTCGGTGGCATATTTCTGTTAAAATATATGCTTATTAGATCTTTATTCAATTCTCTAAATATCTAAGGCTTAACTCAAACATTTTAACATGATCACATAACACATTTTCTCAAATAACTTTGATATATTTATTTAATCAAAAGTTTTAATAAACTACGATAGCATCACTACTATTTACATCAATTATCCCAAGATAAAAAATCTACAGGATTTAAAACATTAAAATATTCCTCTATTTATAAACACATCGGAATTTACATTTTTAACTACCAGATAGGTTTTCACATAATTAAACTATTCCTATCACTGCTTGCTAAGGCGTTGAATAGCTTTGCTACGCTCTTCTTCCATAATGCGGGACATCGTCCTGCGATCTAGCATGTACGATGGTAGTCCTTCAAACTAAATTGGATATCTCATAACCCGATCCTGGGTCTCATCAATCGCATTTTGAAGCGTAGAGTGCGTCTCCTTAAGCTTAGCCTTCTTCACCCGACAGTTCTCTTCTGCAAGATCTGCACGTCGTGATTCCCTTACCCATGCGTCCTCTGCTATGGCCAGCCTTGCTGAGTTCTCTTTCAGTTCATTCTTCAACTCCTCTATTTCCTCTTACTTCTGCTCGGTTTGACCCTTCTTGTGAACCAAATCCCAATCTACGTTTCCCAAACGTGTGTGAAGGGCCTCAACCTCCCTATCCCTCTACTCGATGGTAAGCTGTTGAATAATCGTCCGCTCCTTCAGCTCCTGAATAGTATCTCGTAACTCTATGTTATGGTCATATAGCTCGTCGTACATCTCAGCACTAATAGAGTTCGGTGGGAACTCATCTTCTTCCTCTTCTTCCTCAGGGTCCTCCTCTGGATCCGACTCAGGCTCATGCTCCTGACCAACAACTGTGATTAACGGGGATGACTCTCTCTGTACCAACTGCTCCCGAACGACATGAATGTCTCGGGGCTCATCCTATATTGGTACTCGGGGTTCCACCTCCCCAGCTTGACTAGATCCTCCAACATCTGACATCTTGATAACATAGTTTTTATGTTTTAGTTACTAATCGATACTCGCGAGCACATAAGTTTATCACATAAGCACATAAAGTTTTTTATTATCTTCAATGAATTAAGGAATTTATTTCTTAGAACTCGATAAGAGTTTATCACCACTATGTTCTCGTTCTTCTATAAGGTTACTACCTAAGGTTTTTCCCCCCACCTAAGGTTCATAACCTACAGCTCTGATACCAACCTGTGACACCCCTAAATCCGGGTACTTCAATTCCCATATAATTTGGTGTTCACTGTACAAACATCATATGTATATCTACCCATAATAAATGAAACCATAAAATAAATAGAAATAAACACTCTCCTTAAGGACTTACAACATCTAAAAATAAATACATCAATTCTAGGTCATACTAACCTTAAATCTCAAATGCGAAAATATAAACAAATATTAAGTCTTACACAATTTAAACATAAGTCTGAAACATAACATAACAAATAAACAACAAGTCTTCATCACTTGTTAATCTTGCCATTGCCTTTGTTAGTAGAAGGCTCGTCGGACCTTTCGTTCTTAACTGTAATGTTATTATTACGCAAGAGTGAGCACGATTGCCCTCAAGTATAATAATGTAACAACAATATAATAACATGCGAGTAAATCAAAGACTTCTAAAATAAGAAACTCGACTTTTGAATCAAGAATGAATAACAAGAATCAAAAGAACTCTTGAGGGTCATAAGACCTTGAACTATGTCCTAGGTTATCAAGTGTTTAAACCTGAAACCTTTAACAGTCATAAGACTATGGACTCTTCTACTCGTACTTAGGGGGATCAGCCCTTAGTACCATACTGTGCACAACATCTTAACGCTAAAGCAAAAGTAATCCCCTATAACAGGATTGTTCATCTCAGTTTGACATTAGAGTCCGCACCAAAGGAAGTTTGGTTTGGATAAGCTCAACAAGGGTTCTGAAATTTAGAACGTTCATCAACTATGGACTAGTCAAACCGCTAATCTTATAAGTTTCAACAATAAATGATATTCAAATTGAATAATAAACTCAAGAGGTATACAATGGGATAAGTATTGTATAATAGGAATCATGTTTTAAAAGATTGATAATACCTACTATGAAATCTTGAACTTGATCAATGAATAATAAGAACTTGATCGATATAAAATATAAGTCTAGAACTTGCTCAAATAAAGAGGTAAGGTTTAGAAACTTGCCTCGTGCGTAGGTTACACGTTAATTATACACGTTCCTCGATTTAATCCTATATATCATTTACATTCACAATACTAGTCAATTATAACGTAACTAGCGTCACAAGTTCATTCTCTTTTGTCTAAACTCTGATTATGATTATACTAATCAAATTACCACACTTGTTTTCACATAATATTAGATTTCACGAACGACTAGCTAACTATGCGTTCAATAATTCAATTAAACATGTAAGTACTTCATTGACATGTTAAGAATCTATTTTAACATCACAATATATGTCTAACACATTTTTATGTTCATTAGATTAGGTTACTATTACATTCCCTGGACTAAAACAATTAACATTTCTGGACAAACTGCATAGTGGCGCTGCGGGGCCACCATATAGGCTATCCTTGGCACTGCAACACGGCTGGCGCTACAACTTGGACTAGTGGCACTGTGACGCGGACTTTAAGCCTGGAGCTGGCACCGCGGCGCGACATGCCAGTTCCAGATTCTAAAATTCGCGAGAAAAGCAGAACACAGCTAAAAACATCCAATTACTTTATTCACACATGAATTTAAGCATACCCAGACAATATAATTCGTATATGATCATTACCCAACCTATCTAGCATGATTTTAACAACTTATATAATACAATTATTCGAATCAAATCACTTAATTTCACTATTCTTGGTGTTTTTTGAAAGTTTTAAAGATAAAACATGAAATTTAACATATTTATATGCAATTGATGTTTTGAAAACATACATAGATGGTAGAAAACGTGTTATGACCATATATCATCATGTATATACACACAAATCATCAATTCATGCATTGATCATACAATATTTGTTTTTTAAAGAACTCAAAACACCATTAACTGAAAACTCTGATTCTAGCATGATTACATGAAATCAGTTACTCTAATCACATACAAATCATATAGAATTGATTTATGCATGCTAATAAACATATATAATCAGTTTCCTAACACATTGGCCATAAATTTTAGTTTACAGAGAACTATAATAAACTTTAAGAACGTAAATTGAAGTATGGGTTGAAGAGATTACCCTGCTAGTATGTGTAGATTAGTAGGAGATGAAATTTCTTTCTAATTCTTCTTCAATCTCACAATTTCCCTCAAATTCCTCTTTGACTCTCTATGAATTTCTCTAAGTTAAAACTCCTAAATGAAATACGTAAAAAGAAACAGACTGATTAATGCGCTTAGATGACTGGCAACGTTGTGGTCAGTTAATCCCCTTCGTGGGTTAACTGCCAAACTTCTATTAGGGCCTTGTTTGGCCTGAATAATAAGTATCCCTTCTAATTTATTTTAATTAATCTCTTATAATATAGTTTAATAATGACACACCCATTTAGGCAATTAATCGAATATCTTATTTAATTTAAATAAATATGATAATTAATTCACAGTCACATAATTAAATTCTCATTTATTAATTATGTCAAATTATTAAATCTCTAATTAATTATAAAATTAATTAAAATAATATTATGCTTCTCAAATAATTCATTTAATCAAACAATCTCAATTAAATACATACTTTGAATAATAAAATTCTCCACATTAATTAATTTAATCAATGTAACAAATATAATTAAATTCATCTACCATAATTTTATCAATTAATTATTTAATCCAATAATTAAATAATAGAAAAATATTTATTTAATTTAATAAATATTCAAATTAAATTACAAAATCTCGTTCGTCACAAGTTATAAGACCCCAACTTTTAATGAATAAAGTCATAATTTTCTCTAAATATTATTTTGAATAATAAGGTGTTGATTTGATATAATGTTTTAGTTATGGGTGATATGTGCACATTTTATAAAGTAAGCAAGTTGTCTATAATATTCGTTTGGTCGGAAAATATTATTTTTATTGGAGAATATCTGTACGACGACGCAATCATTGGTGAACCACATAACAAAATAACTGTCGGATATAGAAAGCGACAGAAATAAACTTTTTATAAAAAATAATGGCAAAACTTTTACCGTTAACTGTTGAAATACCCGGTGATAAAAGTATAGTAATACTCGTGGTTGCACAGTAGCACACGGTATTGCACAGTATCTCTGATTATTGATTTTTACGTAAGAAGTCACTCAGTTTTATTCAATAATTACCGCAGTAAATTGTTACAAAGTAACTCATATTATTGATTCAATTATTGTCATAGTATCATCTACACAATAGTTTATATTATTAAATCAATAATTGGCACGACATAATTATTCATATTATTAGTTAGCATTATTGGCAATGTCTAGAAAATTCTGTCGATGAAGGGGGTTAGGTTATGTAATAACCCGATATTTTTCTATATAAATAAATGAGGAATTTTGCATATAAATTTTTTTTTAAAAAAAAGATGAGAATATATGTGAGATAATGTGTATGTAAATATGTGATAAATAAAATTTATTTTTTACATGAATGATTTCAAATAATTTTATTTTAGAATTATTGATCGTTATAAAGTATATACTTATAATAATTAATTTTATAGTAGAAATACCTTTATTAATTATTTTTCATGAAAATATGATTTTTATATTATTTAATTAATATATGAAATGATTATTAGAATTATTAGAATTATTATTTTAGTATATGAATTTTAGTTCAGATTATTTAAGTTAATTATTTTTAACTTGATTAATAATGTTGTATATGAAAGATAAATCAGATATGGAATCCAAACCCTAAATTTGGATTTTTGTTCATGGAATGGGAATAATGATATAATATAATTTATATTTTAATTTTTTAGTGCTATAAATATGTACTGTATATCTGTAGACCGATAATGGTTAGTCAATTTTAGTGAATAATGTCAAAACCCTAGTATTACTGTCATATACCATAATTGGAAACTCAAAATAGGAGTTTAAGGTCGGTCAGAAATTGTGTTATACGAATTATGTGCATATTATAGAATTACTTTTAATTAGGAAAATCCTAATTAATATTTAAAAACCCTAATTTAAAATTAGAAACCCTAATTTGCTAATTAGGAATCCTAATTGCTAAAACTAGAAATCCTAATTATTATTTTAGTAAATTGAACTGGTAATTTGGGAACCCTAATTATGTTAAGGAACCCTAATTATTTAAAACCCTAAATTCTATTAAAAACACTAATTTAATTAGTGTGTTTTAAATTAAAATTTTATTACACTTTAATTTTAATTTTTCAAACCCTAGAAATTATTTGGAAAACCTTAAGATTTATAATCTAGTGATTAAACCCTAGATTCAAGCACCTTGGACAAGAATACCCCTGACATTAAAATAAAATTACCAAAGTGCCCTTTTTGTCACATTCTTGAATTATTGCTAGCCAAATCTTTTCAAATCTTGGCTAGCCACCCTACACTACCTAGTTGTGAGCTACATCTGTTGGGTAAAATCTAATTACGCACAATACGCAAGTATACGTGGTCAACAAGTAATAAAGTGATAAGTTGAGTATCGTTCCCACAGAGAATTATTTAACAAAAATTACCAAGTACTAACCCGTAACCAACTCAATCTTATTTAAACGAATGAATTTCAAATTATATAAATTAAACTACTCTTAAATTCCACTAGTTAAATTAAGATAACGGAGATTTAAGATCACAACTTCACTTATTGCTTCATTTAAGTTAACACACTTCTCATCAATTATTCTCTATCCTAAATTGTTAATCAAGAACACTAAAGCAGATAAAACCACCTCTCGATGCATAATACCCAAATTAACATCAATCCACAATTAAGATAGAAATTCGTTAAACACCTTAATCAACTAACCCACTATATCTCTATGTGAATTACAATTGAAAAAAGTTTAAGAATAAGTTCTCTATCTGATTACATGCGATGTCAAGCATATCTCTACCTTAACATTCATCAAGATTAAGCTATTCACAAAATCATGAACACATACTATCATGATAAGATCTAAATCAATACTTCATTATCTCTCGAGTTCATATAGATTATCACGGTAATTGATGGCCAATCAATTAAACAATTGAGTCCAAATCATAATATACAATCCTCACAATAGAACATAATAATTGATAGCGAAACATATTAAAATAAACTACACAATAAGATCCATTGTAATTTCAAACAAAGAATTAGTTCATGATTATTGAATTAAAACTAAGAATTCACAATTGAATAATCATTAAAAGACAAAGATAGAAAAAGATAAAAAGATAGAATCTATTGTCTGTAGATTTGGCGTTCCCTCTTTGCCTGAATCTTCAATGGTCTCCAAGTTGCTTCAATCTCCAAATCTAACAAGAACTAGTGTTTTGATCTAATTTACTCTAATCTAATCTAATGTAATCCTCTAAAACTAATCTATATCCCCCTCTTTTATGCCTCTCATCATGTATTTATAGTTCTAATGGATACCCAAACAAGTTAGGCAACTAAGAATCCTATTCTAGCTCAAATTGGACATCAAATAACCCAATTCAGCTGTCTTCCCGCCGCCTAGCGCGCCTCGCGCTATCCCCAAGCCATTCTGGACGCGGCCCGCGCTACTGTAGCAGAGGAACTGATGGACTAGCGCGCCCCTAGCGCGGTCCGCGCTACTCTATTTTCTGTTGCGACGTCCTTTGGTAAAACAGGCATAACTTTTGATCCGGGAGGAATTATGGGGCCTGCCACCTATCAAATCGAAGATACCGACGAGATCTACAACTTTCGTTCTTTAACAATTGACAGATTCCGGTTGGAACAAGACGGAAATCGAGCTTAAAGTAGATGTTGTGTAAATGGCAAGCACGACAAGTCTTAACTTTGATCTGTGTTGATAAAAAGGCCATAACTCTCGAATTCAAGCTCCGATTGGGATGATTCACGATGTTCCGGAAAGCTAAAAAGAAGTTCTACACTAAAATCCAAGTTCCAAGCCAAGAACATGCATCTCACTTGGTGTTAAAAGTCCTTCAATATTCTCTTCTTGCACTTGCTTGCGTATTTTGGTCCAAAAGATGTCCGAATTACTTTCCCTTGCTTCTTCATGCCAATGCCGTGTCATCGCCTACAAAATAACATAAAATGTATGAAAAGTAACTAAGAAACATGAGATTAAGAAAATAATTCAAGTAATAGATACCGGATAAGTAGGTATAAAACCTACTTATCAAATACCCCCAAACTTAAACATTTGCTTGTCCTCAAGCAAAAACACAAAACAATAATGCAATGCAACGCAACTAATCTACATGCCTACGAATCCAACAGTAATGACAGAAATAAGTCTATTCAATCGGCCTTAGAGAAATCAAGTAAACATGATAATACATCATATCAAAACCAATCAATAACTTCTCAATCAATCATCAAATCTTAGACTGTTATCACTAATATAGTGCGTGTGTGCTCCACAACAATGTTAACTGATATAAAATTAAATTTAACACATAACAAGTCTCTTCGAATGCATCATACAGTGTAAACTCAAGAAATTTAAATACAAGCTAGATCCAACTAAAATTAAACAATCACCAATATCGAGGGTCAACATGAGATACTTATGCTTCATTTTTTATCTACGGGGGCTTTTTGCTCTTATTTCCCGTTTTATTCATTATTTTTGAATGATGGATAGTGAGTGCATTTTACGCTCCATCTCATGCATGTGTTTATGAGGAGTGCATTTCGAGCTTCTTCTCGACCCACCACATGACTCAATTTATTCAACTCAATATCTTTTTTTTTCTTTTCTTTTTTTCTTTTCTTTTTTTTTTCTTTTTGTATTGTTTTTTTTCTCTTTTTTTTATAGCTTATGTACCCTAAATATTCCTCCAAACTTAGGTTCTTGTCTAACTTTAGTTATTGCTACTTATTCTTGTCATTCTTTCATTCAAACTAGCATTATCCTTTAGAGTCCAATTATGTATCAATTTAAACTCAATCAATCAACAAGTTGTTTTTACTGTGCTATCCTTATTATACCATTTTCAAACAGAAAAAGACTCAATTCATAACAAGAAATCACATCAAAGCTCTAATAGTCAGTACTATACTTGTCTATCCAATTCCAATCTCATCATTGGCCAAAATAAACTGTAACTATCAAACAGCTGGACTCATGCAAGATGTACTAAATGCTATAGAAACATAGTAAACTAACTACTAATTTTTCAATTTTTCAATTTTTCTTTTTCAAGAAACTGAATGCAAAAACTAAATGTAACTATATGAATTACAATGTAAATAACTAACTATATGTAATATGACACTAAAATGCCCTCAAACTTAAAACAGACATTGTCCTCAATGGCTAAGATAGGAAAAATTAAAAGAGAGGACTTCCCTAAAAATACAACATTTTCCTCCTTGTCTGCTAAGTCTGAAGAATAGGCTAGACACATTGGAATAAATCGGGAACCACACTTGAGTTGGACTTGACTAATATTGGAAATAAACCACTTTTAACGCCTGGGATGTTCGAGCGGCGCGGCCCGCGCCGTATGTATGCCTTAAATGATTTTGGGGTTCCCTCTTTGTAAAGATGTCCCAATTTGAATGAATTTGTGCATGGAATGGATTGGATTTAGGATTGGATTGTTGTGTTTATGACTGATAGGAAATTGACTTCTTGGATGGTTGGAGTTCATATAGGGGATGGAAAACCAACGTGGTTAGGAAGATGGGGATGGACTGGTTTAATGGGAATGGAAGTTGAAAAGGAGAAGGAGAGGTAAAAATGGTGTAATTGGGAGTTATGGGGAATAGGAATTGCAATAGAATTGGGAGATATGGAGAGTTTGCATGTAATGAGGAGAGATATCTTGATTCAGTTTATAACACGTAGCTCCAACTGTTCAGAATCTGCTAGTCCTGAGTAGTGCGGTCAGCGCTGGTTATGAACAAGGCATAGCGCGCCCCGCGCTTGGTATACAGAAGTTGCTGGAATGATGGCGCGGTCTGCGCTGGACATAGGCTTGATGCAGCGCTGTCCGCGCTATGTATCCAGAAGGCGAGGGTTAGTTCAGCGCGTTCCGCGCTAGGGAATCGGCGTCTTCGGCGCGGTCAGCGCTGGGCTGGCAGTGGCTGTTTGTTCTTGAACTTCCTGTAATTAGCTAAGCGTGAAGTGATGGCGGCGACGATCATTTTCCTATCCATTGAACCTCCAATACCTGTAATAAAGAGAGACAACATGGATTAGATAATAAGAGAACTTAATAAGCAAATTAATTCTTATCTACTAAATAAACTAGTAAAGCATATAAATATAAAAATTCCTGAGTTGCCTCCCAGTCAGCACTTGATTTATAGTCTTTCAGCCTGACTTTGTCTGGTCAATGCTATCCAATTCCTCTTCAAGAGTTGAGGAACCCTCCATCCATCAGAAATAATATAGCTTTTGGTAGGTTCCCATTTACGATGGCCAATGCATCAAAGTTATCTAGCATGCTCTGATTTGGTATGATCTCAATCAAGAACGTCCCACAGCTAGGTGTTTTCTCTATTGTGTATGTGATCACTTTGGGGCATGGAAGCTTGTCACACACAATGGGCTCTTCGTCTATCTTCTCTTTTTCTTCCCACCATGGATTGAAAATTGTACTCACTCTTATGTCAACAAGAGCTTCGCCGACGACATGACTACCAAGTGGGCATGATTTTGCAAATCTAATTGGATCCTTGAACTTTCGTGAAGAAAGCACTTGGGGCATAAATAACATAGGCTCATCGTCGTTGGTACCCACAGTTAGTTCTTCGCTGACCTTGTTTTCATTATCCCCACTTGTCTCCTCTTTTTCAAAATCTCGTGTCTCATCTAGTTGTAGATTTGGCTCGGGCACGTCATTAATCTCGGAATCCTCGTCATAACACCAATTATTTCGAGAAAGGTTACTTACAGCTTTGGTCAATTGATCTATCTTATTTTGAAGATTTTGAATTGCTATCTCTTGATACTGAATTGACCGCTCTTGATTAATCATCCTCTCCTCAGTTGATGCTACAAATTTGAACCACAAATCTTCCAAACTTGAATTATCTGTGTCAGTTTTGGAATCCATGTATTGAGGACCATGAGTTGAAGTGGTGATGAGTTGTTCCATCTGGTGCTGAAAATTATGGCTCGATATTTCTTGACTCATCATCCTCTCCTCTTGGTTTGCTATAATCCTTAACATGAATTCCTTCAACTCTAAATTGTCTTCTTTTCGCATTGGAGGTGGATATGAGAATTCCGGCGTGTATGTTGGATTTGGAGTAGAGTATTGGTCTTCATAAGTATAGCTCCATGAAGAATCCGAGTAATACCCCCAAACTTGATCATAATTATCATATGCATACTGATTGAGGTAATTACCACCATACTGTACCGGCCCAAGATTGACGGTGCATTGATTACTCGGGTGATTGTCAGCACAATAGTCACACATAACTGTCATCCTTCGACTCCTTTGGGCTGCAAAAAAGTCCAACTTCCTCGAAAGTTCTTCAATCTGTGCTGACATTGCAGAAAATGCATTAAGTCCATCAATCCCCGTTTTCCTTGGTTGAGTAATGTTCGTGAATGGCCATTGATACGCAAAGTCATCCATGGTACCTGAAAAGAGAGAAATATAGGAAGAGAATTAAAAATAAAAATAAAAATGTTTAAATTAAGACTAATTTGATTGAAATTAATATTGGCAAAGAGATATTAAACTAATTTCCCAGCAACGGCGCCAAAAACTTGTTGGGTAAAATCTAATTACGCACAACACGCAAGTATACGTGGTCAACAAGTAATAAAGTGATAAGTTGAGTATCGTTCTCACAGAGAATTATTTAACAAAAATCACCAAGTACTAACCCGTAACCAACTCAATCTTATTTAAACGAATAAATTTCAAATTATATAAATTAAACTACTCTTAAATTCCACTAGTTAAATTAAGATAACGGAGATTTAAGATCACAACTTCACTTATTACTTCATTTAAGTTAACACACTTTTCATCAATTATTCTATATCCTGAATTGTTAATCAAGAACACTAAAGCAGATAAAACCGCCTCTCGATGCATAATACCCATATTAACGTCAATCCACAATTAAGATAGAAATTCGTTAAACACCTTAATCAACTAACCCACTATATCTCTATGTGAATTACAATTGAAGAAAGTTTAAGATTAAGTTCTCTATCCGATTGCATGCGATGTCAAGCATATCTCTACCTTAACATTCATCAAGATTAAGCTATTCACAAAATCATGAACACATGCTATCATGATAAGATCTAAATCAATACTTCACCTCTCGAGTTCATATAGATTATCACGGTAATTGATGGCCAATCAATTAAACAATTGAGTCCAAATCATAATAGACAATCCTCACAATAGAACATAATAATTGATAGCGATGCATATTAAAATAAACTACACAATAAGATCCATTGTAATCTCAAACAAAGAATTAGTTCATGATTATTGAATTAAAACTAAGAATCCACAATTGAATAATCATTAAAAGACAAAGATAGAAGAAGATAAGAAGATAGAATCTATTGTCTGTAGATTTGACGCTCCATCATTGCTCCTACTTTGAATCTTCAATGGTCTCCAAGTTGCTTCAATCTCCAAATCTAACAAGAACTAGTATTTTGATCTAATTTACTCTAATCTAATCTAATGGAATCCTCCAAAGCTAATCTATATCCCCCTCTTTTATGCCTCTCATAATGTATTTATAGTTCTAATAGATACCCAAACAAGTTAGGCAACTAAGAATCCTATTCTAGCTCAAATTGGACATCAAATAACCCAATTCAGCTGTCTTCCCACCACCTAGCGTGCCCCGCGCTGTCCCCAACCTATTCTGGGCGCGGCCCGCACTACTGTAGCAGAGGAACTGATGGACTAGCGCGCCCCTAGCGCGGTCCGCGCTACTCTATTTTCTGTTGCGACGTCCTTTGATAAAACAGGCATAACTTTTGATCCAGGAGGAATTACGGGGCCTGCCACCTATCAAATCGAAGATATCGACGAGATCTACAACTTTCATTCTTTAACAATTGACAGATTCGGTCTGTAGCAAGGCGTAAAACGAGCTTGAAGTAGATGATGTGTAAATGGCAAGCACGACAAGTCTTAACTTTGATCTGTGTTGATAAAAAGGTCATAACTCTCGCATCCAAGCTCCGATTAGGATGATTCAAGATGTTCCGAAAAGCTAAGAAGAAGGTCTACACTAAAATCTAAGGTCCAAGCCAAGAACATGCATCTCACTTAGTGTTAAAAGTCCTTCAATATTCCCTTCTTGCACTTGCTTGCGTATTTTGGTCCAAAAGATGTCCGAATTGCTTTCCCTTGCTTCTTCATGCCAATGTCATGTCATCGCCTACAAAATAACATAAAATGTATGAAAAGTAACTAATAAACATGAGATTAAGCAAATAATTCAAGTAATAGATACCAGATAAGTAGGTATAAAACCTACTTATCAACATCACCAGCACATGATCAGCTACTAGCATACAAGTTCATTGCATCAATTCATTTGCATAGATTAAGAGAGAGAAAGCTACTAAAAATTTCTCATTTGGTTATCTAACTCCTAAACAACTTTTCTCTCTCCCAAACCTCTGAAAATACAAGACATATCAATCCCCTAAGCAAGCCCCATAAACACCAACATCAAATCAGAAGCATAGAAATCAAAATTGAATCATAAAGAGGTAAATCCTAATCTAGAAATTTGATTTTTGATTTTGTTTTAGATGTATTTTTTTGTGTGTTAAATATGTTGTATGGAGTCTAATTAAGTGATCTGGGTTGATACATGTTAGATCCATAACATCTATAGGCTCAGATCTAGTATTTTATAAAATTTAGAAAAATTTTGTTTGGTGGTTTGACAACGAATGTCAGTCCTTATATCTCTGTTATCTGTAAAGATGTTTGTGTTTTGAAAGTTTGTACTTGTAGTCTGTTAGGAGATCTTTAATATACAACTTGAATCAGGTCCATATCTGTTGTAAATTAAAAGTTATTTAAGGTCAAAATGGGTTGACCGACATTGACCGGCTGTTCTTGAAACCCAGATTCTGCCCAGAAACCTCTGACAGTGTTTTTGCAGAGCTTGGATCTTGCTATGTTTAAGTTTTTTTTTTTCATGTTGTTTTTAGTTGTAGACTGACATTAAGACTTCATGCTAAAGCCTTTATATCACATAGATCCTTAACAGAATCAAATCTAGTGATGGTCAAACTAAGGCAGCCGAAACTGCTCAAAAACATTTTTGGAAAACCCAGAAATGTTCAAGAACAGTTCTAGGAGGGTACTATGACCGGCCCATGTATTTTTATTGTACTGATGTTATGCTGATCTCATGATATATTATTGTTCCTTGTCAAGTACTCTATACGTATGAACCATTAAATCACATGAAACAAGGCTGGAGCCTAAATTAAATCGAGCATGAAACTAGGAACTCGAACTTCTGGGTTTCTGGAAAAACCCAGAAACACTCTGACAGTGTGTTGGTAAGCCCAGATCTCCTTGCGTGTTTGTTGTATGACCTAGATGATGGTTTGTTACTGTAGTGTTACACTTCAGGTACACGATCAAAGTTTAACTTGGCCCAGCAACTCAATACACAATACATGATTCGTGGTCAAACCTGGTCACTCGTTCAATGACATGCGTGTTCTGGGTTTGGTGAAGAACACCATTAGCGACAGTTTTGTCGCCTAATGTACCTTTAGCGATAGTTTATTTATTAAATTAATTATTTTAATTAAATAAATAGGAAAAACTTAGTTTTTAATTATTAAAAATACAAATAAATTAGTAAAAATTATTTTAAAGTCCGAAAATTAGTTTTTAATTATTTTAAGTATATTTCATAAATATTTAATATTTTTAGAATATAAAAGGTAATTACTTAATTTAAGTGTAATATTAAATAAATTATTTAAAAATAATTTTTATACATGATAAATCATTTAAAAATATATTATGGTATAAAAAGATATTTTAAGTTATTTTTTATAGCTTTTAATATTTTGTGATGAATTTCATTAATAAATTAAATATTAATGATAATTAAGTTAGTTAATAAATGTATTAAATAAATGATAAAAAATAGAATAAATGATTTAAAATTTATATAAAAATGATTTAAAGGTTATAAAAATATTTTAAGTTATAAAATATAATTTTTGATATTTTATCATTAAAAATATTAAAATTTTAATATTAAGGATATTAGATTTATTTAATAATTATATTAAATAAAGTAATGTAAAAATGATTTTTATATTAGAAAAATCATTTTAAATAAAAATAAAATGCTTAAAGATATTTTAAGTTATAAAACATAACTTTTAATATTTAAAAAATAATTTCATTAATAATTGAATAGTAATGATAATAATGTAATATTAAGGATATTAGATTTATTTAATAATTTATATTAAATAAATAGTTTTAAAATAGTTTTATTAATTTAAAAATCATTTAAAAAGGATATTAATGAATTAAAAATATTCTAAGTTATAATCAATGACTTTTAATATTTTGATAAATAATAAATTAATATTCTAATATTAATAGTAATTATTTAAAAATGATTTTAAATGTTTTAAAAATCATTTAAGGGTAATATTAATACTTTAAAAATATTTTGAGTTATTATAAATAACTTTAATATTTTGGAAATGGTTTTATTAATAGTTTAATATTAATTAAATATTAATGATAATAGAATTGTTTAAGATTTAAATCATTTATTAATGATTTTGGTGTTTGAAAAATCATGATAAATTATATTAAATGTTTAAAAATTATTATAAGGCTATGAAAAATAATATGACTGATATTTAAAATATCTAAACAACTACTGAACTACGCGATAGAGTCTTAGACTCGATAATTACCCGATAACGTCGTTGGTACACTGAAATATTTCAGAAATCGATCTAGACTTATATAATTGGATTCGATAAGTGTTTATTTGTGATTCAATGGTTGTTAAACATATGTGACAATGTGATTAGGTTATGTGCTGACTGCAATAAGCCGTATTATGTGTTACAATATAATTCTAATCAGTAAAATGATCTTATTACTGATAGGTTGTTATACAAAAGATAAGAATTAAGTTGCGTATTGTAAGTAGCAGGCCAGGCAAGTATCCTACATTTGTATTTTCTTTATGCAATGAACATGAGTAAGAAGTTTCAGAATTATATTATTATTATTACCAGATTATTAACCCTATTGTTATATATGTTATATCCGATCATTGATTATCAACATGGTACTATATTGTAATTCAGATGTATATATCCTGTTCGTTAATTTCTAAATATGGTTATTCAAGTGTCCTTACTTGAATAATCATTGTATTTAATCACATGTTGATATATATATATATATTTATACCTATTGATACTAGTATGTATACAATAACAAAGAGTCGTCGAAGCTATTTGATCAGCTAGACACAGATTTAGAAACATAGTTGAATATGATAAAACCTTTTTGTATCCCATCAAATTATTTTGGTTCAGATTCTCGACTAAGTATGAACATCCCGAACATGGAAAAACTTTTATGCGCCCAAGGCGAACAGAGTGAACGATAACATTATTTTTGCATGTAGTATTGATCAATACAGGGCATAACGGGCTGATCACCCCCATGGCCGTAAGTTATGACGGTTTGCAGATGAAGTTCTGCTAAACATATTCAAAAATTAAAAACAATGTTCACAATATGTCACCTTAACCCTATTTATAGTCATTACGTAGTTTCAAAAAATTTGATATAGAGTTGTTATGTTATCATTATCGGTTCAGATTACTTCACAACTATTGACTTGTTGTAGAAGGGTAGTACAAAGAAAATATTTAACCCTTTCAGCTAATGTTTATAATTATTATTACTTGCTGGGCACTCAAATGCTCACTCTTACTTAAATTAAATATTTTTAGTTAAGTATGATCAACCTGAAGGCTCAGGCAAGAACAAGGGAAAAGGAAAGTTATTCGAATGAGATTTATAATATTCTGTGTAATAGTTATAGTTTATTAAGACAATGATACATATTATCTATGATGTAATGAATGTTTAAAGGTCTCATACCTGGGATTTAAACTTTGACGCATTTGTAAATTAAGTTTGATATTTAGATTATTGTTATTATTATTAGTATTATTTAACTCATAGAAATAGTATCGTGAAGCACCGAGTTCGGGTTTTAAGTACTTGAATTTGGGGGCGTCACAGGTTGGTATCAAAGCTTTAGGGTTAAAAACCTTAGGTGGGATAGACCTTAGGCTATAACCTTTAGGACAGAGAGAAACGTTGAAAATATAAATAACTCATATAGAGTTTAAAAGGAGAGGAATTGAATAAATTCATCGTTAAAAAAAAGATAATTTTTATAAAATTATTATTTGTTGTGTGTATATACTATATGCTAATCAAGATAATTTTTGTGTAGATGTCAGGTAGAAAAGAATTAGAATACCCTCAGATCGTAAAGAATGAGCCAATATCAAAGCCAATAGCTGAAATAGAGGCTCACAGTGCAAGCAACCTTGATGAGGTGGTAGTTTTGGAAAACATAGTACCAGATCCAGAAACAGTAGAACTGACAGATAATGATTCAGACACTGAAGTTAGAGCTGATCAAGCATCAACAGAAGTGCAAAATCTGAGGAACCAGGTTTCTTCTCTGGAAAAGTTGTGGGAAATAGAAAGGCTATTAAACAGTCAGTTGTGAAAAGCGTTAATGGAAACTATGGAAGAACAAAATAAGCTTAAAATCCAAATTGATCAAATGGGAACCAGAAGCATCAGATCGTGTGCAACTCCGAACAAAAAAGGGAAAAGAAAGATGAAAGACCGTGACTTAGAAAATAAGTGGAATTAGTAGTTGATTATGTATGTTTGATAATGTATGGGTGTAATGTAATATTCTCAAACGTTTATGTAAGTTATTGCAGTAATTCTCGACTTTTATGGTCATAAAGGGATAGCAGTATGTGCTACGTTATGTAAAGTACTTGGAATTAATGAATATGAATCTACGTTTGATTAAAGGAATAAGTTTTGTATAAAACTTCGTATTACATGTTAAACTTATACAATAAGGTTTAGAATGTAAGTTAAAATTATGATTTTATGTAATCAAATAATGCCGCCAAGACATCGAACACGAAATCAAAGGGCAGAAGAATCTGTCAATAACGCTGAGGGACAACAGCAAGACCCGATGCAAAACTTTGAGAACATGGTAGCTCAAGCTATGCAACAGGGAATATCAGCCGCAGGGAACCAGCCAAACAATCGCTTGGAAAAATTTAAAGACTTCAAGGCAGTAGGACCACCAGAATTTAGGGGATCAGCTGACTCTATAGAAGCCCAGACATGGATTAACGAGATAGAAAAGGCGTTCGTAATTGCTAGGGTAGATGAGGGGTAAAAGACCACTTTTGCCACTTATATGATGAAAGGGGAGGCTAACTTTTGGTGGGAGGCAAATTAAACTAGGGCAGGAGAAGGAGTAATTACTTGGGCTAGGTTTAATATTTTATTTTTCAAAAACTACCTCTCAGCTAGCATGCAGGCTAGGATGGATGTGAAATTTCTAGAGTTAAAGCAGGATAACATGATTGTTGCGGAGTATGCCGCAAAGTTTAATGAGTTGGCTAGGTTTGCTCTGCATCAAGTTGATACGGAGGCTAGAAAGGCAAGGAGGTTTGAGCTGGGCTTAAAACCATGGCTCTACAACAAGGTGGCAGTATTGCAGATTAATACTTTTACAGCACTCATGAAAAAGGCTATCATAGCAAAGGAAGGGAGTGAGGCCATGAGCCTCTACAACAAGGAGAAGAAGAACAAAGGCAAAGTAGGAGGAGCTGTGAAGGTGGAAGGTAATAGTGGAAATAGGGGAGAGAAAAGAAAAGGAAATTATTTCGAGAATGTTCAGGTGAAGCATGAAGGTGTAAAGAAACAGACCGTGCAGTGTAAGAATTATGGAAAAAATCACTCTGGTGAGTGTCTGTAGGGTAAGTTTGTATGTTACAAGTGCGGGAAGGAGGGCCATATCTCTCCCAACTGCCCCAACCTAAGGATGAACAGTGGGTGTTTTCTGTGTGGGTCGATGGAGCATAATGTGAAGGATTGTCCAAAGAGGAAAATGGAGGCGGGGAGTGTAACCACAGAAAAAGGCAGCGGGACTCTGGCGATCACAGGATCGACTTCGACCAACAAACCACCAAAAGCAACCGCGAGAGTCTTTAATATGACGGTCCAGGATACTATGGCAGCTGATAATGGAACTCCAGGTATTATTCGAATAACTTTTATTTTTCATGTATATATATGATTTTCCTATATATATAGCAAATTGTTTTATAAAGAAATTTTGAAGGAGGAATTTGAGTTCATCTGAAAATCAAATTTTCTGTTTAATCAGATAGACAAGCTTTATGACGAATAGTTAAAGGTCAGTTCGATCAAATATGATCGAGATCTACTTATAATAATTGTGTAGGCTATGTACCCTTATATGTATGAGTTTTAAAACGGTGATTCCGGGGGACGGAATCCTTATAAGGGAGGGTGAATGTAATAACCCGATATTTTTCTATATAAATAAATGAGGAATTTTGCATATAAATTTTTTTTTTTTAAAAAAGATAAGAATATATGTGAGGTAATGTGTATGTAAATATGTGATAAATAAAATTTATTTATTACATGAATGATTTTAAATAATTTTATTTTAGAATTATTGATCATTATAAAGTATATACTTATAATAATTAATTTTATAGTAGAAATGTCTTTATTAATTATTTTCCATAAAAATATGATTTTTATATTATTTAATTAATACATGAAATGATTATTATAATTATTAGAATTATTATTTTAGTATATGAATTTTAGTTTAGATTATTTAAGTTAATTATTTTTAACTTGATTAATAATGTTGTATATGAAAGATAAATTAGATATGGAATCCAAATCCTAAATTTGGATTTTTGTTCAAGGGATAAGAATAATAATATAATATAATATATATTTTATTTTTCAGTGCTATAAATATGTACTGTATATCTGTAGACCGATAATAGTTAGTCAATTTTAGTGAATAATGTCAAAACTCTAGTATTACTGTCATATACTGTGAGACCCCAGATTTTATGAATAAATATTTAATTTTTCTCGAAATAATTTTTTTTTATATTATGGTGTGGATTTGATATAATAGTTATGGGTAATATTTATAAATTTTGCAAAGTATGCAAGTTGTTATAAAATATTCGTTTGGTCGGAGAATATTCTTTTTGTCGAGGAATATTCGTACGACGGCACAATCATTGGTGGACCCCACAACAGAATTATTGTCGGATTGAGAAAACGACAAAAATATTTTATTAAAAATAACGGCGGAAGTTTTACCATTGTTACTGTTGAACTACTCGGTAGTAAAAGTACAGTAATACGCGTGGTTGCATAGTAGCACACGGTATTGATTATTGATGCTTACGTGAGAAGTCACTCAGCTATACTCAATTATTGCTACAGTAATTGCTGCATCATATCTCTTAAATTATTGTCATAGTATCGTCTGTATAATATGTTATATTATTAAATCAATAATTGAGACGTTGTGGTAAGTTTGGTTATTTTATGGGGGGCCATATGTCATCATCTAAGAGTCTCTTCGTCAATAGTAATTACCGTCGTCAATAGTAATTACCTTCGTCAATAGTATTTACCTTGGTCAATAGTATTTACCTTGGTCAATAGTAATTACCTTCGTCAATAGTATTTACCTTGGTCAATAGTAATTACTTTCGTCAATAGTAGTTGTCCCTTCAATATTACCAAGAGTCATTTGACCCTTCGTTAAGACCAAGAGTCATTTGACCCTTCGTTAAGACCAAGAGCCACCCTCAGTTTTTCTATAAATAGAGGCCTAGGGCTTCATTATTTTTCACGAATTCATTCAAGCTATAGAGAGAGAAAGTATAGAGAGAATAAGAGAGAGAGAATAAAAGTATTCTGCTACATCACTTTTCTAATATCCAGTTCTTTTAAGGTAGGGAATATTATTTCTTTTATATTCATGAAGAGAACTTCTGTTATTCCATTCGTTATTATTCTGTTGGAATAACCAGTATACGCGGTCTACCCTATACTTGGTGACATTCTTCTATTATTCTGTTGGAACATCCTGTCTGTGTGTTTTACACCGGACCTGGTTCCGTTTATTATTCTGTTGGAACATCCTGTCTGTGTGTTTTACACCGGACCTGGTTCCGTTTTTATTATTATTCTGTTGGAACATCCTGTCTGTGTGTTTTACACCGGACCTGGTTCCATTATTTATTATTCTGTCGGAATATCCTGTCTGTGCATTTACGCCGGACCTGGTTCCATTATTTATTATTCTGTCGGAATATCCTGTCTGTGCATTTACGCCGGACCTGGTTCCATTATTTATTATTCTGTTGGAATAACCTGTCTGTGCGGTCTATCGCATGCATGGTGATTTCTTTTGTTATTCCATTCTTTATTGTACTCAGTTGGTTAAGTTTTGACTTCTATACTCCATGAAATTTGTGGAATATCCTTGATAGTTGCGTTTCATCCAGTATCTTTTCAAGAAAATATTCTTCTAAGCATTCTTGAATTTTACTCCACAATGCAGTATCATGTTGACAATTTGAACGTTGTTAATTCCTGGATAAATTAATTCTTGAACTTGTTTTATTGAATTCTTATATCATTGTCATCATCCTCATGTTTATAAAATGTTGAAAGTCATCTGTGGCATGTAGTGCATAGATGGACTTGGTATGATTATGACCAGGGATTATTCGGTATAATCATGACCGTAATGTTACAAATGATGTGGTAAAAGTCCTCATTGGCCCGTAGTGCATTGATGGACAGTTGTTGGCATGATCATGACCATTAATGAATACACAAATATCCTTGGCCGTAGTGCAGGGGTGATTCGATGATGTGGATTATTTTATTAAGCTGAGTCTCAGCGATTACAGTGTTGAAAAACTTTTTAAATCATAAAAGATAGTAGAGTTTATTTTCTACTTGACTCTTTTAATGGATTGCTTGTTCCGCTACAGTTAAACTTGATGTCTATTATATTTTATCAGTTTAACATTGTTGAAGGCTAATGATAATTTATTCTGCATTATCTTAGTCATAATATTTCTTACTGGGCTAGTTGAGCTCACCCTTTCTTTCACTGTTCTCTTCAGGAAATGAGAACGTAGCTGGGATAAGTCGGGGTACGGAGTGATGGTCCGAATGATAGTATTAGTTAGTAGTCCTCACTATTCTATGTAATGGTGTGTTAATAAATGTAATGAGGACTCCTTTTGAGTATGAATACTCTCTAGAAGATAATATTTGTATTCAAACTCACAGTTTATGTTTTGTCGTATTGTACACGACAGATGTATTAATCAGTTGTATTTGTATTCTGTACTATGTATCTGACGACCCAAGATGGGTGATGTATACCTAATTTTGGGGGCGTCACAGTTGGTATCAGAGCTTAGGGATATGATCCCTGGCTAAGATATGAAAATAGAACTAGGAGGGGAGCGACGGGGAATTCCTTCGCTAGTATGACCTACCTAAGTTTATTTGGTATTTAATTGGTCGGTCAAAGTATATGGATAATATGTTATATGTTAATTAACCCTTGTTTTGTGGCAGTATTTGAAAATGGCAGCTGAAAATGTCAACAATGGAGTGAGTGAGACCGTGACACCTCTAATAACCAACCAAGATAATGTAATATCAGCCGAAGAAGAAATTAGAGATATCTACGTGATAAGTGAAGAACTAATAGTTGCACCCGAGCTAGTGGCAGAGGTATCAGCTGAGAGTGAGGAAGAAGAGGAAGAAGAGGAACCTGAGGAGAATTGGTTAGAAGAAATCTATGATCAAAACTTAGAATTACAAAATCGTGTTCATGAGTTAGAAGAGCAGGCTGAAGAACGGCAGGCAGTCGTTGAGCAAAGAGATGTAACGATTCAAAATTGTGTTACCCGATATGTGATGCTCGAACAAAATCACGCTTTGGCAGAGTGTAAGATATTAAAGTTGGAATCTGAGAATTCAAATATCAAGGATCAGCTGAAAGAAGAAACAACTGAACGAATGAGAATGCAGGATGCGTGGGTAAAAGCCGCACGACGTGTTGATATTATAGAAAGAGATGTCCGATCCAAAAAGGCTAAAATAGATGATATACATTTCTCTTTTTGGACAGCAATTGGGAGAACCCAACATCGAGTTTTGAATTACCCTGTACAGAGCGGTCAATCTGAACTCGATATGGATCGAAGATTGATGATTCAGATCATGAAGCAGGAGTACGATGAAGCAGTTGAGGGTGGAATATGCCCTATATTAAAGTCAATTCCAACGATAGAGATGACATCAAATGCTACCCCAGACAAGTCAAAGCCGGGTAGTTCAAGGGAGAGCGGTTGTCATGACTTCCCAACAAGTGAGGAAATCAAATGAAGTTATCGCGGGTAAGCTAATCATAAACCCTTGCGAAGTTTGTACCTTATTCGATACCGGTTCTACTCACTCTTTTATTTCACCTAGTTATGTTCAATGTTTGAAGTTAACTCCGGAGAACTTAGACTTTGATATGTCTGTTTAAAGTCAATTGGGAGAAATCTTCATTACCTCCACTATTTATAAATCTTGTTCAAATCAACACTTTCACGTTACCTGTCGATCTTATCTCTTTGAAAATACTTGCCTTTGATGTGATTTTTGGAAACGATTGGTTAACTGCTCATCATGCTTTTCGTAAGGTTGTTAGCTTTCATATTCCTAACCAACCTATTATGCGAATTCAAGTAACCAAATCACTAAAGTCAATCATTGTCGTATCAAGCCATAAGTAAAAATTCCCGTTCCTTTCGTTGTTGACTTCCTGGTGTGGAATGCACCGAAGCTAGACTTTCCGTAGGAGACGTTGTAAATGACGATGGCAAGTTGATAGGTATCAATGTGACGTGTTATCCAAGTCTTGGATGAGGGTCACAGTTTTGAACGATATTTCTATTGTTAATAAATTTCTTGACGTATTCTTGAAGACTTCTTAGCCTACCCCAGAGCGTAAAATTGAATTTTGGATTGACCCCAGTACAAAACCCATTTCTTAAACCCTCAAATATTTCTTCAACTAAAACGAACGTATTATGCGCCAAAGACATTGGCTCGAGCTGTTGAATATTACGATCGTACCATTCAATAATATCGTGGAAAAGCGAACGTGGTAGCTGACGCGTTGTGTAGAAGATCGTATACGGTTACAAGTGCGAATATACGAACCCACGTGAAGATAACGAATATACGATTAAAATCGACTTTAATCGATAAAGTTAAAGCCGCTCAAGCTACATACTCAGAGCTGATGAATGTGAAGAAGAAGGTTCAAGAGGGCGTTATTCTAGAAGCAAGAATCGACGAAGAGAGGAAATCTCAACTCTCGATTTAATTGGCCCATTTGAAATCCTCGATGAAGTAGGAACTGTGGCCTAAAGACTCATTTTACCGCCAAGTATGTTGCGTGTTCAGAACATTTTTTTTACATATCGATGTTACGTAAATATGTGGACGACCCGAACCACATTATTAATTTAGAACCGGACGAGATAGCGAAATATTTAACGTATGAGGAGATACGTGTTAACATCTTGGATAAGAAGGATCATATTCGATGCTTAAAGGTTATACCTCAAGAGTTAGAATTTGAAGTGAAGTCAAGGTATCCTCACATGTTTGGCATACCAAGTACGTACGTAAATTTCGAGGGCGAAATTCCATAAGGAGGGGAGATTGTGAGACCCCAGATTTTATGAATAAATATTTAATTTTTCTCGAAATAATTTTTTTTTATATTATGGTGTGGATTTGATATAATAGTTATGGGTAGTATTTATAAATTTTGCAAAGTATGCAAGTTGTTATAAAATATTCGTTTGGTCGGAGAATATTCTTTTTGTCGAGGAATATTCGTACGACGGCACAATCATTGGTGGACCCCACAACAGAATTATTGTCGGATTGAGAAAACGACAAAAATATTTTATTAAAAATAACGGCGGAAGTTTTACCATTGTTACTGTTGAACTACTCGGTAGTAAAAGTACAGTAATACGCGTGGTTGCATAGTAGCACACGGTATTGATTATTGATGCTTACGTGAGAAGTCACTCAGCTATACTCAATTATTGCTACAGTAATTGCTGCATCATATCTCTTAAATTATTGTCATAGTATCGTCTGTATAATATGTTATATTATTAAATCAATAATTGAGACGTTGTGGTAAGTTTGGTTATTTTATGGGGGGCCATATGTCATCATCTAAGAGTCTCTTCGTCAATAGTAATTACCGTCGTCAATAGTAATTACCTTCGTCAATAGTATTTACCTTGGTCAATAGTATTTACCTTGGTCAATAGTAATTACCTTCGTCAATAGTATTTACCTTGGTCAATAGTAATTACTTTCGTCAATAGTAGTTGTCCCTTCAATATTACCAAGAGTCATTTGACCCTTCGTTAAGACCAAGAGTCATTTGACCCTTCGTTAAGACCAAGAGCCACCCTCAGTTTTTCTATAAATAGAGGCCTAGGGCTTCATTATTTTTCACGAATTCATTCAAGCTATAGAGAGAGAAAGTATAGAGAGAATAAGAGAGAGAGAATAAAAGTATTCTGCTACATCACTTTTCCAATATCCAGTTCTTTTAAGGTAGGGAATATTATTTCTTTTATATTCATGAAGAGAACTTCTGTTATTCCATTCGTTATTATTCTGTTGGAATAACCAGTATACGCGGTCTACCCTATACTTGGTGACATTCTTCTATTATTCTGTTGGAACATCCTGTCTGTGTGTTTTACACCGGACCTGGTTCCGTTTATTATTCTGTTGGAACATCCTGTCTGTGTGTTTTACACCGGACCTGGTTCCGTTTTTATTATTATTCTGTTGGAACATCCTGTCTGTGTGTTTTACACCGGACCTGGTTCCATTATTTATTATTCTGTCGGAATATCCTGTCTGTGCATTTACGCCGGACCTGGTTCCATTATTTATTATTCTGTCGGAATATCCTGTCTGTGCATTTACGCCGGACCTGGTTCCATTATTTATTATTCTGTTGGAATAACCTGTCTGTGCGGTCTATCGCATGCATGGTGATTTCTTTTGTTATTCCATTCTTTATTGTACTCAGTTGGTTAAGTTTTGACTTCTATACTCCATGAAATTTGTGGAATATCCTTGATAGTTGCGTTTCATCCAGTATCTTTTCAAGAAAATATTCTTCTAAGCATTCTTGAATTTTACTCCACAATGCAGTATCATGTTGACAATTTGAACGTTGTTAATTCCTGGATAAATTAATTCTTGAACTTGTTTTATTGAATTCTTATATCATTGTCATCATCCTCATGTTTATAAAATGTTGAAAGTCATCTGTGGCATGTAGTGCATAGATGGACTTGGTATGATTATGACCAGGGATTATTCGGTATAATCATGACCGTAATGTTACAAATGATGTGGTAAAAGTCCTCATTGGCCCGTAGTGCATTGATGGACAGTTGTTGGCATGATCATGACCATTAATGAATACACGAATATCCTTGGCCGTAGTGCAGGGGTGATTCGATGATGTGGATTATTTTATTAAGCTGAGTCTCAGCGATTACAGTGTTGAAAAACTTTTTAAATCATAAAAGATAGTAGAGTTTATTTTCTACTTGACTCTTTTAATGGATTGCTTGTTCCGCTACAGTTAAACTTGATGTCTATTATATTTTATCAGTTTAACATTGTTGAAGGCTAATGATAATTTATTCTGCATTATCTTAGTCATAATATTTCTTACTGGGCTAGTTGAGCTCACCCTTTCTTTCACTGTTCTCTTCGGGAAATGAGAACGTAGCTGGGATAAGTCGGGGTACGGAGTGATGGTCCGAATGATAGTATTAGTTAGTAGTCCTCACTATTCTATGTAATGGTGTGTTAATAAATGTAATGAGGACTCCTTTTGAGTATGAATACTCTCTAGAAGATAATATTTGTATTCAAACTCACAGTTTATGTTTTGTCGTATTGTACACGACAGATGTATTAATCAGTTGTATTTGTATTCTGTACTATGTATCTGACGACCCAAGATGGGTGATGTATACCTAATTTTGGGGGCGTCACATATACCATAATTGAAAACTCAAAATAGGAGTTTGAGGTCGGTCAGAAATTGTGTTATATGAATTATGTGCATATTATAGAATTACTGTTAATTAGAAAAACCCTAATTAATATTTGAAAACCCTAATTTAAAATTAAAAATCCTAATTACTAAAACTAGAAATCCTAATTATTATTTTAGTAAATTAAACTGGTAATTTGGGAACCCTAATGATGTTAAGGAACCCTAATTATTTAAAATCTTAAATTCTATTAAAAACCCTAATTTAATTAGTGTGTTTTAAATTAAAATTTTATTACACTTTAATTTTAAGTTTTCAAACCTTAGAAATTATTTGGAAAACCTTAAGATTTAAAATCTAGTGATTAAACCCTAGATTCAAGCACCTTGGATAAGAATACCCCTGACATTAAAATAAAATTACCAAAGTGCCCTTTTTGTCACATTCTTGAATTATTGCTAGCCAAATCTTTTCAAATCTTGGCCAGCCACCCTACACTACCTAGTTGTGAGCTACATCACCAGCACATGATCAGCTACAAGGATACAAGTTCATTGCATCAATTCATTTACATAGATTAAGAGAGAGAAAGCTACTAAAAATTTCTCATTTGGCTATCTAACTCCTAAACAACTTTTCTCTCTCCCAAACCTCTGGAAATACAAGGCATATCAGTCCCCTAAGCAAGCCCCCATGAACACCAACATCAAATCAGAAGCATAGAAATCAGAATTAAATCATAAAGAGGTAAACCCTAATCTAGAAATTTAATTTTTGATCTTGTGTTAGATGTAATTTTTTTTGTGTTAAATATGTTGTATGGAGTCTAATTAAGTGATCTGGGTTGATAGATGTTAGATCCATAACGTCTATAGGTTCAGATCTTATATTTTACAAAATATGGAAAAATTTTATTTGGTGGTCTGACAACGAATGTCAGTCCTTATATCTCTGTGATCTGTAAAGATTTTTGTGTTTTGAAAGTTTGTACTTGTAGTGTGTTAGGAGATCTTTAATATACAACTTGAATCAGGTCCATATCTGTTGCAGATTAAAAGTTATTTAAGGTCAAAATGGGTTGACCAGCATTGACCGGCTGTTCTTGAAACCCAGATTCTGCCCAGAAACCTCTGACAGTGTTTTTGCAGAGCTTAGATCTTGCTATGTTTAAGTTTTTTTTTGTCATGTTGTTGCTTTTAGTTGTAGACTGACATTAAGACTTCATGCTAAAGCCTTTATATCACATAGATCCTTAACATAATCAAATCTAGTGATGGTCAAACTAAGGCAGCCGAAACTGCTCAAGAACATTTTTGGAAAATCCAGAAATGTTCAAGAACAGTTCCGGGAGGGTACTTTGACCGGCACATGTATCTTTATTGTATTGATGTTATGCTGATCTCATGATATATTATTGTTTTCTTGTCATGTACTCTATACGTATGAACCATTAAATCACATGAAACAAGGCTGGAGCCTAAATTAAATCGAGCATGAAACTAGGAACTCGAACTTCTGGGTTTCTGGGAAAACCCAGAAACAGTTTGACAGTATGTTGGTAAGCCCAGATCTCCTTGTGTGTTTGTTGTATGACCTAGATGATGGTTTGTTACTGTAGTGTTACACTTCAGGTACACGATCAAGGTTTAACTTGGCCCAGAAACTCAATACATAGTACATGATTCGTGGTCAAACTTGGTCACTCGCTCATTGACATGCATGTTCTGGGTTTGGTGAAGAACACCATTAGCGAAACTTTTGTCGCCTAATGTACCTTTAGCGACAATTTATTTATTAAGTTAATTATTTTAATTAAATAAATAGAAAAAAATTAATTTTTAATTATTAAAAATACAAATAAATTAGTAAAAATTATTTTAAAATCCGAAAATTAGTTTTTAATTATTTTAAGTATATTTCATAAATATTTAATATTTTTGGAATATAAAAGGTAATTAATTTATTTAAGTGTAATATTAAATAAATTATTTAAAAATAATTTTTATACATGATAAATCATTTAAAAATATTTTATGGTATAAGAAGATATTTTAAGTTATTTTCAATAACTTTTAATATTTTGTGATGAATTTCATTAATAAATTAAATATTAATGATAATTAAGTTAGTTAATAAATGTATTAAATAAATGAAGAAAATAGAATAAATGATTTAAAATTTATATAAAAATGATTTAAAGGTTATAAAAATATTTTAAGTTACAAAATATAAATTTTGATATTTTGTCATGAAAAATATTAATATTTTAATATTAAGAATATTAGATTTATTTAATAATTATATTAAATAAAGTAATGTAAAAATGATTTTTATATTAGAAAAATTATTTTAAATAAAAATAAAGTGCTTAAAGATATTTTAAGTTATAAAGCATAACTTTTAATATTTAAAGAATAATTTCATTAATAATTGAATAGTAATGATAATAATGTAATATTAAGGATATTAGATTTTTTTAATAATTTATATTAAATAAATAGTTTTAAAATTATTTTATTAATTTAAAAATTATTTAAAAAGGATATAAATAAATTAAAAATATTCTAAGTTATAATCAATGACTTTTAATATTTTGATAAATAATAAATTAATATTCTAATATTAATAGTAATTATTTAAAAATAATTTTAAATGTTTTAAAAATTATTTAAGGGTAATATTAATACTTTAAAAATATTTTGAGTTATTATAAATAACTTTAATATTTTGGCAATGGTTTCATCAATAGTTTAATATTAATTAAATATTAATAATAATAGAATTATTTAAGATTTAAATCATTTATTAATGATTCCGGTGTTTGAAAAATCATGATAAATTATGTTAAATGTTTAAAAATTATTATAAGGCTATGAAAAATAATATGACTGATATTTAAAATATCTAAACAACTATTGAACTACACGATATAGTCTAAGACTCGATAATTACCCGATAACGCCGTCGGTACACCGAAATATTTCCGAAATTGATCTAGACTTATATAATTGGACTCGATAAGTGTTTATTTGTGATTCAATAGTTGTTAAACATATTTGACAATGTGATTAGGTTATGTGCTGAATGTAATAAGCCGTATTATGTGTTATTGTGACGCCCTCAAAATAGGTATACAACACTCATTCTGAGTCACCAAATACATAGTACAAAAAGCAAACTACAACTTCAATAATATAATTGTCGTACAAAATACGGCAACATATACTGTAAGTTTAAATAAAAATATTGTCTTCTAGACAATATCCACACTCAAATAAGTTTTCATTACAATTATTCAAATATTACTTTATAGAAATAGTGAGGATTGCTAAAACATAATTTCAGAACCATCACTCCATACCCCGACTAGATCCTGCTATGTTCTCACCTCCTGAGAAGAAAAATGGATAAAAAAGGAAAAGGTTGAGCTCAACTAGCCCAGTAAAGAATATTATGACTAAGATAATATACAACAAATTATTATTAGTCTTCAACAGGGAAAAAATCTGATAAAATATAATAGACAACAAGTTTTAGATCAACAACTGCAGCGAAAACAACAAACCATTAGAAGAGTCAAGTAGAGAATGAATTCTACTATCTTCTAAGATTTAAAAGCCCAGCAACGATATTTTATTCTTGTAACATCAATCAATATACATCTTGAATCAAATATTCATCTTTGCACTACAGGCCAAAGATATTCATTTGTATCACCAGTCGGTCATGTTCATCTCAACACCTGTTCATCTTTGCACTACGGGCCAAAGATATTCATCAATTAATCATTCATCTTTGCACTACAGGCCAAAGATATTCAGTAACATCATCATTTTAAGACTGAGAATGATGAAAAATATTTTAAAAAAAACGAATCCAGTGAGATAGAAGGACAAATATTAGGGATTCGTATTACGAAGCACAGATACGTGAAAAACATTATGAACACGAGACGTGCTTGGAGGTAATGCGAGTCGATATGCCACATTTCCTATTCGGTCAAGAATTTCAAATGGACCAACAAATCGTGGATTGAGCTTTCCTCTCTTCCCAAATCTTGTAACTCCTTTCCATAGTGCAACACGTAATAATACATGATCCCCAATACTAAATTCTACATCATTTCGATGAAGATCCGCATAACTCTTTTGTCGATCCTGTCCTGTTTGTATACGTTGTCGAATTGTTTGGATCTTCTTTGTAGTTATGCGTACCAATTCTGGTTCCAACAACGTTGCTTCACCCACCTCATCCCAGCATACTGGAGAACGACACTTTCGTCTATACAAGGCATCAAATGGAGCCATATCTATACTTTCCTGATAACTATTGTTGTAGGAGAATTCTACCAGTGGCAAGTACTTATCCCAACTTCCTTTGAAATCTAGAACATAGAGTCTTAATAGATATTCAAGGGTTTGAATAGTCCTCTCTGATTGCCCGTCCGTTTGAGGATGGTATGCTGAACTGAATCGTAAATCCGTGCCCATAGCTTTCTACAAGCTAACCCAAAATCGTGAAGTGAATCTTGGGCCACGATCCGAAACTATGGATACTGGTATGCCATGCAATCTCACAATCTCATTCACGTACATACGAGCAAGACGTTCAAGGGAATAAGTCTCACGTATAGGCAAGAAATGGGCAAACTTGGTTAATCTATCAACAATGACCCAAATTGCAACTATGCCTTGAGAAACCTTGGAAAGACCCATAACAAAATCTATAGTAATGTGTTCCCACTTCCATTTCAGAATCTCAAGTGGTTGCAATGGACCCTTTGGTACTTGATGCTCCGCTTTTACACGTTGACAAGTTAAACACCTCGAGATAAACTCCGCGATCTCTCTTTTCATATCGCTTCACCAAAATGTATGTCGAAGATCATGATACATTTTGGTACTCCCAGGATAGATTACAAACGGTGTGTTGTGTGCCTCCATTATGATTCTATGCTTCAAGTCAGAATCGTTAGGAACACAAAGTCTGGAGTTGACTCGAAGTATTCCTTCTTCATCAATTCTTACTTTTGGAATAGCACCTTCTTGCACTTTCTTCTTCATACGCATCAGCTCCATGTCCGTAGCTTGAGCAGCTTTAACTTTATCGATTAAAGTCGGTTCTACTCGTATATTTGATATCATCATGTGGGTACTTGGAGCCTTCATCTCTATCTCCATCCTTTGAAAATTATATAAAATGGGCCTTTGTGTTAACAACATTGCACTCGTACCCGCATATGATCTTCTACTCAATGCGTCAGCTACTACGTTCGCTTTTCCAAGATGATATTGGATGGTATGATCGTAATCTTTCAACAGCTCAAGCCAACGTCGTTGCCGCATGTTGAGTTCCTTTTGGGTGAAGAAATATTTGAGGCTTTTATGATCTGTATAGATCTCCACTTTCTCCCCATACAGGTAGTGTCTCCAAATCTTTAACGCGAAAACGACTCCTGCCAACTCCAAATCATGAGTAGGATAATTCCTTTCATATTCTTTGAGTTATCGTGAGGCATAGGCTATAACTTTCTCATGTTGCATGAGAACACATCCTAACCCTTTTCCTGAAGCATCGCTGTAGATAAAAAATCCATCTGAACCAGATGACATTGTCAGAACAGGTGCCGAAATGACTCTCCTCTTGAGCTCTTGGAAACTCTTCTCACATTCTTCGCTCCATACGAATTTTGTATCCTTCTGAGTCAGCTGAGTTAACGGAGTAGAGATTCGAGAAAATCCTTCAACAAATCTCCGATAATAACCAGCTAAGCCTAGAAAGCTACGTACTTCGGTAACCGAATTCGGTTGCTCCCAACTTTGTATGGCTTTAATCTTCGCCGGGTCGACAGATACTCTATGTTTTGACACCACGTGCCCAAGGAATGCAACTTCCTCAAGCCAGAACTCGCATTTCTTCAGTTTGGTATATAGCATATTTTCACGAAGCCTTTGTAATACCAGCTTAAAATGGCGCTCCTGATCTTCACGGCTTTTGGAATAGATGAGGATGTCATCAATAAAGACAACAATGAACTGATATAAATATTCTTTGAATACACGGTTCATCATATCAATAAAAGTAGCAGGAGCATTAGTCAATCCAAAAGATATTACTAAGAATTCATAATGCCCGTACCGAGTTCTGAAGGCAGTCTTTGGAATATTCTCAGATTAATCTTCAGCTGATGATATCTAGAATGAAGATCGATCTTTGAAAAGAATTATGCTCCTTGCAACTGGTCGAACAGGTCATCAATACGAGGTAGCGGATACCTATTCTTGATGGTGACATGGTTCAATTCTCGATAGTCAATACAAAGTCGCATACTCCCGTCTTTCTTCTTTACGAATAAAACAGGAGCTCCCCAAGGAGGCGTACTAGGACGAATGAAACCGATGTCTAACAACTCCTGTAGTTGGACTTTTAACTCTTGAAGTTCAATAGGAGCCATTTGATATGGGGTTTTAGAAATGGGCTTTATACCAGGTTCAAGGTCAATAAAGAATTCGACTTCACATTCTGGGGGTAGACCAGGAAGTTCTTCAGGAAATACGTCAGGAAATTCACTAACAATAGAAATATTATTCAAATCTGACGTATTTTTGTTCAAGTCCATAACATGGGCTAAGAAAGCTTGACATCCATTTTTTAATAAATAAATGGCTTTATGACTTGATATGACAGTAATTGATTTTAGTGGTTTGGTTGCTTGAATTCGCATAACAAGTTGGTTAGAAATATGAAAACTAACAACCTTACGAAAATAATCAATTTTGGCATGATGAGTAGTTAACCAATCAATTCCTAAAATCACATCAAAAGCAAGTATCTTTAAAGAGATAAGGTCAACAGGTAATGTGATTGTGCCAACTTGGATTAAGCAAGATTTATAAACTGTAGATGTAATGAAAGTTTCTCCTAACGGAGTCTACACAGATAGGTCAAAGTCTAATTTCTCTGGAGTCAAGTTTAAACGTTGACCACAAGCAGAAGAGATAAAAGAATGGGTAGAACCGGTATCTAGTAAAGTATAAACTTCGCAAGAATTCAAGATTAGCTGACCCGTGATCACCTTGTTCGGGTTTCTCGCGTTTTGACCAGTCACGACAAACGCTCTTCTAGGAACCGCTAATTTTGACTTATCCGGGATAGCTTTTGGAGTCACCATCTCCGCTGAACTTGGTTTTCCTATAGAACACTCACAAGCTATATGAGCCTCCTTTCCACAGTTATAACATACCTTGGATTGTTGTGGGCAGTTTGGGCTGATATTTCCCTCTTTCCCGCATTTGTAACATACGACCAGTGGTCGTTCTCCTCCCCTAGAAATAGTTGATGTTTGTACTATCGTCTTCACGTTATCATTGTTGTACCTTCTCTTCTTGAAATCTCCTCCCGACTCGCTTCTTCTATTTTCACGGCCACGATTACCACCAGAGTGATTATCGCTTTTGTCTGTATTCCTTCCTCCCCGCTGGTTATTATTGCTCCGATGACTGCTATCACCGGTCTGACCCTGGCTGTTGTCCCTCGGTTGAACATACTCATTATCTCGCTCTAATAATTGAGCCCTGTTTACAACATCTGAATATAAAGAAAATTTATGAGAGATAAGATATTGCCGAATCTCGGGTTTTAGACCTCTCAAAAACATCCTCGTCATACGTTCCTCGTTCTCCACCAAATGAGGTGCAAACCTGGATAACTCGGCGAACTTCACCTCGTACTGGGACACCGTCATGTTGTTTTGTTCCAGTCTAATAAACTCTACCTCCTTCATATGACGAATACTTTCAGGAAAGTACTTGTCATTAAACAGTTTTTGAAATGTTTCCTAGGACATGTTGAGTGCGTCAGGCTAGGTACGCTTCACAAACTCCCACCAGTAGTCTGCCTCACCACGGAACATAAAGGTGGCGAATGGAACCTTCTGTTCCTCCGTGCATCCCAAGACATCGAATATCTTGGTAATTTGCTTGACCCACGTTTTCGCCTTGATCGGATCCGATTTTCTCCAGAATTTTGGTGGTCCCAACTCTTTGAACTGCTTGGCCGTGACAAACCACGCGTTGTTATCATTTCCACCCGTATTCTGCACACGAGTCTCCCTCGTCTGATTTTGCATGAACTGGAAAAAGCTCCTAAACATTCCATCATTCATCGTTTGCTCGGTAACGTTGTTTACAGGAGGAATATTGCCTTCCTGTTGCACATTCTCCTGATTGGTAACTAAAGGTGTTTCCACGGTCTCATACACTCCATTGTTAATGTTCTTAGCAGCCATTCCTAAATACTGCTATAAAATAAGGGTTAATTAAACAAATTAACATATCACATAATATCCCTATATTATGACCAACCAACAAATAAGCTTAGGTAGGACACACTAGCGAAAGATTTACTCGTCTCACCCCTCCTAGTTCTATTTCCCGATCTCCGCCAGAGACCATATCCCTAAGCTCTGATACCAACTGTGACGCCCCCAAAATAGGTATACAACACTCATTCTGAGTCTCCAAATACATGGTACAAAAAGTAAACTATAACTTTAATAATATAATTGTCGTACAAAATATGACAACACATACTGTAAGTTTAAATACAAATATTGTCTTTTAGATAATATCCACACTCAAATAAGTCCTCATTATAATTATTCAAACACTATTTTACAGAAATAGTGAGGACTGCTAAAACATCTTTCTAGAACCATCACTTCATACCCCGAATAGATCCCGCTATGTTCTCACCTCCTAAGAAGAAAAATGGAACAAAAAGGAAAAGGGTGAGCTCAACTAGCCCAGTAAAGAATATTATGACTAAGATAATATACAACAAATTATCATTAGTCTTCAACAGGAAAAAAAATCTGATAAAATATAATTGACAACAAGTTTTAGATCAACAACTGCAGCGGAAATAGCAAACCATTAGAAGAGTCAAGTAGAGAATGAATTCTACTATCTTCTAAGATTTAAAAGCCCATCAACGATATTTTATCCCTGTAACATCAATCAATATACATCTTGAATCAAATATTCATCTCTGCACTACAGGCCAAAGATATTCATTTGTATCACCAGTCGGTCATGTTCATCTCAACACCTGTTCATCTTTGCACTACGAGTCAAAGATATTCATCAATTAATCATTCATCTTTACACTACAGGCCAAAGATATTCAGTAACATCATCATTTAAGACTGAGGATGATGAAAAATATTTTTAAGAAAACGAATCCAGTGAGACAGAAGGACAAATATTAGGGATTCGTATTACAGTTTATCCAAGTGCAATAATACTCCATAACAACCAATTGTGAAGTAGAATTCAAAAATAAAGATCAAAACATGGATACAATCAAAGATAGTAGCCATAACAGACATCTTGGACAAAAAGAAAAAAATTTATTTTTCGGTGAATAGTGCCGTATTCGTGAATAGTGCCGTATACGTGAATAGTAATCCCGACACAAAAAGCTTCAAATTTGATAAAAAGTTCAGACCAATATTTTGGCATAATGATATTGAAAGAAATAATATCATTTACGAAATAATAACATCCCTTACCTCAAGATAACAGTACTTCTGTTTGGAATATCGGTATAAGGCTGAAGGAAACTTGCACTGATAAATAAAAACTCACAAAGTTTCTAAATACTCACAAAATACGCTCGATAATATAGAGAGAGAAAGAGAGAAAACTTATGAATTCTGGTGTGATTTTCAATTCTAACTTAGCCCTCTATTTATAGGAAAATGTTAGCACGCCGAAGCAGACTTGACCTGCAACCTGATGGCTTTACCTGCTACTATTCCTACCCACCACATTTGAATAAAAATTTCAGCATATTTCTCACCAACCAAAAGTGGGGCCCACTCAATTCTAGAATTTTTCACCAAAATCATTTATAAACCTAATTTTTGAATCAGTCACCTCTTAAAATTCATAACAAATTATAAGTTTATTTTTAACGGTTCAAAATTTGTGGACATATACTCAACTTATATATGTATAACATATCCAAAAATCACAACGATCCAACAGTCGGATTAAAAATTATAACCCACGTAATATATCTCCAGAACACTGGTATAATTTTTAATACCTCCATTCCGACAAAATACTGATAAAGCACCTCAACATTAATTCTTTCATTTATAACCACATAAATAAATCCATCATTTATATCCACATCAAATAAATATTTCCTTATCATATAAATTAATAATTAATTATTCATAAATAATATTATAGAATCACAATTATGACAACCAGACCGTTCCTAGGAAAGAGAGGGCTTTCTAATAAGGATTTCTCCTTACTGGCGCACAATTAGATGATCAAACCTCTCCTTAGACAGAACTTTCTAGACATTGTCAATAATGTTATCTAATAATATTATTCAAATAATATAAATTATTGATCTGATAATGGAAAATATTGTACAGCGATAATTATTAAAACAACAATAATATAAAATATCAACGTAACAATTATTGAATCAATAAAATAAAATATTAAATAGTAATTACTATAACAATTATTGAGTAGTGCCTTCTTACGTAAGAATCAATAATTGGTGCAATACCGTGTGCTACTGTGTTTTAACCACCGGGTATTCCAACAGTATTAACGGTAATAACTACGCCGTTATTTATAAACAACTTATACTTGTCGTTTTCTTCATCCAATCGCTTTCTGTTATGGGTCCCACACAAGGCTGCGCTGTCGTACGAATATTCCCCGACAGCAAGAATATTCCACGACCGAACGAATATTCACCGACAAAAATGAATATTTTATAACCACTTGCTTATTTTGTAAAATTTGTATATTTCACCCATAACCAAAGCATTATATCAAATTAACACCTTATTATTCACAATAATATTTAGAGAAAATTTAATTTTATTCATTAATAAGTTGGGGTCTTACAGTGACGATATAATTCTAATCAGTAAAATGATCTTATTACTGATAGGTTATTATACAAAAGATAAGAACTAAGTTGCGTATTATAAGCAGCATGCCAGACAAGTATCCTACCTTTATATTTTCTTTATGCAATGGACATGAGTAAGAAGTTTCAAAATTATATTATTATTATTACCAGATTATTAACCCTATTATTATATATGTTATATCCGATCTTTGATTATCAACATGGTACTATATTGTAATTCAGATGTATATATTCTGATCGTTAATTTCTAAATATAGTTATTCAAGTGTCTCCACTTGGATAATTATTGTATTTAATCACATGTTGATATATATATATTTATACCTATTGATACCAGTATGTATACAATAACAAAGAGTCGTCGAAGCTATTTGATCAACTAGACACAGATTTAGAAACATAGTTGAATATGATAAAACCTTTTTGTATCCAATCAAATTGTTTTGGTTCGGATTCTCGACTAAGTATGAACATCCCGAATACGAAAAAACTATTATGCGCCCAAGGCGGACAGAGTGAACGATAACATCGTTCTTGCATGTAGTATTGATCAATACAGGGCATAACGGGCTGATCACCCCCGTGCCCATAAGTTATGACGGTTTGCGGATGAAGTTCTGCTAAACCTATTCAAAAATTGAAAATAATGTTCATAGTATGTCACCTTAACCCTATTTATAGTCATTACGTAGTTTCAAAAAATTTGATAGAGAGTTGTTATGTTATTATTATCGGTTCAAATTACTTCACAACTATTAACTTATTGTAGAAGGGTAGTACAAAGAAAATATTTAACCCTTTCAGCTAATATTTATAATTGTTATTACTTACTAGGCACTCAAATGCTCACTCTTGCTTAAATTAAATGTTTTCAGTTAAGTATGATCAACCCGAAAACTTAGGCAAGAACAAGGGGAAAGGAAAGCTGTTCGAATGAGATTTATAATATTCTGTTTAATAGTTATAGTTTATTAAGACAACGATACATATTATCTATGATGTAATGAATGTTTAAAGGTCTCGTACCTGGGATTTAAACTTTGATGCATATATAAATTAAGTTTGATATTTAGATTATTGTTATTATTATTAGTATTATTTAACTCATAAAAATAGTATCTTGAAGCACCGAGTTCAGGTTTCAAGTACCTGAATTTGGGGGCGTCACAGGTTATATAATTGCGCGCCAATAAGGATAAATTCTTATCAGAAAATCCCACCTTTTCTGAGAATGATCTGGTTGTTAATATTGTGAGCTTATAATATTAATTTTGAATAATTATTATGTGGTGGATATTGGTTCAATTTTGATATAAATGAAGGAATTTAACATGAAATATTTGTTGAAAGTTTGGCATATTTTTCTATGGAATCACAACTATATTATAATATATTATAATATATATATATATATATATATATATATATATATATATATATATATATATATATATATATATATCTGTGTGTGTGTGTGTGTGTGTCTGTATGTCTGTGTGTGTGTGTGTGTGTGATAAAAAGGGACGAAAGTGGGCAAAATTATTTGAATGCTTTGTTTTTTTTTCTAAGAGTGGTTGGTGGAGAATTTTGCTTGCAAACTAATTTTTTCTAATGTGTGGGCCCTCTCCCATAAGAAAATAAGAAGTTAGGAAGTTAGGCTTGGAAAGAAGAAAAAGAAAGTTAGGTAGGGAAGAAAAATGCAAAGTTAGGAAACCTGTTTGTTTTTCCTCCAAAATTTCACTATAAAAGGAAGGTTACCCCTCCTTCCTAAACACACTATTACAATATTAGAAATTCTTATTCTATAGTATTGTGAATATTTCTCTTAAGTATAAGGATACTTTGAGTGTAACTTTTTGTGTAAGATTTTCTCAGAATAATATCCGATATTTCAGTCATATCTAGTTTCTACTAAGGTAAATGATATTCTTTTTCTTGTAAAGGATATTATTTTATTTTAATACTCGTAAGAAATATCATTTTCTTTCATACTCCATATTATGTAAGTGAAATTATTTCATTTCATACTCCTAAATTTATACTTACTATAGTAAGTATTGCTTCTATGATTCCTGAAATGATTAAAAATTCCTTAAGTTTTGCGCTTCAGCTAATATCATTTCACTGGAATATTGGTCTGAACTTTCTTATTAAATATTAATCTTTTCATGTCTGGGTACTATTCATGGGCACTATCCATACGGTACTATTCACAAGTACTATTCATAACATAATTTAATTTTCTTTTCTGTCCAAATTATTTTTGATACATAAATATCATTCTTGAATTTTACTTCATAAATAGTTATCATGTTGACAATTTGGACATTTTTGAACTCTGGATAAATTGAATTATAAATATCTAATATTTATCCTTGATCTCACTTGATTACTTTTTTATATCATTGTTATCATCCTCATGCTTATATTGTAGTGAAAGTCATCTTTGGCCCGTAGTGCAAAGATGGACTGTTGATTGGTATGATTATGTTCAGGAATTGTGTATTGGTATAATCATAATATTTAATGTTACAGATAAGGTTTGTGGTGAAAGTCCTCTTTGGCCCGTAGTGCATAGATGGACAGGTGTTTGGCACAATCATGACCACTGGTGATACTAATGAATATCTTTGTCCCGTAGCGTGCATAGATAATTCGTTGATTTGAAATATTTATGGATTGGTGTTACAGGGATAAAATATTGATGATGGACTTTTAAATCATAGAAGATAGTAGATGTCATGCTCTACTTGACTCTTCTAATAGATTGTTGTTTTCGCTGCAGTTGTTGATCTAAAACTTGTTGTTTATTGTATTCTGTCATATATTTTTCCCTGTTGAGGACTAAGGATAATTTGTTTTACATTATCTTAGTCATAAAATTATTTACAGGGCTAGTTGAGCTCACCCTTTTCCTTTTGGTTCCATTATTCTTCTCAGGAGGCGAGAATGTAGCTGGAACTAGTCGGGGAGTGGAGTAATGGTCCAAGATAGTTATTCTAGTAGTTCTCACTATTTTGTAAAATAGTGTGATAATAATTGTAATAAGAACTTTATTTTAGTTTGGATATTGTCTACGAGACAATATTTGTATTAAAACTCACAATGTATGTATTTTCATATTTTGCACGACAATTGTATTAATAAAGTTGTATTTGGTTTCTGTACCATGTATTTGGCGACTTAGAATGAGTTGTGTAGACCTATTTTGGGGGCGTCGCATCAAACCGTTGGAGTCAACCCCAGCGAAGGCATCGACAGCAATCCCCAATGGAAGTTAAACTGTTGGAGTCAACCCCATCGAAGGCATCGACAACAATCCTCGATGAAAGTTAAACCGTTGGAATCAACCCCAAGGAAGGCATCGACAGCAATCCCCGATAGAAGTCAAGCCGTTGGAGTCAACCCTAACGAAGGCATTGGAAACAATCCCCAATGAAAGTCAAATCGTTGGAATCAACCCTAGCGAAGGCATCGATAGTAATCCCCGATGGAAGTCAAGTCGTTGGAGTCAACCCTAGCGAAGGTATCGACAGAAATACCCGATGAAATTCAAACCGTTGGTGTGACGCCCCCAAAATAGGTATACATCACCCATTCTAAGTCGCCAAATACATGGTACATAAATCAAATACAAACTTTTTTTATACAATACGACAACAGCGTAGCTGAGGGTTTTTACATGAATATTATCTCATAGATAATATTCAAACTCAAATTCAGTCCTCATTACATTTATTATCACACTAAGTAGTGAGGACTACTAAAATAATCATCTCGGATTATCACTCCATTCCCCGACTAGTCCTAGCTACGTTCTCATTTCCTAAAGAGAACAATTAAAGCAAAAGGGTGAGCTCAACTAGCCTAGTAAGAAATATTATGGCTAAGATAATGCAGAATAAATTATCATTAGCCTTTAACAGTGTTAAACTGATAAAATACAATAAACATTAAGTTTAACTGCAGCGGAACAAGCAATTCATTAGAAGAGTCAAGTAGAGCATGATATCTACTATCTTCTATGATTTAAAAGGTTTTTCATCCACTTTATAGCTGAGACTCAGCTTAATAAATAAACCATCATCGAATCATCCCTGCACTACGGGCCAAGGATATTTATGTAATCATCAATGGTCATGATTATACCGAATAATCCCTGGTCGTAATCATATCAACAACTGTCCATCAATGCACTACAGGCTAATGAGGACTTTTACCATATTATTTGTAACATTACGGGTTATGATTATACCGAATGAACCCTGGTCATAATCATACCAATCAATAGTCCATCTATGCATGTAAGCCAAATATGACTTTCATCACAATATAAGCATGAGGACGATGACAATGATATAAGAATTCAATTAAAAGAAATAAAGGATAAATTTTTAAAGATTTATAATTTAATTTATCCAGAATTCAATAATATTCAAATTGCCAACTTGATATTGCTTTGTGGAGTAAAATTCAATAATAATATTGTATCAAAAATAATTTGGACAGCAAAGAAATTAATTTTTTTCATTAATAATTTCTCGGGTGAATAGTACCCGAGTGAATAGTATCTCGTGAATAGTACTTCGTAAATAGTACTCGTAAATAGTACTTTATGAATAGTACCCGAGAATAGTACTTTGTAAATAGTACCCAAGAATAGTACTTTGTGAATAGTACCCGTGGATAGTACTTTATAAATAATATCCTATGAATAGTACTTTGTGAATAGTACTGTATAAATGAATAGTACTCATGACAGTACTCCGATATGAAATGCTTAAAAATTAACAAGAATGTGCAGAAAATATCCTTGTGAAACGATACTAGATGAAGCGCAAATTTCAAGGATATTATACTAATTTCACAGAGTATAGAAGCAATACTTTAACAAAATGAGGGTATAATCAGGAATACGAGACAAAATAATATTACTCACATACTACAGAGTATGGAAGAAAATATTATTCCTATGAATACTGAATAAAATAATATCCCTTACCTCAGAAGAAGAGTGGATGCTGGAATAGTGAGGTAGTAGACTTCTCTTCTTCTTTCTCTCTATAGCTTCTCTCTCTATAATTGCTCTTGTGAGTCTTAATGAATTGGTGAGAATGAAAGAAGAATGAGCTTCTATTTATAGGAAAATATATTTTCGATAATTGCATGTTTTAGGGTTCAAAATATTACAATATATAACCTTTATCTTTTCCTTCATTTTTAATTTAGTCTTGCAAGTATTATCAAACTTGCACCACATCCCCTAATATTTATCCTTGATCTCACTTGATTACTTTTTTATATCATTGTTATCATCTTCATGCTTATATTGTAGTGAAAGTCATCTTTGGCCCGTAGTGCAAAGATGGACTGTTGATTGGTATGATTATGTCTAGGAATTGTGTATTGGTATAATCATAATCTTTAATGTTACAGATAAGGTTTGTGGTGAAAATCCTCTTTGGCCCGTAGTGCATAGATGGACAGGTGTTTGGCATAATCATGACCACTGGTGATACTAATGAATATCTTTGTCACGTAGCGTGCATAGATAATTCGTTGATTTGAAATATTTATGGATTGGTGTTACAGGGATATAATATTGATGATGAACTTTTAAATCATAGAAGATAGTAGATGTCATGCTCTACTTGACTCTTCTAATAGATTATTGTTTTCGCTGCAGTTGTTGATCTAAAACTTGTTGTTTATTGTATTCTATCATATATTTTTCCTTGTTGAGGACTAAGGATAATTTGTTTTACATTATCTTAGTCATAATATTATTTACAGGGCTAATTGAGCTCACCCTTTTCCTTTTGGTTCCATTATTCTTCTCAGGAGGTGAGAATGTAGCTGGTACTAGTCGGGGAGTGGAGTAATGGTCCAAGATAGTTATTCTAGTAGTTCTCACTATTTTTATAAAATAGTGTGATAATAATTGTAATAAGAACTTTATTTTAGTTTGGATATTGTCTACGAGACAATATTTGTATTAAAACTCACAATGTATGTGTTTTCGTATTTTGCACGACAATTGTATTAATAAAGTTGTATTTGGTTTCTGTACCATGTATTTGACGACTTAGAATGAGTTGTGTAGACCTATTTTGGGGGCGTCACATCAAACTGTTGGAGTCAACCCCAACGAAGGCATCGACAGCAATCCCCAATGGAAGTTAAACTGTTGGAGTCAACCCCATCGAAGGCATCGACAACAATCCTCGATGAAAGTTAAACCGTTGGAATCAACCCCAAGGAAGGCATCGACAGCAATCCCCGATAAAAGTCAAGCCGTTGGAGTCAACCCTAACGAAGGCATTGGAAACAATCCCCAATGAAAGTCAAATCGTTGGAATCAACCCTAGCGAAGGCATCGATAGTAATCCCCGATGGAAGTCAAGCTGTTGGAGTCAACCCCAGCGAAGGTATCGACAGAAATACCCGATGCAATTCAAACCGTTGGTGTGACGCCCCCAAAATAGGTAGACATCACCCATTCTAAGTCGCCAAATACATGGTACATAAATCAAATACAAACTTCTTTTATACAATACGACAACAGCGTAGCTGAGGGTTTTTACATGAATATTATCTCATAGATAATATTCAAACTCAAATTCAGTCCTCATTACATTTATTATCACACTAAGTAGTGAGGACTACTAAAATAATCATCTCGGACTGTCACTCCATTCCCCGACTAGTCCTAGCTACGTTCTCATTTCCTAAAGAGAACAATTAAAGCAAAAGGGTGAGCTCAACTAGCCTAGTAAGAAATATTATGGCTAAGATAATGCAGAATAAATTATCATTAGCCTTCAATAGTGTTAAACTGAAAAAATACAATAAACATTAAGTTTAACTGCAGCGGAATAAGCAATTCATTAGAAGAGTCAAGTAGAGCATGATATCTACTATCTTCTATGATTTAAAAGGTTTTTCATCCACTTTATAGCTGAGACTCAGCTTAATAAATAAACCATCATCGAATCATCCCTGCACTACGGGCCAAGGATATTTATGTAATCATCAATGGTCATGATTATACCGAATAATCCCTGGTCGTAATCATATCAACAACTGTCCATCAATGCACTACAGGCTAATGAGGACTTTTACCACATTATTTGTAACATTACGGGTTATGATTATACCGAATGAACCCTGGTCATAATCATACCAACCAATAGTCCATCTATGCATGTAAGCCAAATATGACTTTCATCACAATATAAGCATGAGGACGATGACAATGATATAAGAATTCAATTAAAAGAAATAAAGGATAAATTTTTAAAGATTTATAATTTAATTTATCAAGAATTCAATAATGTTCAAATTGCCTACTTGATACTGCTTTGTGGAGTAAAATTCAATAATAATATTGTATCAAAAATGATTTGGACAGCAAAGAAATTAATTTTTTTCATTAATAATTTCTCGGGTGAATAGTACCCGAGTGAATAGTATCTCGTGAATAGTACTTCGTAAATAGTACTTTGTGAATAGTACCCGAGAATAGTACTTTGTATATAGTACCCGAGAATAGTACTTTGTGAATAGTACCCGTGGATAGTACTTTATAAATAGTATCCTATGAATAGTACTTTGTGTATAGTACTGTATAAATGAATAGTACTCATGGACAGTACTCCAGTATGAAAAGCTTAAAATTTAACAAGAATGTGCAGAAAATATCCTTTTGAAACGATACTAGATGAAGCGCAAATTTCAAGGATATTCTACTAATTTCACGGAGTATAGAAGTAATACTTTAACAAAATGAGGGTATAATCAGGAATACGAGACCAAATAATATTACTCACATACTACAGAGTATGGAAGAAAATATTATTCCTATGAATACTGAATAAAATAATTTCCCTTACCTCAGAAGAAGAGTGGATACTGGAATAGTGAGGTAGTAGACTTCTCTTCTTCTTTCTCTCTATAGCTTCTCTCTCTATAATTGCTCTTATGAGTCTTAATGAATTGGTGAGAATGAAAGAAGAATGAGCTTCTATTTATAGAAAAATATATTTTTGATAATTGCATGTTTTAGGGTTCAAAATATTACAGTATAATACCTTTATCTTTTCCTTCATTTTTAATTTAGTCTTGTAAGTATTATCAAACTTGCACCACCTCCCCTAATAGTACATCATGTGAATCAATAGTACATTCATGTGAATCAATAGTTCTATACATGTGAAAAAAATAGTTACAGTATAGTACCTTCATCTATATCTCTATTTTTAATTTAGTCATGCAAGTATTATCAATCTTGCACCACCACTCCTAATAGTACATGCATGTGAATCAATAGTACAAACATATGAACAAATAGTTATAAGCATGTAAATTAATAGCAATTAATTGTTCATTTATCCGATTAATTATCTGATTGGTCAATATAACCTCCAGACATCAATTATTATCGAAATAAATGTCGATTTCCATTAACACTAATAATCCCAACACAATGAAAATATCAATTTCATCTTTAATCAATACGAACTTATTCATCATTAATATTATAACTCATAATATTTAAAAATCAGATCATTCCCAGGAAAGAGGGGACTTTCCGATAAGGATTTCTCCCTATTGACGCACAATTAGGTGACCAAACTTCTCCTCGATAGAACTTTCTAGACATCATCAATATTGCAAATGATAATATGAATAACTTTGTCGTCTCAATTATTGATTTAATAATAATAAATATTATGTAGATGATACAGTGACAATAATTGAATCAATAATATGAGAGATATTATGCAGCAATTACTGTAGCAATAATTGAGTATAACTGAGTGACTTCTCACGTAAGCATTAATAATCAATACAGTGTGCAACTATGCAACTATGCGTATTATTGTACTTTTACCACCGGGTAGTTCAACAGTTTAACGGTAAAATTTTCGTCGTTATTTTTATCAAAAGATAATTCTGTCATTTTCTAATTACGATAATACTTCCGTTGTGGGGTCCACCAATGATTGTGTTGTTGTACGAATATTCCCTATTAAAACGAATATTCCCCGACCAATCGAATATTTTATAATAACTTGCTTACTTTGTAAAATTTATAAATATTACCTGTCGACGTCGGGATTTTATTTGTCCCTTTTCTGTTCTTGTTCTTTGGTGTTCTCATGTTAGGTGAGATTTATTTGAAAAAACAAGTTATGAAAAGGTCCGACATTTATATGTCGATGATTTGACTATAAGAGTCGCCAGTTGGTTTTTTAAATGGTTGTACCAACACAACTGAGAAAAGGTTTGCACATTGACCCAGTGATGTGACATTGCTTAACGGGTCTGCGAAATTTAGATTCATTATGGTCTGGGGACTTACTTATGTAGAGGGAAGGTGTTAGGCACCTCACCCCGACACCCGTGTTGCCACGGTGACCGCCACTTCTCAAGAAACTGTTATATAAATGTGTGTGTGTGTGGATCAATGTGAAGTTATTTGGAAGTAGTGTTATGCCTCGTTTTCACCTATATACAAAGGGTTTGAATTTATAAAAAATTAGTTTTAAACAAGATATAGCAGTGATATTTTGTAAAAAGAGATTTTTCAAACCCTCGTGTTCAATAGTAATTGAGGTCTTTGATACTTCCATTTTATTATGTGTTCGGTTTGATTACTTTTATTTTCGAGATGCGAAACATCTTCGAGAAAATAATGTACAAAGCAGTACCAAACTCCTTGTGGGCATGAGAGCCATCTAAGGACATTCGAACACTGTGCATAATTTACAAGCTGCTTACAGTTGAAAATGTCCATCACAGGAATCGAATCTAGATTTAATAGACTGAATCTGTGATCACATGATTCCTAGGCTCACATGATGCCGCAATTTATATGAAAGCAGTAAGCAGTTATATATATAAAAGTTGTAAATATATATATATATATATATATATATATATATATATATATATATATATAGTCTATATATATATATATATATGTGTGTGTGTGTGTGTGTATGTGTGTGTGTGTGTGTGTGCATACAATCAACCACCACGAAGCACCTCCATGGGGGATTGTAAATATAAATAAAACATAAAAACCCAATCAACCACCACGAAGCACCTCCATGGGGGATTGAAAATGTAAATAAAGCAATAAAAATCAATCAACCACCACGAAGCACCTCCATGGGGGATTGAAAATATAAATAAAGCAATAAAACGATCAACCGCCTTGAAGTAAACTCCAGGCGGGACAAAATATAAATAAAGTTGTAAAAGGCCACGAAGTAAACTTCAGGCCTGACAGAAATGTAAATATATATATATATATATATATATATATATATATATATATATATATATATATATATATACAAAAAGAAATAAAAGCAACGGACCGAAGTCCGGGCATACACACGCTACACGACTCTCAACGTAAAGAACTGTGTGTGCACAGTAGTGGAGAAAGGCTTTAGAAAGTGTAAGAAGGCTTATAGTACTGCCAAAGAAGACTTCAATAGCTTTAAAAGGATGAACACTCGGCTCTCGCTAGTAAAAATATAACAATATACAAGCTCACAAGTGTTTAAAATGAGAAAGCACTCAGTTTATAGTGTATACATAGCAAATTGGACAGAGCTTTCTCGCCTTTTCTCTCTTCAAAATGGCTGCCCCAAGCCCTCTATTTATAGAGGGGGGAGCCGCAGGTGTACCTGCGGCTGCTCGGGGTGCCCCGGGTTTCGCGGGTCCTGCTATCTCGAAGTACGTGCACGCGTGCAACGTGATGTCTGCTCGAACTTTTAGAACTTCAATCTGGGCATCTGTTTGAGGTGTATAAGACCTTTTTCGGCATGCTGTTGTCGAGAGCTACATAATGACATGGGATTAGAGGTTGTACGAAGTCAGAAAGATGGGACCATGCCTTTGGTCTTCAATCTTCCAATTTTATCCGGTGTACTGTCTTGTGCAGTAGTCACTCGGGATTGGCACTCTTTGGTTCTTATAGGACATTGATGTGTATGTATTTATGAATGTTGAAACGGCACAAAGTGGGATTGGGATGGCAAGATGATGGTTCTGCCCTTCACCAGGGTTATCTCCGACTTGAGCTGATTTAGTAGTCGTTGCTCAGGGTTATCTCTGAGATTGGACTGCTGCAGGTGTTGACCGTCCTCAGTGTTATTTCTGAGATGTTCCTGAATTCCCAGGGTTATCTCTAAACTTTGGAAATGAGTGCCTCGGGGCCATTGCCGAGTGTTTGAAGCTGATTGCATGGGTTTGAAACAAGCATTTCTCGGGTTATCTCCGGAACTGCAACTGCATGCCTCGGGGTTATCTCCGAGGTTGATGCTGTCTTTCCCTGTGTTATTTTTAGGACTAAGACTGAGTATCTCGGGGCTATCTTCAAGATGACACGGTCTTCTCCGGTGTGATTTTTGGTATTTGAACTGCATTCCTCGGGGTTATCTCCGAGGTTAACGCTGAAACTCCCAATGTTGTTTACGGGGTTGAGGTTGAAATTTTTGGTGGTATTTCCAGAATTGAGTTGGATGTCTCGGGGTTATCTCCGAGATGGTAATAATAAATATCCTAGGGTTGTCTCTGGGATTGAACTGAGCTGTCTTCCAGGATTATCTCTAAAAGACGATTCTGCCCTGCTGCAATGACAGTAACAGGTATGCAAAAAATTTTGAGTGTCTACAGATGCCCCTCTTTATCATATTCATGCAATGCAATGGCATGAATAAGATAAAGAATACTAAACACTTGAAATGTGATAAGATAAACATGATTTAATGTACAGTGATAAGTAGGTTTTATACCTACTTATCTGGTATCTATTACTTAAATTAGTTGCTTAAACCAATGTTTCTTAGTTCCTTTTCATACATTTTATGTTATTTTGTAGGCTATGACATAACATTAGCATGATGAAGTAAGGGAAAACAATTCGGACATCTTTTGGACCAAAATACGCAAGCAAGTGCAAGAAGGGAAGATTGCAGGGCTTTTAACACCAAGTTGGATGCATGTTCTTGGCTTGGAACTTAGATTTTATTGTAGATCTACTTCTTAGATTTTTAGAACATCTTGAATTGTTCCAATCGGAGTTTTGATGCTAGAGTTATGGCCTTTTTATCAACAAAGATCAAAGCTCAAAGTTGTCCTGCTTGCAATTTACATAGCATCTACTTCAAGCCCGATTTCGATCTTAATCCAGCCCAAAATCTGTCAATTATTAAAGAATGCAAGTTATAGATCTCGTCGATATCTTCGATTTGATAGGTGGCAGGCCCCGTAACTCCTATTGGATAAAAAATTATGTCTGTTTTACTAAAGGACGTCGCAATAGAAAATAGAGTAGCGTGGATCGCGCTAGGAACAGTGTGGGGCACGCTAGGCCACCAGAATTTCTGACACTGTTGCGCAGGGCACGCCCAAAATGGCCTAGGAACAGCGTGGGCCACGCCGATCGGCGAGAAAACATCTGAATTAGTTGTTATGTTGTCCAAATCGAGCTAAAATAGGATTCTTAGTTGCCTAACTTGCTAGGGTATCCATTAGAACTATAAATACATGATGAGAGGCATAAAAGAGAGGATACATAGGCTAGTTTGGAGGATTTCATTAGATTAGATTACAGTATATTAGGATCAAAATTCGTATTAGAGTTTGAGGTTGAAGCAACTGGGACACCATTGAAGATCAAGAGCAGGAGCTTGAGGAAGATGGAGATTTACTGACAACAGATTCAATTCTTTTCCTTAATCTTATTTTTATATTTTAATGTGTATTCAATTGTTGATTCTTAGTTTTAATTCAATGAATTAATTCTTTGTTTAAGATTACAATGGATCTTATTGTGTAGTTTATTTTAACATGCTTCGATATCACTTATTATATTCTATTGTGAGGATTGTCTATTGTGATTTGGACTTAATTGTTTAATTGATTGGCCATCAATTACCGTGATAATCTATATGAGCTCGAGAGATGAAGTTTAGATTTAGATCTGATCATGATAACATTGTTTGTGATTTCTGCATAGATGGAATTTATGATTTGTGTTTAGGATAAAGATATGCCTTTACGCCATATGTAATCTTATAGAGAACTTGTGCTTTAAATCCTTTTTAATTGTAATTCATATAGAAATATAGTGAATTAGGTAATTAGGGTGTCTTGCTTAATTCTATCATCTGTGAATTTAAGTAAGTGTGGGTATTATGCATCAAGAGGTGGTTTTATCTACTTTAGTGTTCTTGATTAACAATTCAGGATAGAAAATAATTGATGAGAAGTGTGTTAACTTAAATGAAGCAATAAGTGAAGTTGTGATCTTAAATCTCCGTAATCTGATTTTTAATTAGTGGTAATTAGAATTAGTATAATTAAATAATTTAATTTATATAATTTGAAATTAATTCGTTTAAATAAGATTGAGTTGGTTACGGGTTAGTACTTGGTGATTTTTATTAAAAAATTCCTCGTGGGAACGATACTCGACTTTCACTTTATTACTTGTTGACCACGTATACTTACATGTTGTGCGTAATTAGATTTTACCCAACAAGTTTTTGGCACCGTTGCCGGGGAATTAGTTAATATATTTTTGCCAATATTAGCTTCAATCAAATTAGTTTTAATTTAAACATTTTTTTCCTTTTTATTTAATTCTCTTCCTATTTTTCTTTCTTTTCAAGCATCATGGCGGAATTTAATTATCAATGGCCGTATACAAATATGACTCCTCCAAGGGACACATGAATTGATGGACTCAATGCATTTTTTGCATTATCAGCACAGATTGAGACACTTTCGAGGAAGTTGGACGCTTTTGCAGCACAACATCGTCAAAGTGTGGTGGTTACTTGTGATTATTGTGCTGGAAATCATCTGAGTTATCAATGCACCGTCAGTTTTGAGCCGGTACCATATAATGGTGATTACCTCAACAACTATGCTGAGCCTAACTATCACAGAGATTGGGGGTATCACCCAGATTATTCAGGGAGCTACATTTATGATGACCAATATTACGCTCCAAATCCATCATACACTCCGAAATTTTCATGTCCACCTCCATTGCCATAAGAAGAAAAGCCAAATCCAAGGGATGTAATATTGAAGGGCATAACAAACCTAGAGGAGATGAGGATTAGCCAAGAGCTATTAACCCAAAATTTCAATAATCAGATGGAACAACTCGTCACTACCTCAACCAATGGTCCTCAATACATAGCTTCCAAGACTGAAACAGAAAATTCAAGGCTGGGGGAATTATTATCCAAGTTCATAGCATCAAACGAGGAGAGGGGGATTAATCAAGAGCGGTCAATTCAAAATCTTCAGAATAAGATAGATCTAATGACCAAAGCCGTAAGCAACCTTCCTCCAAACACTTGGCTTTATGACATGAATGACGAAATTGACGGAGATCCTGAACCAAATTTACGACTGGATGAGCCACAATCTATCAAAAGTGTGGAGACAATTTGAGATAATGACATAGAGGTCGACGAAGATCTAAATGGGTCTCCACCAAATATCAAAGAGTCAGTCAGATTTGCAAAATCATTCCCATTTGGTAGTCATGTCGTCGGCGAAGCTCTTGATGACATAAAAGCGAGTACAATTTTGAAGCCATGGTGGGACGAGAAAGAGAAGATATACGAAGAGGCCATTGTGTGTGACAAGCTTCCATGCCTCAAAGTGATCACATACACAATGGAGAAAACACCTAGCTGTGGGACGTTCTCGATTGAGATCATACCTAATAAGAGCATGCTAGGTGACTTTGATGCATTGGCCATCACAAATGGGAACCTACCAAAAGCTATATTATTTCCGATGGATGGAGGGTTCCTCAATTATCGAAGAGGAATTGGATAGCGTTGACCAGACAAAGTCCGGCTGAAGGACTATAAATCAAGCGCTTATTGAGAGGCAACCCAAGTTTAATTTTTATTTTTAGTTTTTTTTAGGTTTCATATTAGTTGATATATGTTTTTTAGGATTTAATAAGCTTGCTTCTATCATATTCACAGGTTATGCAAGTCAAATTCAAGTGTGGTGCCCAATTTGTTCCATGCGCCTAACCCATTCTCTAAACTTAGCGGACAAGGAGGAGGATTGCTATATTTTTAGGGAAGTCCTCTGCTTTACTTTTTTCTATTTCAGCCATTGAGGACAATGTCTAGTTTAAGTTTGGAGGGCATTTTAGTGTCGTATTGTATATAGTTAGTTATTTACATTTTTAGTTCGTATAGTTACATTTATTTTTTTGCATTCAGTTTTTATAAAAAAAAATTGAAAAATTGAAAATTTCTAAAATAGTAGTTAGCTTACTATGTTTATATAGCATTTAGTACATCTTGCATGAGTCCAGCTGTTAGATATTTACAGTTTGTTTTAGCCACTGATGAGATTGGAATTGGGTAGACAAGTATAGTACTGACTATTAGAGCTTTGATGTGATTTCTTGTTATAAATTGAGTCTTTTTCTGTTTGAAACTGGTATAATAAGGATAGCACACTAAAAACTTGTTGATTGATTGAGTTTAAATTGATGCATAATGGAACTCTAAAGGATAATGCTAGTTTGAATAAAAGAATGACAAGAATAAGTAGTGATGGCTAAAGTTGGACAAGAACCTAAGTTTGGGGGAATATTTGGGGTATATAAGCTATAAAAAAAGAAAAAAAGAATGAAAAAAAGAAAAAGAAAAAAAGAAAGTATGAATAAACACCATGGCGTGCTTGCCTAGTTTTGTGGCCTTTGTTACTTGAGTAAGTAAGCCCGAGGGGATTGTCTTTGCACCTAGCGCCCTAAGGTCTTAATGGTCTGGGAGTCGTTGGTCGAAAGCTCGTTAAGGTAGTATTAAAAACCCTAAGGGAATAAGACATTGCATAGCTATGTGTATATAAAAAAAATAAAAAATGAATAAAACGGGAAATAAGAGAAAAAATCCCCCGTAGATGAAAAATGAAGCATAAGTATCCCATGTTGACCCTCGATATTGGTAATTATTTAATTTTAGTTGGATCTAGCTTGTTGTTAGATTTCTTTAGTTTACACTGTATGATGCCTTCGAAGAGACTTATTATGTGTTAAATTTGATTTTATATCAGTTAATATTGTTGTGGAGCACACACGCACTATATTAGTGATAACAGTCTAAGATTTGATGATTGATTGAGAAGTTAATGATTTATTTTGATATGATGTATTATCACATTTACTTGATTTCTCTAAGGCCGGTTGAATAAACTTATTTCTGTCATTACTGCTGGATTCGTAGGCATATAGATTAGTTGCATTGCATAGCATTGTTGTTTTGTATTTTTGCTTGAGGATAAGCAACGGTTTAAGTTTGGGGGCATTTGATAAGTTGGTTTTATACCTACTTATCCGGTATCTATTACTTGAATTAGTTGCTTAAACCTATGTTTCTTAGTTCCTTTTCATACATATTAAGTTATTTTGTAGGCTATGACATAACATTGGCATGAAGAAGCAAGGGAAAGCAATTCGGACATCTTTTGGACCAAAATACGCAAGCAAGTGCAAGAAGGGAAGATTGCAGGGCTTTTAACACCAAGTTGGATGCATGTTCTTGGCTTGGAACTTAGATTTTATTGTATATCTACTTCTTAGCTTTCCAGAACAACTTGAATCGTCCCAATCGGAGTTCGGATGCGAGAGCTATGGCCTTTTATCAACAAAGATCAAAACTCAAAGTTGTCCTGCTTGCAATTTACATAGCATCTACTTCAAGCCCGATTTTGATCTTGATCCAGCCCGAATCTGTCAATTGTTAAAGAATAAAAGTTGTGGATCTCGTCGATATCTTCAATTTCATAGGTGGCAGGCCTCGTAACTCCTAGCGGATCAAAAGATATGCCTATTTTACCAAAAGACGTCGCAGCAAAAAACAAAGTAGCGCGGACTGCGCTAGGAACAGCGCGGGGCGGGCTAGGCCACCAAAATTTCTGACACTGTAGCGCGGGGCGCACCCAAAATGGCCTAGGAACAGCGTGGGGCACACCGATCGGCGAGAAAACAGCTGAATTGGTTGTTATGTTGTTCAAATTGAGCTGGAATAGGATTCTTTATTGCCTAACTTGCTAGGGTATCCATTATGTAAGACCCCAACTTATTAATGAATAAAATTAAATTTTCTCTAAATATTATTGTGAATAATAAGGTGTTAATTTGATATAATGCTTTGGTTATGGGTGAAATGTGCAAATTTTATAAAATAAGCAAGTGGTTATAAAATATTCATTTTTGTCGGTGAATATTCGTTTGGTCGTGAAATATTCTTGCTGTCGGGGAATATTCGTACGATGGGTCCCATAACGAAAAGTGATTAGATGAAGAAAACGGCAAGTATAAGTTGTTTATAAATAACGGCGTAGTTGTTACCGTTAATACTGTTGGAATACCCGGTGGTTAAAACACAGTAGCACACGGTATTGCACTAATTATTGATTCTTACGTAAGAAGGCACTACTCAATAATTGTTATAGTAATTACTGTTTAATATTTTATTTTATTGATTTAATAATTGCTACGTTGATATTTTATATTATTGTTGTTTCAATAATTGTTACTGCACAGTATTTCTCATTATCAGATCAATAATTCATATTATTTGAATAATATTATTAGATAACATTATTGGCAATGTCTAGAAAGTTCTGTCTAAAAAGAGGTCTGGTCACCTAATTGCGCGCCAGTAAGGAGAAATCCTTATCGGAAAGCCCTCTCTTTCCTGGGAACGGCCTAGTTGTCATAAATGTGATTCTATAATATTATTTGTGAATAATTAATTATTGATTCATATGATAAGGAAATATTTATTTTATGTTGGATATATTTATTGTGGTTAAAAATAAAGGAGTTAATGTTAAGGTGTTTTATCAGTATTTTTGTCGGAATGGAGGTATTAAAAATCAAATCAGGATTTTCTGAGATATATTATGGGGGTTATAATTTTTAATCCGACCGTTGAATTGTTGTGATTTTTGGATATGTTATACACATATAAGTTGAGTATATGTCCATAAATTTTGAACCGTTAAAAATGAACGTATAATTTGTTATTAATTTTAAGAGGTGACTGATTCGGAAATTAGGTTTATAAATAATTTTGGTAGAAAATTCTAGAATTGAGTGGACCCCACTTTTGGTTGGTGAGAAATGTACTGAAATTTTTATTCAAATGTGGTGGGTGGGAATAGTAGCAGGTAAAGCCATCAGGTTGCGGGTTAAGTCTGCTTCGGCGTGCTAACATTTTTCTATAAATAGAGGGCTAAGTTAGAATTGAAAATCACACCAGAATTCATAAGTTTTCTCTCTTTCTCTCTCTATATTATCGAGCGTATTTTATGAGTATTTAGATACTTTGTGAGTTTTTATTTTATGAATAGTAGAAGTATTGTTATCTTGAGGTAAGGAATGTTATTCTTTCGTAAATGATATTATTTCTTTCAATATCATTATGCCGAAATATTGGTCGGAACTTTTTATCAAATTTGAAACTTTTTGTGTCGGAGCTACTATTCACGTATACGGCACTATTCATGTATACAACACTATTCACGAATACGGCACTATTCACCGAAAAATAAATTTTTTTCTTTTTGTCTAAGATGTCTGTTATGGCTACTATCTTTGATTGTATCCATGTTTTGATCTTTATTTTGAATTCTACTTCACAATTAGTTGTTATGGAGTATTATTGCACTTGGATAAACTGTAATACGAATCCCTAATATTTGTCCTTCTGTCTCACTGGATTCGTTTTCTTTAAAATATTTTCATCATCCTCAGTCTTAAATGATGATGTTACTGAATATATTTGGCTTGTAGTGCAAAGATGAATGATTAATTGATGAATATCTTTGGCCCGTAGTGCAAAGATGAACAGGTGTTGAGATGAACATGACCGACTGGTGATACAAATGAATATCTTTGGCCTGTAGTGCAAAGATGAATATTTGATTCAAGATGTATATTGATTGATGTTACAGGGATAAAATATCGTTGATGGGCTTTTAAATCTTAGAAAATAGTAGAATTCATTCTCTACTTGACTCTTCTAATGGTTTGCTGTTTCCGCTGCAGTTGTTGATCTAAAACTTGTTGTCTATTATATTTTATCAGATTTTTTTTCCTGTTGAAGACTAATGATAATTTGTTTTATATTATCTTAGTCATAATATTCTTTACTGGGCTAGTTGAGCTCACCCTTTTCTTTTTTGTTCCATTTTTCTTCTCAGAAGGTGAGAACATAGCAGGATCTAGTCGGGGTATGGAGTGATGGTTCTAGAAAGATGTTTTAGCAGTCCTCACTATTTCTGTAAAATAATGTTTGAATAATTGTAATGAGGACTTATTTGAGTGTGGATATTGTCTAGAAGACAATATTTGTATTTAAACTTACAGTATGTGTTGTCGTATTTTGTACGACAATTATATTATTGAAGTTGTAGTTTGCTTTTTGTACCATGTATTTGGCGACTCAGAATGGGTGTTGTATACCTATTTTGGGGGCGTCACACATTAGAACTATAAATACATGATGAGAGGCATAAAAGAGAGGATATATAGGCTAGTTTGGAGGATTCCATTAGATTAGATTAGAGTAGATTAGGATCAAAACCCTAGTTCTTATTAGAGTTGGAGGTTGAAGCAACTTGGAGACCATTGAAGATCAAGAGTAGGAGCTTAAGGAAGATGGAGGTTTGCTGACAACAGATTCAATTCTTTTCCTTAATCTTATTTTTATCTTTTAATGTATATTCAATTGTGGATTCTTAGTTTTAATTCAATGAACTAATTCTTTATTTAAGATTACAATGGATCTTATTGTGTAGTTTATTTTAACATGCCTGGATATCACTTATTATATTCTATTGTGAGGATTGTCTATTGTGATTTGGACTTAATTTTTTAATTGATTGGCCATCAATTACAGTGATAACCTATATGAACTCAAGAGATGAAGTTTAGATTTAGATCTGATCATGATAATATGTGTTTGTGATTTCTGCATAGATGGAATTCATGATTCGTGTTTAGGATAGAGATATGCCTTTACGCCATATGTAATCTTATAGAGAACTTGTGCTTTAAATCCTTTTTAATTGTAATTCATATAGAAATACAGTGAATTGGTTAATTAGGGTGTCTTGCTTAATTCTATCATATGTGGATTTAAGTGAGTATAGGTATTATGCATCGATAGGTGGTTTTATCTGCTTTAGTGTTCTTGATTAACAATTTAGGATAGAGAATAATTGATGAAGAGTGTGTTAACTTAAATGAAGTAATAAGTGAAGTTGTGATCTTAAATCTCCATAATCTGATTTTTAATTAGTGGTAATTAGAATTAGTTTAGTTAAATAATTTAATTTATAACATTAAATTGATTATTTAAATAAAATTAGTTTGGTTAAGAGTTAGTATTTGATAATTTATATTAATAATTCCTCGTGGGAACGATACTCTACTGTCACTGTATTACTTGTTGACCATGTATACTTGCGTGTTGTGCGTAATTAGATTTTACCCAACATACAACAGCATGATGCAAATGTATGTGGTTTGTTGGATTGTTCTCCAACATGGTGGGATGATTGTTGGCTCCCCTTGACTTTTACCGGGATCAGGGTTATTCATGACCACCCTGGTAAACTGTTTGGACGTATGATCCAAAGTGACCATGAACTTCCAGGATGTTGACGTTGGGATTGTCACCAAAGCCCTTAATCATTGGTACAGACCTACACTGAAGATGTATCTATCATGTACATGAGATTCTGTGGGGATGTGTTCTGTCTGTTGAGGATGCGTATAACATATTCCATCATCAGTCCTCCCCGATGAGGATGCTCTGTCAGAGTTATTGCCAGCAGTCTGTGTTGTCAGGATCAACGGATGAAATCCCTGCTGGGAAAATGTTAAGGCTGCTTAACCTTTGTTGACGTGTGCATCAACGGATGACATCATCGGATGGCTTCCGATGCTTTGATGGATTTACTTGCCAACGGCTGAAGTGATGTCAAGGTTGCTTGACCTTTGTTGACATGTGCATCAACGGATGGAAATACGTGATACCTCTGCCAGGGAATGTGAACTTGAGAATGCGTGATGCCCCTGCCGGGGATATGTACTTCGACATATGAAAACGCGTGACACCCCCACCAGGGAATTTGCTTGATCTTCGCTGACGTGTGCATCAACAGCTAAAATCATCAGATGGCTTCCGATGCTTCGTTAGATTTACTTGCCAACGGCTGAAGTGATGTCAAGGTTGCTTGACCTTTGTTGACATGTGCATAACGGATGCAAATGCGTGATACCCCCGCCGGGGATCTACTTGATCTTCGCTGACGTGTGCATCAACGGCTGAAATCATCGAATAGCTTTCGACGCTTCGTTGGATTTACTTGCCAACGGCTGAAGTGATGTCAAGGTTGCTTGACCTTTGTTGACATGTGCATCAACGGATGGAAATACGTGATACCTCTGCCGGGGAATGTGAACTTGAGAATGCGTGATGCCCCCGCCGGGGATATGTACTTCGACATATGAAAACGCGTGACACCCCTACCGGGGAATTTGCTTGATCTTCGCTGACGTGTGCATCAACAGCTAAAATCATCAGATGGCTTCCGATGCTTCGTTAGATTTACTTGCCAACGGCTGAAGTGATGTCAAGGTTGCTTGACCTTTGTTGACATGTGCATTAACGGATGCAAATGCGTGATACCCCCGCCGGGGATCTGCTTGATCTTCACTAACGTGTGCATCAACGGCTGATATCATCGGATAGCTTCCGACGCTTCGTTGGATTTACTTGCCAACGGCTGAAGTGATGTCAAGGTTGCTTGACCTTCGTTGACATGTGCATCAACGGATGCAAATGCGTGATACCCCCGCCGGGGAACTGTGAACTTGAGAATGACGTCCCCAAACTAACGGCATTGGACCTTTATACGGTATTGCCGAATGTGATATGCAACTGCTGAGATCATCAGTATAGTATACCTTGTGTTTGGGCGAATACCAATGAATGATATGAAAGCCACGGTAGGGCCCAGGAAAACCAGGATTTCAGGTTATTCTGCTCAATCGAGTAGCATTTTTATCCCTGATTTGGCCTTTTCAGCTTGTGAGAACTCCTTTGCAACTCAAATTGGACCGAGTCGAAGGGTTGGACCCCACCTAGGGGAGCCACAGGTACACCTACTGCAGCCGCAGGTGGACCTGCGGCCAGCCGTGGATGTCCTTAAATGGGCTGGTTGCTTTCACAAGTTATTTTCAAGTTGCACCGCGAAGGAAATCTAAGAGCTCTTCTTCAGATCTGCTGAGTTCGGGCGTCTTTCTACAAATTTTGTCACCGTACAAGTGTTCTACACTATCCTCGTAACATATGCATGTCTTTTTTTCCAGTTTTTATCCGTTGGAAAATGACTTTTTATATGAAATGTGTTTAAACACATAATAGTGAATATGTATGCTCATATGTCTTGATAAAAAATATTCAACATAGTAAATGTTAGTATTAAACCATACTGAACATAATGATGTGAAATTTTTTAACTTTTGAAACAGTCAAATTGGCACCTTTTTTCTGCTATTTCTTATCCTATTTAAGGACAAATGAGGAAAGGTAATAAAGCAAAGTAATCCTGGTAATTAGGCTACCCTTATGGATTGATGACTTTGAGTTTTTAATGCAAATAGTATGTATATGACTGTGGGAAGGTGTGCTACTGAATGGCCACCTAGTCATGCCTATGTGCATGTGGATAGTTCTATTTATAGAGGAAACTATGGCAAAAAAAATCAAAATGTAGGCATTGGGTAGTCATGCATTTTTAACTCTACTGTAGGCGTATGTTAAAATAATGCATGCATGCATATGGTCATTAAATGCATTTTGAAAAGCTCCAAGTTAAGAAAATACCACACCCTTTCTGAGGTGATTTGGAGACTTGTGTCCAAATATTATAGATTCGGATCAGCCGAGCAGTTCCTGCAGGACCACTTCAGGTGTGCGGAGGAGGGCTTCTAAAGTGCCTCAACCCCGTTCAGTTAGACAGCCTCATCGTCTGGCAGAGGCGGTGATTCGTCCTATTCGGGTTAATGTACCGGATGTCGAGGATGAGGAAGAGGATGTACCGGTAGCGGCTCCAGCTCCTGTTGCTCATATTCCCCGTAGGGATTTCCTAGGCATTCAGGTGGCTATCCTAGATCTTCTAGGTGATTTGAGTCGCCACCCCTCAGTTTACTTGCATGAAAATGAGGTAAAAGTTGGATTTGATCTTCTTTTTTCCTATTGAGGAGGAGCAAGGATTTTGACATTTATTTGCATGTGATGTAGGTCCATGGCTTTACACAGCCTCGAGGGAACTGGTTTAGCATACACTCCCTGTATCAGGCTCTGCATCCAGATTACCGAGGTATAGTGCATGATTGGGGTTTTGGGGCGTTCTTTTCCTTTCTTCCCCACCGTTGTCCCTGGGCTTACCTCAGGGCATTGTCTGAGCGCTGGTTTCACTAGACTTAGTCTCTCCATTTGTTGGACTGTGAGGTGATGATGACGCCGATGGATTGGCGATTTATCACCGGTATGGAGTTTGGAGGGGCGCTAGTGCCATGTACTGCGGATATTACCCCGACTGCCGTCAGATCCTTGTTGGGAGTTCAGGCTGAGGCGCTCAAGGGTAGGACCGTCCGTACTGGTCCTTTGAGCACAGATGCTATGAGTGGGCTGTTGAGTGAGCCCATGCCCGCTGATGTGAGAGTCAGGGATTGCATTCTTCGGCGATTGTTCCTGGTTATCATCAGAGGTTGTTTCATAGCAGATAACTCGTCTACGGTGTCATTCGTTTTGATCAACGCCACACGGGAGGTAGACCGTATTGGAGAGTATGATTGGGGTTCCTACACCTTCGCCTACTTCCTCAGGAGAATGTACATGCGTTCGCAGGGTTTCACCGAGGCTTGGCTAGGATTTTATCCATTTTTACTGGTGAGTATTTCTCTTTTGATTTCCCATGTATAGGTTAAGAGTGTTCACTGACAGCAGGTGTTTTGCCTTTGTGTTGGCAGTTTTGGGCCTATAAGAGACTTCCATGTTTGTGTCATGTGAGCGTGTTAGGTTTAGACACCTATCCATGAGGACGGCGATGGCATCACTCCATTTTGTCAGAGTTTCCTGTAGCGGAGGGTTTCACCCATTGTCGCTTACAGTTGGAGCTGTTGACAGCCGATGTCATCACTTGGGTTCCCTACTCTGGGGAACATTTGACCGTTGGATTTGAGGATGGATTCCCGACTGGTGTCGAGCACGTGATATCCAGCCGTAGGATTCCTCTCTTCATAGATGGAGGATGGGAGCTCTACTTAGGAGCGCGTGCTATTAGGAGCAGCACAGGAGAAATTCGTGTACCGATCTTGCCTCCTGCCAGGCATTATAAGCCTGTGTTGCAGTCACCTGCCGATGACATCCCCTTGATGGGTATGGACGGATATGCTTTGTCAGAGGGTTCACATATTTAGGATTCATTCCATCACTGGTGGTCCCCTCGTACCATTAGAGCCCAGACCCACGCCACTCAGTTTATGAGGGATATGGTTCCTGGATCTGTGATGATGGCGGATTGGCTGACCTGTGTTCGAGATCCGACTCATTTGACACAGATTGATCGTTTGACCCGGCAGTTGGACCGGGCACATTTATTCATCCGTCACTTAGGTAGAGATCCTTTAGAGGTAGATACTTTTGATCCTTGTAGCTCAGGCGCTAGCCCCTCAGGTGACCCATATGCCTTTGCCGGTGCAGATCCTCCCTTGTATAGGCCTGACATCCTTGTTGATAGAGATCTAGTGACTCGGGAGGAGTTACATCAGGTGGACAGGATTGATGTTGTAGATATTGACACCATTGTCTTCTTCTGATGTGTATTCTCGTTATCTCTTTTGATAGGCCTCTGTTAGATATTGGGTGGCTGTGCCCCATTCTCGCTATATCTTTTGATAGGCCTCTGTTAGTAGTAGGGCGTTTGTGCCCCATTTCCCTGTATTTTTAGCTGTACAGAGATGATGTATATAGATGATGATGTACTGTTTTCCATTCCCTACATCATATTGCCATCTATTATCTGTCATGCATGTATTATGTTATGCATATGTATGTATGTCCTATTCAGCATTGACCCCTGGATGGTCTTATGATACGGCCTACACAGATGTCTTCTTCGACAGTCAGCCGCATAGATTATACCCCACCAGTATTGGTAGCTTCCTGTCTGAGGTCGTGATATGATAGCATGTCACCTACAGATAGGGTGACTGTAGATCAGCTATTACAGCATTCTATGACCCTCTTGATGTTTCAAGTTCCCGCAGGCTTTGTGGAGGGTATGCTGGAGCATTGGATACCGGAGAGACGGGTTTTTTGATTTGGTATCCAGGAGTTGACTCCTACTTTGGAGGAGTACGAGCGGTTGACGGCCCTGCCCTTAGATAGACCTTACGCTCATATGGCTGGCGGAGATATGCGCCGACAGTTCATGACCCTCACCGGGTTACGGCGTAGAGTAGTAGAGGATAAGATTACATCCGGCCATGTATTGTCCCAGCGCTTCCTGATAGACTAATTTGGCTTGGTGGATAGCTACGCACGACATTCTGGGGATTTCACCTCACCAGAGGATCAGTGGCATTTGGCCATAGTGGAAGTAGTCGTGATGTTTGTGGAGGCATATGTGTACATGCCACGGTATATGGACGAGATGGACATAGCTGTCATCATGGCAGTAAGAGCTCTCAGGGAGGGTCATACCATCATCCCGATGATCGTGGCAGAGACGTTGAGGTCGACCACGGTATGTTGTACCTACCCTGCAGGGGTCTTTACATGTAGTTCGGTCATGTTATATGTGTGATTTATGTCACACTTGAGACCAATTGGCACTTTTCGCCGACATGGGTACTGCTTCACCCATGATATAGTTATGTCTTACTCCTTTAAGTCATCGGAGTGTACAGACGCTATGTTGTGGTCGGTATTCTTGGCAGGGGTCAGAGATCTGTTTGGCATCATGTCGTGTTCAGGACTCAGCTCACCCTATAGCTTCATTACTCACGCTCCTGACATGGATTATCTCCCTTTGGCTGGTTTGAGGGGCATGACTACCTACCACCCACTGGCCGTGATGCCATAGTTTGACCAGTTTCAGGACTTTCATCCTTTTGAGGGGGCATTAGGTCAGCGTTTAGCTTCTCGCCATTTGTCAGCAGAGGACAGATCCCTGGTGTATGCATATTGGGATTAGCGTGAGGTAGCTGCTTTTTTTATTAGCCATCTAGGCTGTTCACCAGAGTATTCTGCGTGGATGGAGACAGAGACTTCATCGACTGCGACAGTATCCACAGTGCCGAGTATTGATTCAGATAGTGGAGAGCCCATGGAGGATGTTGATTCCCACACCGAGGATGAGCCATTCCCTGGGTTGCCAGCAGCTCTTTTAGATTCTCCCAGTACTAGCACTGTCGTGATCCAGCATTCAGCATAGTACTTCGAGCAGAGTCTTCATCTGATGACCTTTGAGAGGGATCAGGCTAGAGCCTTGATGTTGCCACTCTTGATGGGAGAGATGCCACTCTATTAGAGAGAGACGATGACTTAGCACGTAGAGATACCGCTATTGAGGAGCGGGATGATGTCAGATCAGCTAGAGATGTCGTGATGGTTGAGCGGGATGTCGCTATATCTGCCCGGGTTGTAGCTATTACAGATAGTACCACAGTGAGGTCCCTTACTACTGGCATAATTACAGAGATGAGCACGTATATTGATGAGCACAATGTCACCATGCAAATGGTTGTAGATCTGTTAGCTCGTGTGGATACCCTCGTGCAGGAGACCACAGTCTTACCTCCGTCTTCTGAGAGAGATGCCATGTTGGGCTTGATAGCTCGCATATACTCTGATTTGTAGATGAGCTTGTATTTTCCTGCACAGACTAGCTTAGCCATTTTGTCATGTACAATTCATATTGTATATATCAAATAGCATTATATATAGCAGGGAAATATATTTTTTTGATCACTTCCCTTTTAGTTATTCCTTATTGCTTGCTTGATATTTGCCTGTTTCTTCAAGGCTTGTGATCTTGATGTATTTTGAATTCCTCCTTTAAGGATGGACATTGAGATGTCTCTGGATATTTTAGAATGGATTGTTGATCTGTGTGTTTTCCCTTCCATTTTTGGTGTCTTGGGCTGGTTTCTGTATGGAGATGTGGAGAGGAGTGTGACTTTCCTCTATGAGATCGACCACACCACAGATGGTTGCCAGTACTCCTATTTAAGAGGAGCCCAGTTAGTTCCATCTCTTATGGATTGGTGTTTCTCTTTGAGGAACAACCGCAGCTTAGATGGTCGCCGATCCTCCCATTTAGGGGGAGGTCAGGTAGTTCCATCCCTTTAGTCTGAAGCCGATGAAATGTGACGTATTGAAGGTTGATCCCAGTACCGCTGACAAGTGTTTGTGTTTCGGTAGGGGGTTAGACCGAACCATAACTGGCTGCCTACGTACTCCTGTTGAAGAGGAGATTAGGTCTGCGTAGTTCGAACCTGGTGTAAGAGGTTCAACGTGTTGGTCGGAATACCGATCACTAAACACGCGCAAGTATACGCGGTCTAACAAGTAATACAGTGATAAGTAGAGTGTTGTATCCACGAGGAACTATGACTAATATTTACCAAGTACCGATTGTTTATCGCTAAAGTCTTATTCGAACAGCAGTAAATAGAAGGGTGATTAATCTAATTATACTACTTAACAAAGCAAGTAATGGATAACGAATGGAATTCTAAGGAAATACAAGCTAAGGTCACAACTTCACCACCACACAGGCATTCTGTCGAACACTTGGCGTGTTATGATTCATCAAACTAGCTACCCTATCTCTCTTTGGTCTTAAAAGTCATGACAATTTGTCGACCGAGAACGCACAGATGCCTATGCACCTCTGTCGAGGTATGCAAAAACATATCCTCTCCAGATCCACCCAAAAGGGAATAGAACAGAAAAGAACGTCCAAGCTAGATACAATCCTACATATATCTATGCGAATCAATCATAACAAGGATTTAAGCCTAAGTTCTCTATTAGGTCGCACGTGGCGCACAAAGATATGTCTATTCTACGCACAACTTATGCAGTCGAAACCCACAATCACATGCTAATATATTTAGGTGTAAATCTACAATTCTTCTGTCGATATCATGAAGATTTCCAATGTCTTAGCGAGAATCATAAAGCACAAATATATTAAACCAAATCATATGGTGCCAACCAAAGAGATAAAGACAGTCAATTCAAATAACAAAGGGATCCATTATAACCTTAGAGCCAATATTCAGTTCATAGTTAATAAACCAAATACAAGTAACAAATAAGACAACATTTATTGAATATAAAATTAAAGGAAATAAATGGATAGAATAAACTCTGTCAAAGCCCCCTTCAACTCCCACGAATTCCGCTCAAATCAAGCTTTCCAATCCGTGCCGTTCGTTGCTCTTGTGCTCCAAAGAAAAGCCAAACTTTTCCCTAAATCTACCTAATCTATATTTACAGACATCAACTAAAAACTAGAGAAAGAAAGTACAAAACAAAAGAGAAAAACTAATCTAAGCTAAGCTATATGATGTATAATGTCTGGTTTATCAAATGCAGAGGCTACCTCTGTTATATATATATATATATATATATATATATATATATATATATATATATATATATATATATATATATATATATCTCCTTCCTTCCTTTGCTAGGTCAAACCAAGGCATTGGTTGTCTGGGAACCGGACCTGGCGTCGCAGCGCGGCCAATTAAGCTGTAATTGGCGTTACAGCGCTATGTCATCAAATAAGGAAACCGGAGCTCGCGCTGTAGCGCGAGCCCAAGAAGGAACAGTGGTGCCACGGCGCGAAGATGATGTCAACAAGGCCAGGGAGTGGCGATGTGGCACGGCCAATATGCTTGGCATTGGCGCCGCGTCACGGCTATACACAAAATGCCCATTTTTGCCCATGAATGCTAGAAAACACCTGATAAGCCCTGCAACATGTTAATTAAGCACAACGACACTATAATCATATAAAAACATATAAACTCTATAAGAACAGATAACTATTTAAGTCATAAAATATCCGATTCGCGGGTATAAATCTCACTCATCAAATACCCCCAAACTTAAATCTTCGCTTGTCCTCGAGTAAACTAACTAACATAGCACTAATAATAAAATATACGCGAAAGAAAACAAAAATAGTATAGTAGCATCATGGCTTCAAAGCTTGATCATAGCTACTCCCAGAGAATAGGGCAAACACAGATATGAGTAAGAGTTCATTCAATTTCAAGCATAAGACTGTATTCAATCCATTCTATATGTGTGTTTGGAGACCAACCGTCCTAACTAATTATGGCTCAAATAAGTTTGCACAGTCGATTGCTAATACTAATATGCATACTCCGCAACTTAAGCATTCAACAAGCATTAAGAATAAGACGCAAATGCAGGAAAAGATCAAAAAACTCTAGCATAACGATAGTAAAATTTGACTCAGACAGTACTTAATTACCTTAGGCTATTCAGAACTACCCATGAATGAGCTTTTGATCAGTGACTCCCAAGCCAGACGACTTTAGGGCACTAGGTGTAGAACACCCCTATGAATCTAATAACTCGAGTAGCAAAGGCCCCGTAATCAACATAAGCCATTGAGATTTTACAACAAAAATGAAGATTACTCAGCGAGTGCATTTTATGCTCCATCTCGATATCGGCCCTGCGTTTATGGGCGAGTGCGTTTTACACTCCATCTCGATCCACCGCAAAACTTTCGATATAAACTCTTCTTTTCTATTTTTATTATGTTTTCATTCATTTTTTTTATTTTTTTTATTTTTTTTATATGTCAACATGCTAGAATCCAAGATCCAAAACTGTATAAACGTCTAAGTCTTTTATTACCTTGTAAAAATGAAAGTTTATAAGAGTGAACAAATTCTCAAAGCAATAAATGCGCCAACTAAATTTGAAAAATAACTAGTTAAAAACAGTTAGTCGGTACGTGCTAAGAAGGACGGAACAATAATAGTCTAAACTTATCAATTGAACAACCCCTAGCTCATACATGCTTGACACGACTCTAAGAGATAGGCATAGATACTTGACGCTCGTCATCAACCACAATCAAAAAATAATAATAACTATAATACCCTTGCTAAATAGCAGCTCAAAATAGGGTAAAAAGGCCATTCACATGGCACAAGCATCAAATCTGTAAAAGCCCCAAAAAGATGGCTATAAACCACAATAATGCTGATAATAATCAAAGCATTAAATAATAAAAACCAAAAACAGTTCATGGCATAAAAATTTAAAGCATAATCCTGAAAATCCCGCAGTTCAAAACGACTGCACCACAATACTGAAAATAAAACATATAAAGTCTAAAGTATGCAATCCTAACATGGCAGTAGAGAAATAATAGATATAACCAAAGCACCCCCAAACTTGAGGTGAGAAATGCCCTCATTGCTAAACATAAAGCAATCGATAGAAGAAGGCTTCCCTGAAGTGGCTCACTCAATAGAGGTCTCATCCTCGTCAGCCTCGGCGGGCGGTGATGGAGGAGGGTAGGGTGGGAAGACAGGAAGCTCTAGAAACTAGAATGGCGTGAACTCAGCATTCTCACCACAACAGTCGATGTAAATGCTCTGCATGGTGTTCACCAGCTCAGCCTAGTACTGCATAGCAATCTCCTGTCTCTGAGCTACTGCTGTAATGTGCCTCCGCTTCCTCTGCGCCTCAGAATCCTATTTCTGGTGCAGTAGGGTGAGTGATGCCATGATGTCCGTCAGTAGCCCCTGTCCAGCTGGGCCTGCGTCTGAAGTCTGTGCCTGCTGTGGCTCTGTAGTAGGGGGCGGCACTGTAGGTGGCCCATAGCCTTCGTCTTGGACATGAGACTCTACCTCGTCCCACATAATGAAGCGTGAGATCGTCTGGTAGTCGATGATTGCCATGGGAGGCAAGGCTATTTCCTCTGGCCCCCACTGAATGTCTGCCCTCTTGCAAAGCTGAGTGATCAAGGATGGATGTGGAAGCCCCGAAGCCACGGTACTCTTGATTGCCTTCATAATAGACTCGTGAATCAGAACTCCAATGTCCACATGTAGACCCGTGACAATGGCGAAAAGCAGAATCGCCCTATCTCTGGTCACGTCTCTCAAGTGACGGGTCGGGATCATGTTAGCACATATGAAGCTGAACCACGCTTTCCCATAGCGACTAAGGGCTGAAGTCGGGAAGCTGGTCTTTTCCCCAGTATAGTCGTTCTTCTTCCACTCGGTCTCGGGCTTGCACAGCCTCCTAATGATGTCCTCTAGGTCGTAGTTGCGGAGCCCCGGCTCCATATAGTCCCTGCCCGCATAGTTGGGCGTGGCAAATAGTGCGTTGATGGCCTCACTACTAAATGCCACTAGCTTTCCCCTAACTTGGACAACCGCGTCACCTTCGGCATTGGCGTTGGCATAGAACTCCCGAACCACTGATACACTGGCTGACCCAGGTGGTTTTGTGAAATGAATCCATTGGCGACCCGAAATCATGGCCAACAACTCGCCATCCTCTTTGTTAGGCCTCAACCCCCGTTCTAGAATCAGATTTCTCGCAGCAAAGGAGCTCTTGTATCGTTTCCATGCCTCCTCGCTCATAAATTTGGCTCCGTCCCAAGCCGTTGGTGGTGCCGCGGACGATGATCCTCCCATGCTAAGGCGTTGTCCCTTTTGTGCCATTTCAAAAATTTAGTTGGCTTGATGCTGAAACAGTCCCTCAGCAATGCCGAAATTCCCCCAAACTTAGGCCAAATAAACCCAGTGCAGTAGCAATGCCAAATCAGACCCAAATCAGTCAACTTTTCTCTCAGGAAATTCGTCAAACACCTTGTGTGCGTTCTTCAAACCCAACTTGGATAACCTTTGTTTGTAAATGCTCAATCCAGATTTTCGGTAGAGGAAATCACCCCAAAAAACAGATGGAACCAATCCCACACAAGGAAATCACAGAAGAAGAAAACTAAATTCTGAGAATTGGCCCACTTTACCTTTAAATTCCAAACCCTAGGTTAAAATAGTTTTGGGATAAAGCACGCTCTGACAGGCAATTTATGGCGCTCGGTTGGTTGAAGGATTTCACTTTGTTGAAGACTCTATTTTTCGATGCGATCAACTGGCAAGGCCTTTTGGGGTTTAGAAGACTGTTGGCGTGTATGGGTGGCAGGCTGCTTAATATGTCGAGAGGAGGGAGAGGTATGGCACACACGGCTGGCTAAAAACTGCTCTTCAGAGTCAAAAACTCGCTGTCGACGCCGCGGCGCGGGCTGCCCTTTGTTACTCGGCACTACGACGCGAGTTAGCAGTAGGTGAGACTGACTTTGGCGCCGCGGCACGAGTGAGGCTTTGTTATTCGGCATTGCGGCGCGGATGAGAGAGGGTGGGCAATAAAGAAATGGCGCTGGGCCCCAAGTATGGCGCTGGGGCGCGAAGACGGCGCCGCGGCGCGAAACCTAGTGTATATAGTGGCGCCGCGGTGCGAGATGCCAATTTCTGCAATTTTCTAACTGCTATCTGCACATGCTAAGGCAAGAACAACAAACTATACTACAGAGCAAATATGCATTATTCCAAACAATATAATAACTAACTACAAAGTAAAATAGATATAGGTAAAGGAAAACAGATAAAATTTATACTGAGATGGGGGTGCCTCCCCACCAAGCGCTTGTTTTAAAGTTGTCGGCTTGACTATACCGACGCCGTTCAATCCGGCTCATACGCGAAAATGACCTTTTCATGCTGCCTATTCGTCAATTCCTTTGGATTCTTGGCAGACATGGATGATTGGTCATCCTCGTTCTCCTCATCCATCCAGTCATCTTTCGGCACAAAGAATCACTCGCCACTGGAATTATCCACTAATTCGCCTTGTTCATTAAATTAAAAGTGTTCTTTGTGCTCTATTGGGCCATCTCGGGTTTCCACAGTTGGGAGCGTGGTTTCAGACTGAGGATCAGTATTGATGATACCACCACTATTGATCCTTGTGTCTCCAACTTCAGACTCCACCGGTTGGCCAGCCTGCACTATGACGTCCCCCTCAATAACTGTGTGAGACTCAATGTATTTTCCTTGTGTATCCACCATGCAATGCTCTACTGCTTCATCAGCGAGATCAATTACGACCGGAAGATTGTCTTGCGGTGGATTTGTGATGGCATTGATGAGTTGCCCCAATTGCTTCTCAAGGCTGTGCAATGCGGCTTCTTGGCTTACCATTCGAACCTCATTTCTTTCAATAAAGTTGGTGAGAAGCTCTTCAAGCCGGTTCTCTTCTTCTCGTGTTGAGGTCTCATAAAAGCTCTCATTGGGTGGGGACGTCAACTCATAATGCGGCAGAGACTGATAGTCAAACTGAAAGGTATGATTCGGATCATAATATTGCTCTTGACTGTAGTCCCATGAGTTTGGATAACCCTAGTAGTTTAGATGGTAGGGAATCGGTTCAAATTCAGCTTGATCCTGACAGTAGGCACTCTGAGTGGACTGACACTCAAGATTGTTAGAACATCTCAAGGCATTAGAAATTTGAAGTTGTAATCTATCGGGTCCTTCTTCCGAGATTGGTTGTGTTGTCCCCTCATAAGGCCATTGATAACTTTGATTGTCCATAATCTGTAGACTTAAAAACAAAAAGAAAGGAAGATCAAATAAATAAAAGAAGTAAATATATACACGTTCAAAGTAAGGCTAAATTGATTTAAATCAATATTGGACAATATTAGAATAATAGTTCCTCGGCAACGGCGCCAAAAACTTATTGGTCGGAATACCGATCACTAAACACGCGCAAGTATACGCGGTCTAACAAGTAATACAGTGATAAGTAGAGTGTCGTACCCACGAGGAACTATGACTAATATTTACCAAGTACCGATTGTTTATCGCTAAAGTCTTATTCGAACAACAGTAAATAGAAGGGTGATTAATCTAATTATACTACTTAACAAAGCAAGTAAATGGATAACGAATGGAATTCTAAGGAAATACAATCTAAGGTCACAACTTCACCCCCACACAGGCATTCTGTCGAACACCTGGCGTGTTATGTTTCATCAAACTAGCTACCCTATCTCTCTTTGGTCTTAATGGTCACGACAATTTATCGACCGAGAACGCGCAGGTGCCTATGCACCTCTGTCGAGGTATGCACAAACATATCCTCTCCAGATCCACACAAAAGGGAATAGAACAGAAAAGAACGTCCAAGCTAGATACAATCCTACATATATCTCTGAGAATCAATAATAACAAGGATTTAAGCCTAAGTTCTCTATTAAGTCGCACGTGGCGCAAAGAGATATGTCTATTCTACGCACAACTTATGCAGTCGAAACCCACAATCACATGCTAATATATTTAGGTGTAAATCTACAATTCTCCTATCGATATCATGCAGATTACCAAAATCATCACTAATGTCTTAGCGAGAATCATAAAGCACAAATATATTAAACCAAATCATATGGTGCCAACCAAAGAGATAAAGACAGCCAATTCAAATAACAAAGGGATTCATTATAACCTTAGAGCCAATATTCAGTTCATAGTTAATAAACCAAATACAAGTAGCAAATAAGACAACATTTATAGAATACAAAATTAAAGGAAATAAATGGATAGAAGAAACTCTGTCAAAGCGCCCTTCAACTCCCAAGAATTCCGCTCAAATCAAGCTTTCCGATTCGTGTCGCTCGTTAGTCTTGTGCTCCAAAGAAAAGCCAAACTTCTCCCTAAATCTACCTAATCTATATTTACAGACATCAACGAAGAACTAGAGAGAGAAAGTACAAAACAAAAGAGAAAAACTAATCTAAGCTAAGTTATATGATGTATAATGTCTAGTATATCAAATGTAGAGGCTGCCTTTGTTATATATATCTACTTCCTTCCTTTGCTAGGTCAAACCAAGGCATTGGTTGTCTGGGAACCGGACCTGGCACCGCGGCGCGGCCAAATAAGATGTGATTGGCGCTGCAGAGCCATGTCATCAAATAAGGAGACCGGAGCTCGCGCTGCAGCGCGAGCCCAAGAATGCAGCGCGAGCCCAAGAAGGAACAGTGGTGCCACGGCGCGAAGATGATGTCAACAAGGCCAGGGAGTGGCACTGCGGCGCGGCCAATATGCTTGTCATTGGCGCCGCGGTGCGGCTATACATAAAATGCCCGTTTTTGCCCCTGAATGCCAGAAAACACCTGATAAGCCCTGCAATATGTCAATTAAGCACAACAACACTATAATCATATAAAAACATATAAACTCTACGAGAACAGACAACTATTTAAGTCATAAAATATCCGATTCGCGGGTATAAATCCCACTCATCACAACGCTGTATGTGGCAAAAAGGGTGTAGAGATATTTTTGTTGTTTTTTGCTTTTGTAAGGAAAAGGGTGTAAAAATATTTTTGTTATTTTTGTTTTATTGCGACCGGACCATATAAAATATGGCTGCCTAGGTACTCTCGTATATCAAGGAGATCAGGTCGGCGTAGTTTACCCCATGTTCAGGACGGTTTGCAGCCAATGAAAAGTTTGATCCCTTGTTCAGGACAAACTGCGGGTGAGAAAGTTTAATCCTATGTACATGACAAACTGCGGGTGTGAAAAGTATTATCCCTAGTGGGGTAAAACTGCGAGTGTGAAAGGTTCAATCCCAGGTGGGATAACCGAAGTTGAGTAAGGGTTCAAAACCAAATTAAGAGAAGGATTTAGCGATCCACGGCCAGGCTGCTTGTAATAACCCAATATTTTTAATATAATTAAATAATAAATTTTGCATTTAATTTTTTTTATATAAAGGTGGAATTATGTGCAAAGAAAAGTATATATATTTATGTGATAAATAAAACTTATTTATTACATGAATAATTATAAATAAATTCTTTTTAAGAATGAATGATCATTATAGATTATATTCTTATTATAAATTAATTTTGTAATAAAAATATTTATTATTTATTTTCCATGAAAAATATGATTATTATATATATATAGTATTATTATAAGGATTATTATGATATGTATTTTATTATATTAGTTAAGTTAATTATTTTAACTTAATTAATAATGGTTTATATGAAGGTTATGTCGGATATGGATTCAAAACCTTAATTCTGGATTTTATATAAGGAATGAGAATATTAATATAATATTATTTATATTTCAGTTACATAAACATGCCTGATATATGTGTAATGTTAATGTGTAGAACAATTATAGCAAAATAGTACAAAACCCTAGCATTACTGATAAACTATAGTACATAAGTCAATTACGATTGTAAGAATTGTTAAGTTGTGTGTTATATAATTAACGACAATTATTATAGATTTAATGTTAATTAGGTAAACCCTAATTAATATTTAGAAACCCTAACTACTAAATTAGAACCTTAATTGCTAAGTTATAAACCCTAATTACTAATTTAGCAAGGTTAATGGTAATTAGTATATTATGAAGCCTAATTTACAAGTCCTAGGTGATTAGTAAACCTAATTTAATTAGGGAACCCTAATTCACATTTTCAGAAACTAAGATTTCTATTTTTGCCCTAATTACACAATCCTAAAAAATGAGCTTAGGAAACCTTAGGGTTAAACCCTAAGGGTTAAACCCTAATGAATTGCCAAGTTTGCCACTAAAAGTAAAAGTCAATTGACCAAATTGCCCTTTTGAATATTTTAATGAGGTGGAGTGTAGATCTAGCCCTAGTAAGTGGTTGGTGACCAACTCTAGCTAGCCATGTAGTCTAGTAATAAACTTTAATCAATAAAAATTTGATCACATGATCAGCTATAAGCATTACACCATATTATATATAGATTGAGAGAGAGAGGAAAGTTCACCAATTAGCCCCATTTGTTCACAAATACACCACCAAACCTCTCTCTCTCTCTCTCTCTCTAAACCCACAAAAATAGTTAGCATTTCAGTCTCTTAGTGAGTCCCCAGAACATCAAGATCAGGTCAGGAGCAGAAGATCAAGATTTGGTTCATAGAGGTATAAAACCTAACTTAGAAATCTGATCTTTAAAGTCATGTTAGATGTTATGTTTAAATGTTTAAATATGTTGTTTGTAGTGTCTATAACTGATCTGAGTTGGCACATGTTAGATCCATAACATCTAAGTGCACGAATTTGAAGTTTTTAAGAATCTGGAAAATTTTCAAAATGTTGTCTAACAATGAATGTCAGACCTTCTAGATCTCGGCATGTTTACTGTTTTGGCTGTTTAAATGTTTAAACTGGTAGTATCTTATGATATCTTTAATCTGGAACTGAAATCAGGGTCAGGGGATATGTATATTACATGATATTCTTGGTCAAAACCCGTTGACCAGGCATGACCAGATGAATTCTGGGAAACCCAGAAATCAAAATTCAGTGTCTAACAAGCTTTTGCAATGTCTTGATCTGTCTGTTGTTATGTGATATGATGATGTTATGATATCTAGTTTGCAGCCTGTAACATGTACTATAGATATATGTCATTAGATCCTTCAAATCATCAACATATCGAATGGAGGGTGTCGACGTCGGGATTTTTATTTGTCCCTTTTCTATTCTTGTTCTTTTGTGTTTTCATGTTAGGTGAGATTTGTTTGAAAAAAAAAGTGAAAAAGGTCCGACATGTATATGTCGATGATTGGACTATAAGAGTCGCCAGTTGGTTTTTTAACTGGTTGTACCAGCACAATCGAGAAAAGGTTTACACATTGACCCAGTGATGTGACACTGCTAAACGGGTCTGTGAAACCGAGATTCATTAGGGTCCGGGGACTTGCTTATGTGGAGGGAAGGTGTTAGGCACCCCCCGACATCCGTGTTACCACGGTGACCGCCACTTTTCAAGAAATTGTTATATGAATGTGTGTGTGTGGGTCAATAAAGCAATAAATGCACCGGATGTAAAATATTTATATATATATATATAAGTAATAAACGCTCCGGATGTAAAATCCAGGCTCATCGAACAAAGTTCGACCACAGTTTATATATATGTATATATATATAAGCAAGTAAACGCTCCGGATATAAATCCAGGCTCATCGAACAAAGTTTGACAACAGTTTATATAAATATATGTATATATATATATATATATATATATATATATATATGAAAGCAAATAAACGCTCCGGATGTGAGTCCAGGCTCAATCGAGGCATAACTCGATAATGTTAGTCCATATATATAAATATATATAAATATATATATAATATGTACAAAAGAAATAAAAGCTACGGACAGAAATCCGGGTAAACACACGCAATACGACTCTCAACGTGAAGAATAGTGTGTGCACAGATGAAGAGAAAGGCTTTAAAGTGTGTAAGAAGGTTTACAGTAGACTGCCAAAGAAGACTTCTACAGCTTTAAGTGGATGAACACTTGGCTCCCGTCGGTAGAAAAGTAGCTATATATGAGCTTATAAGTGTTTAAAATGAGAAAGCACTCAACTTATAAGGTGTACAGAGCAAATTGGACAGGGCTTCCTCGCCTTTTGTCTTGCTAAAATGGCTGCCCCAAGCCCTCTATTTGTAGAGGGGGGAGTCGCAGGTATACCTGCGTCAGTAGCAGGTGTACCTACGGCTGCCCGGGGTGCCCCGGGCAGTGTGGGTCCTGCCGTGTCGAAGTACGTACACTCGGACAACGCGCTGTTTGCTCGATCATTCATAACTTTCAATCCGGGAGTCCGATGGAAGCGTGCCATACCATTCTGGAAAGCTCTTTCCGAGAGCTACACAATGACATAGGATTTTCCCTTTTTTGATTCTGAGAAGATAGGTCCGTGACCAAAATAGAATTTTTAAGTTTCCGTCAGGCAATCCGGTGAGTCGTTTGGCGTAGTTTGCGCTCGAAAGTTAAGATATGATTCTTGTGGGACTTCTAATGAAGCATTTTGAGTTGAAATGAGTTGATTTGATTTGAGTTGAAGTTGAGTTGGTAAAATAACCATTTTGCCCCTCCCAAGGTTATCTCCGATTTTTGCACAGTTATAGCAGTATTTTCTCAGGGCTGTCTCTAAGGTTGACTTGATGTCGACTTTGATTATCCTTAAGGTTATCTCTAAGGTTGTTTTGACCTCCTGGGGTTATCTCCAGGCTTTGAACTTGATCCCCCGGGGCTATCTCTGAGGTTAGAACTGATTTTCCCGGGCTTATCTCGTGGGTTGGAACCTGATTTCCCAGGGTGATTTCCGGGGTTGGAAACTGGATCTCCCGGGGCTATCTCCGGGGTTGGAATTAATGTTATGGTCCTCCAAGGTTGCCTCTGGAGTGTAAAAAATACGTTTTTGCCCTCCTACATAGTTAGTAACAGGAAAAGAAAATTTTGAGTGTCTACAAATGCCCCTCTTTATCATGTTCATACAATGCAATGGAATGGACATGATAAAGATTAGTAGACACTTGAAATATGGCGAGGTATTTTTAATGATACAAATCGCAATGTAATAAAATGTCATGATAAATGTTAAAATGTTTTCGTAAATCTCAGTTCGCAAATAGCACATCGAATTTTGCATTTGGCCAATCGCACATCGTAAATCACACATCGTATTTCGCATATCGCAAATCGCACATCGTAAATCGTAAATCACAAATCGTAAATCGCACATCGCACATCGCATATCGCAAATCGCAAATCGCAAATCGCAAATCGTAATGTAATGAATGTTATGATGAATGTTTAGAATGATTTTTTTGAATCGATTTACCTTTATCGATCATTGCTGATGCCTATGCTGGTGTTGACTCCAATGGTATAGCTTTTTGTCGGTGTCGCCGAGGCTTGTTTGATGAAGATAAGTTGAGATGTTTTCCATATCTCTGAGGGCGATAACGTTTTGAAATCACCAGACCTTCCCGATGTATACGCTGATAGTTTGCAACGGTGCCTACCCTGCTGATCGCCAAACTATTTTGATTCCCACTCGAATGGTGATATACGAAGCTTTTATCGCTGAACTATTTTGATGTTACGCTGAATTGATGCCAATGGTTTAGAATACCGGATCATCCGATGCCATCGCTGAAGTAATAGTCCAAGGTTTGCTTTGCCAGACTCTGCTTGATATTACGCTCACCCCTTTTTAAGGTGATTTGGAGTTTCCTTTCACTGTTGGGTGTTTGTGCCCTATTTTCTTGAGCATTTGATTCGTAACCCGGCTGATCTTATGACCTAAATGCCGCTGACATCCCTTGAGGGTGTAACTCGTTCTTTCGCTGCCCAGATTTGCACTTCGGTGTAGAGGCCTCAACTTGTGAGGACTTGACTTTGGTTGACGCATTTGATGGTGAGGATTTCATTCGCTAGACTTTTTGTCATTGGGCCTTTGCTTTTGAGTTAATGACTTTTTTGAGAATTTTCACTTTCTTTCGTAGGGGCAAGCTAAAGTTGCCATGATTTCTTCCAGGAGTTCTCCCCTTTCTTTTGAGGAGAGGATTGATTCTGCCTTAAGCTCCTTCTATTTTTTGGAACTAGACAATGCCCCAGTCCTTTCGTATGTTGATGTCGAGGGTTCATATGAGAAACTCTCTTTGTTGATGAAGTCGCAAGTGAGTAATATCCAAATCGCCAGTGAGATGATGTGAGGGAAGCTTTGATGATGATGTACCATGCTGATGGTGCTGACTGGCGCATTTTCCTCCTTAGGATGGTTGATAAATGCCCCAGTGTTGAGTTATCGATGTTCCTGAGATGCCACAGTCTTGTTGTACGGGTTCCAATATCGAGTTGTCACTAATTTTGAAATTACCCCAGCCTTGCTTGTTGTCTGGGATAGTTTCTTTGACAAATGAGCTGATAAGACGCCGAGATCGCAAGAGGCTTTTACCAGATGGTAAACTAGTAGTGGATTGGGGCTTTGATGCCCTCAATTATTGTTCCTGACTTGTTCTCGCAATCGACTTTGATGGTTTTCTTCTGATTTGATGAAGAATTGTGATTGAGGGTGTCGACTTTTTGAAGGTCCTCGCTACTGGTTGTCTTAGTGTATCGTTGTTTCTTCTTTTCTGGGATTTATGCCAGATTTGATGACATTGAAGTGTTGTTGGGTCTTCTCGACATGGGTCATTGACTTGGAAGGTTGTCCTTGGGATTGATGTTTGGGTTTGGATGTTTCTTTTGTGGGTTAGACCGCACCACTGATGGTTGCCTACGTACTCCCATTGATGAGGGGAGATCAGGTCTGCATAGTTCCCGCTGGTGAGCTGAACAGTTTGAGAAGTGTTTGTTTGAGAAGTGTTTGTTTGAGCTGTGTTTGTTTGGCTTTTTTAGGTTTTTGTTTGGTTTGACCGCACCATAAATGGATGCCTACGTACTCCCATTGATGAAGGGAGATCAGGTCTTTCTTAGTTCAGGCTTTGGTTTGAAAGGCTGAAAATATTTATTAGAGGTTGAGCTTGGTTGAAGGGGTTTGTCGATTTTTGTAGTGGTTAGACCGCACCGTACAGGGCTGCCTACGTACTCCCATTGATGAGGGGAGATCAGGTCTGTGTAGTTTCAACCTTGGTTTGAAAAGGTTCAAAGTGGTAAGTGGTGAGAAGGGTGTAGAGATGTTTTTGTTTTTATTTTTTTTTTTGTTTTTTGTTTTTTGTTTTTTGTTTTTTGTTTTTTGTTTTTTGTTTTTTGTTTTTTGTTTTTTGTTTTTTATTTATTTATTTTTTTTATTTATTTTTTTTTTGTTTTTATTTTTTGTCTTTTTATTTTTTTTGTTTTTTTTGTTTTTTTTCTTTACATGCATGGAAAATAAATGGCACACTGCGAAGAAAGTGATATCGTCCCAATATCTCCTGGAACTCACAACTGTATCCTCTAGATCTACATCTTCTTGGCTAGTTGAGGCATGATAGTCCAGTTGTCAGTGGTTATGTTGCCTTCAGGGCTCGCGATAGAGGTTACCTCTTGGTTTTGAATATCTTCACTTATGGCCATAACTTGATCGCTTCCTGATTCAATACATTCCTCAGGAACGCTTGAATTGGACCCATCGCAAAAAGGGATGAACTCTGGATTCTTCAATGGGTTGGCTTCCCCGACAACCTCATCACATTTTCTTTCATCTGTTCCTTCGCCTTTTTCCTGGGTTTGAGATGATTCGACCATGAAATCTCCCTCGAACTGTTGTTGCATTTCTCGCAAGGAACTTTCCTTTTTGGCTTTTTCTTCTTTGGAAAGGATTAGTATTTCCTCCTCATCATCCAAGGTGATGAAATCAGGAACGTGGTAGATATCTTTGGACCACAAGACGTTTAATGTTAGCGGAGGAATCTCCTTTAGGGATGCCTTTGTTCCTGTGTCATTACTTGCATTAGGATCAGTCCACCTTGTGTTCTGGCAGAATTGTCGCCCATAGCCTTCACCTCATTTGAAATGCCTGTCTCGAATGGACATCTTAAGTTTTTTATTTCCTTTTCGCCTTTTTTGGTCATGGGAAATTCTATCTCCAGCTCTCCATTTTCAATGAGATCCTAGATTTTATGTTGTAAAGACCAGCATTCTTCAGTCGTATGTCCAAGTGAGTTAGAATGGTAGAGACATATCTTGGTGGAATCATAACTCTTTATCTTGGGATTTATAGGAGGCAGCAACTCAGTAATCCTTCCTTAGCTTATCAGAAAGTGTAGCATTTCTTCATTTGATTTGCTCAGAGGGGTGAATTTTCGGACTCTTTTGGAGGTTGTTTGATCTTTCATCTCTGAGAATTCGCATTCCCCTGAGCGATTTTTCCGTTGGCGAGATCTTCTAACAATTTTATCATCCCCATTTTTTTGTACTTTTAGCCTGCTTTGATTTAGCTAGCTCATCATGGAGAGATATGGGCTTGCATTATGATTAACCTCCTTTTTCTCTTGGCTTTCTGATAGTTTAGTGAAAAATTGCCTCGTTTCCTGATGTTGGCGCACTATCAGCTTAGCCAACTGATTACTTAATTCTGGATCGTCTCTAATTTTTGTAATACTAGCATACCCTCCTCCGAGTTTTCCCACTCTAGGGCATTTATTTTGTGCCTTTGGGGGTATTCCTCCATCCTTCGTACGTACTTACGAATTAGATATATTTCAGCGCTTCCTGACCCGATCATGTTTACTTCCCCCGTATCATGCTGCAACAGAAGGTTGGTGTTGACATTTTGTTGGTCATGTTGTTGGACCACAATACTGCCACTTTCGATCAGATTTTGAATCTTATGCTTTAAGGACCAACAATCTTGTGTATCGTGTCCTGGAGACCCTGAGTGGTAAGCACATCTCTGGCTTGGATTGTATCTTTTGCTCCCTGGTTCCAGAGGTGGAGCCAGTTCGGTAATTTTCTTATGATCCATTAATATCGCCAATACATTTTCAAGGGAATTGCATAGTGGAGTGAACACCCGATTTTCTGATCTTTCGAATTTTCTTTTTCTATCCTAGTATTGGTTGAATGCGGCATGTTGTTGAGATGGCAGATTGTCTTGCATTTTCCAAATGGGGGGACTATAGTTTGGTCTCCTAGCTTGCCCCTGTACAACAAGGGATACATCTTCATTGCTTTTATCGGGTACACCCTTGGGATCGCTCGCATACTTGCCAGTCTGTATATGCTTGGCGACTACTTCCAAGGCGGTGAAGTATTTAATCTTGTCTGCCTTCAGGCCCATCTCTGCCATTTCGCCGTGTTTGATCATTTCTGAGAATGGCTTTCCTATGCCTGTTAGGATCCTCTCGTAGTACGGAGCCTCATGGATATCAATAAACGTCATTACCATCTCAGTTTCTGTCATTGATGGAATGACTTGCGCTGCTAGATGTCTCCACCTTTGGGCATATTCTCGGAAAGATTCAGTACTTTACTTTTTGACTTTAGTCACTTGGTATCGATCCGGTGCCATTTGTGATTGAAAACTGTACTAATTTAGAAAGGCGTGGGCTAATTCTTCCCAGTTTTGGATTTTGGCATTGTCAAGTCGAGCATACCGGGCTTTAGCCTCTCCAGTGAGACTCTTTTGAAAAAGTTGCATTCTGAGGCTTTCATCTTCAACATAAGACCCCAGTTCGCCAATGTACATTTTTAGGTGCGTATAGGGATCGCCTGCCCCATTATACTTTTCAAACTCTAGGACTTTGAATTTGGTAGGATACCGAGCCCTTGGGAATATACAGAGATCTGAATAGGTGACACTCCCATAATTTCCAGTCCCTTTGATTGACCGGATGGTTTCCTCCATTTGTTGGACTTTTTTTCTTATATCCCCAGTTTCTCGATCATCCCTGAGATTTGTGATTTCTTTATGAGGTTTAGGTGTCTGGGTTTCTATATTTTTGCCAATACCCTGACTGCCCCCTGTTGTGAATGACTCTGTTTGAGTAGGTATTGTCTGGCCCCGAGTGTTTTTACTTTGTTCTTTTAGAAAGACAGCCAATTATGCTATCTGATTCCTTAGTCCTTCAAACTCCTCTCGGGAAACAGGAGTACGATCAGGCTGGGCACTTGTAGCCATGTCTGACGGTGGGCTTAGTGCCTTTTTGGACCTTAAACGAGTAACGGGACCGATTGCTTCCCTACAAAAAGACTTATGTAGTTTAGTCTTAGGGAAAAGTAGAAATGTTACATGCTATGTAATATGTCCGTTTTAGGAGTGTTGTCTTGCAAAACGGTTGTTAGCATAATATGTCAGGTTTTATGTATGTACACATATTCCTTCATATTTTCCATTACAATGATTTGATATGGAATGAAATTACAAGTAATTGTTCTTACAAGTAATTGAAAATGGAAAGTATGAAGAGACTTCCCTCCGCGTTTGGTTTATCAGAGGTTAACCTATCTTAGGTTACTCTCGCGGTTTTTCGGCATGAAGGTTCTCAAATCATCGCAATTTACTTGACGGGAAGTTAATGCGGTCTTTCAACTGGAGCGAATTTGGGTGGTGCCTTTCCTGAGTCTCGTAAGAATTAGTCTTCCTATGAGTCCAGTAATCAAACACCGACAGGATAGCCTCCTGGTCGAGGGACCACACAACATACATTCACATACATCGCGTCTCACCGTATGGAAATGATGACATGTGCGAAGCACTAATATCACAGGAAGATATGGTGCGAAGCACTAAGTGCAGTAAGTAAATGTATTAGTACACATTCATTCAAATGTAAATGCAACATCTACACACAAGCAGATAACAGTTTTGAAAAGTTTGTAATAGCAGCTTAAGTCCTCTTACTGGAGTCCCCAACAGAGTCGCCACCTGTCGACGTCGGGATTTTTATTTGTCCATTTTCTATTCTTGTTCTTTTGTGTTCTCATGTTAGGTGAGATTTGTTTGAAAAAACAACTGAAAAAGGTCCGACATGTATATGTCGACGATTAGACTATAAGAGTCGCCAGTTGGTTTTTTAACTGGTTGTACCAACACAATCGAGAAAAAGTTTGCACATTAACCCAGTGATGTGACACTGCTAAACGGGTCTATGAAACAGAGATTCATTAGGGTTCGGGGACTTGCTTATGCGGAGGGAAGGTGTTAGGCACCCCCCGACATCCGTGTTACCACGGTGACCGCCACTTTTCAAGAAACTGTTATATGAATATGTGTGTGTGTGTGTGTGTGTGTATGGGTCAATGTGCTGTTATTTGGAAGTAGTGATATGCCTCATTCGCACCTATATACACAGGGTTTGAATTGGTGTAAAAATTTAGTTTTAAACAAGATATAGCAGTGATGTTTTGTAAAAAAGGTTTTTTAAACCCTTGTGCTCAATAGTAATTGAGGCCTTTGATACTTCCATTTTATCAAATGTTCGGCTTGATTGCTTTTATTTTCGAGATGCGAAGCATCTTCAAGAAAATAATATACATAGCAAAACCGAACTCCTCATGGGTATAAAAACCATCTGAGGAAATCCAAACACCGTGAATAAATTTACAAGCTGCATGCAGCTGAAAATGTCCATCACGGGAACTGAATCTAGATTCAGTACTCTGAATCTGTGATCACATGATTCCTATGCTCACATGATGTCGCAATTGATATAAACGCAGTAAGAAGTTATATATATAAAAGCTGTAAATATATATATACAGACATGATCAACCACCACGAAGCACCTCCATGGGGGATCGAAAATATAAATATATAAATGCGGTAAATATATATATATATATATATATATATATATATATATATATATATGTGTGTGTGTGTGTGTGTGTGTGTGTGTGTATGTGTGTGTGTGTGTGTGCAAACAATCAACCACCACGAAGCACCTCCATGGGGGATTGCAAATGTAAATAAAGTAATAAAACGATCAACAGCCTTGAAGTAAACTCTAGGCAGGACAAAATGTAAATAAAGCTGTAAAAACGGTCAACCACCACGAAATAAACTCCAGGCGGGACGAAATGTAAAGAAAGCAGTAAAAACAGTCAACCGCCACGAAGTAAACTCCAGGCGGGACGAAATGTAAAGAATGCTATAAAAGGCCACGAAGTAAACTCCAGGCCTGACAGTAATGTATATATATATATATATATATATATATATATATATATATATATATATATATATATATAAACAGTAAACGCACCGGATGTAAAATCTAGGCTCAATCAAACAGAGTTTGATGGCAACAACATATATATAAAAACAATAAACGCTCCGGATGTAAAATCCAGGCTCATCGAACAAAGTTCGACTACAGCTTATATATATGTATATATATAAAAGCAAGTAAACGCTCCGGATATAAATTCAGGCTCATCGAACAAAGTTCGACAACAATTTATATATATATATATATATATATATAAGCAAATAAACGCTCCGGACGTGAGTCCAGGCTCAATCGAGACATAACTCGATAATGTTAGTCCATATATATAAATATATATAAATATATATATATATAATATGTACCAAAGAAATAAAAGCCACGGACCGAAGTCCGGGCAAACACATGCAACACGACTCTCAACGTGAAGAATAGTGTGTGCACAGATGAAGAGAAAGGTTTTAAAGTGTGTAAAAAGGCTTACAGTGGACTGCCAAAAAAGACTTCTATAGCTTTAAGTGGATGAACACTCGGCTCCCGCCGGTAGAAAAGTAGCTATATATGAGCTTACAAGTGTTTAAAATGAGAAAACACTCAGCTTATAAGGTGTACAGAGCAAATTGGACAGGGCTTCCTCGCCTTTTCTCTTGCTAAAATGGCTGCCCCAAGCCCTCTATTTATAGAGGGGGGAGCCACAGGTGTACCTGCGGATGCCCGGGGTGCCCCGGGCAGTGTGGGTCCTGCCGTGTCGAAGTACGTACACTCGGACAACGCGCTGTTCGCTCGGTCGTTCATAACTTTCAATCCGGGAGTCCGATGGAAGCGTGCCATACCATTTTGGAAAGCTCTTTCCGAGAGCTACACAATGACATAGGATTTGCCCTTTTTTCATTCCGGGAAGATGGGTCCATGACCGAAATGGCATTTATGAGTTTCTATCAGGCAATTTGGTGAGCCGTTTTGCGTAGTTTGCGCTCGAAAGTTAAGATACTGTTCTCGTGGGACTTCTAATGAAGCATTTTGAGTTGAAATGAGTTGATTTGATTTGAGTTGAAGTTGAGTTGGAAAAATGACCATTTTGCCCCTCCCGAGGTTATCTCTGGTTTTTACGCAGTTGTAGTAGTCTTTTCTCAGGGTTATCTCTGAGGTTGACTTGATGTCGGCTTTGATTGTCCTCAGGGTTATCTTTGAGGTTGTTTTGACCTCCTGGGGTTATCTCCAGGCTTTGAACTTGATCCCCCGAGGCTATCTCCGAGGTTGGAACTGATTTTCACGGGCTTATCTCCTGGATTGGAACCTGAATTCCCGGGGTGATTTACGGGGTTGGAAACTGGATCCCCCGGGGTTATCTCCGGGGTTGGAATTAATGTTGTGGTCCTCCAGGGTTGCCTCTGGAGTGTGAAAAAGACGCTTTTGCCCTCATGCATAATTAGTAACAGGAAAAGAAAATTTTGAGTGTCTACAGAGGGGCTGGTCAAACTAGCCTACTTCACTTTGATGTCTATTTTCTGGAATTTCCAGAAAAGGGATGAACAAGCCCTCTGACAAGGTTTGACCAGATTGAATCTGGAAACTAAATGTGCTTGAACTGATCTGTTGATGTTTATATGTTCTTTGACATGTGTACTACATGTTTGAGACATGAGATCGACCAGTTATTGAACAGAACCTAGAGTAAATCGAGCCACAATATAGGCAATCATAACTGCCTGGGTTTCTGGGTTACCCAGAAAACCCAGGAACTGTCTGACAACGAGTTTGAAGCTCTAGATCTTGCATCTGATTTGTTGTTTGACTAAGTTGATGGTTATATTTTGTAGTGTTACAACAATACTATAATATTAGAGTCTTAGATTTCTCAGAACCGAATTGAACAGAGAATAAGAGGTGGTCAAACATGACCCCTTGAACACTGCCTTGTCCGTGTTCTTGAGCTCAAGAACACCAACCGCGATAGAAACCGTCGCTTAAGCCTTTAGCGACGGATTTAATTATTTTAGTTTTCTAATTTCTGGAAAATGATTAAAAATAGAAATAAATTCTAAAAACCATTTAAAAATAGTAAATAAATTCTGAAAATTATAAAATTAGTTTTAAAAATTATTTTAAGTCATAAAATTAACTTTTAATAATTTGACATATTTTTCATAAATATTAGTAATTATTTGAATATTATTGATATTTAATTTATTTAATAAATGTATTAAATAAATTAACTAAAAATAATTTTATTATATTAAAAATCATTTTAAATGATAATAAAGTATTTAATAATATTTTAAGTTATAAAACATAACTTTTAATATTTTAAGATAAATTTTATTAAATATTTAATATTAATGATATTAGATTTATGTAATAATTATATGAAATAAATAGATTAAAAATGATTTTATTGGTTTAAAAATCATTTAAAAAAGATATAAAGGGTTTAAAAATAATTTAAGTTATTATAAATGACTTTTAATATTTTAGTGAATAAAACCTTAATATTTTAATATTAATGGTAACTGTTTAAAAATGTTTTAAAAATTATTTAAGGGTAATATTAATACTTTAAAAATATTTTGAGTTATTATAAATAACTTTGATATTTTGGCAATGGTTGCATTAATATTTTAATATTATTTAAATATTACTAATAATAGAATTATCTAATACTTAAATCATTTATAATGATTCTAGAGTTTGAAAAATCAAGATAAATTATAATAATTATTTAAAAATTATTATAAGTCATTTAAAAATAATATGACTGGTATTTGAAATATCCAGAATAATATTGAAATACATAATAGAGTTTTAAACTCGATAATTATCCGATAAAGACGTCGGTACACCAAAATTTTACCAAAATTGATCCGAAACTATATAGTTTGACTATATAAATGTCTACTTATGATCCAATGATTGATATAACTATGTGACAATGTGGTTAGGTTATGTGTTGACTGTAAATAACAGTACTATGTGTTATGATATGTTATTCTAATCAATTGAACAATCTTATAAATGATAGGTCGTTGAATTAACGATAGAACTAAGTTGTGTAAGCAGCAGACCAGGTAATTTCCCTAAACTTACTCTAATTATTATTGAGCAAGTTTCCTAACCATACTCAAATTTTATTGTGCAAGTATCCTATCCTTACATTTACTTTATGCAATGGACATGCGTAAGCGAATAACAGAACTATTCTTTTTTATTGTTCAAATATCTCAACCTTTATATATACTTATGCAATGATTATGTATAAGTAAGTTATTAGATTATAATTTGTTGTACAAGTTCTTTAATTCTATTATTATAGATCAAGATATATTCTGTTCGTTAATTTCTAAGCTTGGTTATACAAATGACCTCACTTGGATAATTATTGTATTTAATCACATGTTGATACATACCTATTGATTTTTGGTATGTATACATTAATTAAAAGTCGTCTAAGCTATTTGACCCAACTATACACAGATTTCGAAATATCGTTGAAATATGATAGAATTTTATTGTATCCAATCAAATTGTTTTGATTCGGATTCCCGACTAAGTATGAACATCCCGAACATGGTAAAGCTTTTGTGCACCTAAGGTGGATAAGATGAACGATAATATCGTTCTTGCATGTAGTATTGATCAATACAGGGCACATTGGGATGATCACCCTCGTGCCTATAAGTTATGACAGTTTGTAGATGAAGTTCTGTTAAACCCTATCAAAAATTGAAAACAAAGTTCATAGTCTGTCGACTACTCACCAATTATAGTCAGTACGTAGTTTCAAAATTTGAAATAGATTTGTTATGTTGTTTAGTGTTACTTCAATTTACTTCACAACTATTGCTTCGTTGTAGAAGTGTCGCTTAAAGAAAATATTTAACCCTTTCAGCTAATGTTCATTGTTTGATATTACTTGCTGGGCACTCAAATGCTCATTCTTGCTTAATTTAAATATTTTCAGCTAAGTATGATCGACCTAAAGGTTCAGGCAAGAACAAAGGGAAAGGAAAGCTAGCAGAATAAGTTGTGTTATCTTATGTAATACCTAGACTTAAATAAGATGATGATATTTATTATCAATCTTGTAATAAAATGTTTTAAAGGTCGCGTACCTGGGATTTAGACAACTCTGATATGTAAATTAAGTTTGATATTTATGACATTATTATTATTATTCTGCTCAAAGAAATGGTATCGTGAAGCACTGAATTCGGGTTTCAAGCACCTGAATTTGGGGGCGTCACAGGTTGGTATCAGAGCTATAAGCATTAATTTGCAAAGAGCCCCAAGCCTCTCGCTGGTGACTTCCTTATCTGGAATGCACCGAAGCCAGACTCTCCGTAGGGGATGCCGAGCCAGTCGGTGGCAAGTTGATAGGTACCACTGTGAGGTGCTATAGTTGGAAGCACCATGAAAGTCATAGGTTGGTATCAGAGCTTTAAGGTTAGAAATCATAGGTGGGATAGACCTTAGGCTATAACCTTAGGGCAGAGAAAAACGTTGAAAATATAAATAACTCATATAGAGTTTAAAAGGAGATGAATTGAATAAATTCATCGTCAAACCAAATAAAAGATAACTTATATAAAAGTATTATTTATTGTGTGTATATACTATATGCTATTCTAAATAAATTATATGTAGATGTCAGATAGGGAAGGATTTGGATACCCTCAGATCGTAAAGAAGTAGTCGATCTCTATAACTGAGCCAATATCAAAGTAAATAACTGAATTAGAGGCTCACTTTGTAAGCAACCCTAGTGAGGAGATTATGCTAGAAAATATAGTACCGAATCCAGAAACGGTGTATAACTGATAGGTAGAGTATAGTTAGAGAATATAAGATTATATTCGAGTTCTTAAAACTCATACCTATAGTAAGTTTGACGAACTCGGTATAGTTATGTGTGAATGGATTATTGAGGATAATGGGAATATATAGATTGCTAAGCAATTAATCCTTAGTGAGGGCATAAGAAATAAGTAGTATTAATATTACTTGAATATGTATGATTATATGACGTGTGTATGATAGATATATGGGTATATTATAACATTCTCAACTTCTGTATAAGTTATGGTAGCGATTCCCGACTTTTGTGTCACAAAGGGATAACGGATGTTTAAAGCAGTATGTGCTATGTTATATGGTGTAGAGTACTAGAAATTAGTTAAATGAACACGATTTTATTTAATCAGATAATGCCGCCAAGATGAAAATGAAACCAAAGGGCAGAAGAACCTGTCAACAAAGCTGGAGGACAACCAGACCCGATACAGAATTTGGCGAATATGGATGCTCAAGCTAAGTAGAATGGAATACCAGCCGTGAGAAATCAGGCAAAAAATTGATCGAAAAACTTCAAAGACTTCAAGGCAGTCGAACCGCCAGGATTTAGAGGATCAACTAACCCTGTAGAAGCGTTTGTGATAGTTAGGGTAATGGAGGGGCAAAAGACAGCTTTTGCCACCTATATAATAAAAGGGGAGGCAAATTTTTGGTGGGAGGCAAATAAAGCTAGAGCCGGATAAGGGAGTAGTGGTGGTAGGACTGGAAAAAGGAAAGGAGATAATTTTAGGAATATCGAAAATAGGCCAGGAGGTGGAAAGAAATGGGTTGCGCAGTGTGGGAATTGCGGAAAGAATCACTCGGGAGAGTGTCTTAAGGGTAAGTTTGTGTGTTACAAGTATGGGCAGGAGGGACATATGTGACAACCGAGATTTTGTAATTAATTTTAATATTTATTGGATTGAATAAATATTTATCAATGAATTAATTATTAGACTAAATAATTAATTGATGAAATTGTGGTAGATTAATTTAATTATATGTGTTATATTTATTAAATTAATGTAGAGAATACTTAGTATTCAAGTATGTATTTATGCGAGCTTATTGAATTAAAAGAAATATTTAATAAGTCTAATGTTAAGAGCTTGTATAATGGACTTTAAAGGAAATTGGGATGATCATCTACCGCTCGTAGAGTTCGGTTACAACAATAGTTACCATGCTAGTATTGGAATGCCACCTTATGAAGTGTTATATGGCAGAAAGTGCAGAACTCCGCTATATTGGGATGAAGTTGGTGAAAGACAATTACTAGGCCCGAAATTGGTACAACAAACAGCAGAAATAGTCAAAGTGATCCAAACAAGATTGACAGCAGCTCAAGATAGACAGAAGAAGTACGCAGATCCACACCGTAAAAATGTTGAGTTCAAACAAGGTAGTTATGTGTTCTTAAAGGTCTCTCCCTAGAAGGGAAAGATCAGGTTTAGAAAGAAAGGAAAATTAAGCCCAAGATTCATTGGACCCTTCGAAGTTCTGAGAAGAATCGGAGAAGTTGCTTATGAGGTAGCCTTACCTCCAGCTCTAGAGAATGTCCACAACGTTTTCCATGTCTCAGTCATACGACCCTACAAACCCGATTACAAGCACGTCATTGAATATGAACCCCTACATTTCGACAAAGGCTTATCTTACGAAAAAATTCCTGTTCAAATTATCGACCGAAAAGAACAAATTCTGAGAAATAAAGTAATACATTCTGTTATGGTAATTTGAAGGAACCACAACGCTGAAGAAGTTACGTGGGAACTCGAAGAGAATATGATGAAGACTTATCCTCATTTATTTACTTAGATTGTTATAAGCGATTCTGAGGACAGAATCTTTGTAAGGGGGGAGAATGTAACGAGACGAATTGTTTGAGTTGTGATTCTGAGGACAGAATCCTTTTAAGAGAGGAAAGATGTGACAACCGAGATTTTGTAATTAATTTTAATATTTATTGGATTGAATAAATATTTATCGATGAATTAATTATTAGACTAAATAATTAATTGATGAAACTATGGTAGATTAATTTAATTATATGTGTTATATTTATTAAATTAATGTGAAGAATAATTAGTATTCAAGTATGTATTTATGCGAGCTTATTGAATTAAAAAAAATATTTAATAAGCCTAATGTTGTTTTAAATTATGTAATAATTAATTAGAGATTTAATAATTTGACATAATTAATAAATAAGAAATTAATTATGTGATTATGTGAATTAATGAGAAATTATTATATTATATTTAATTTAAATTAAATAAATTAATTGAGTTATTTTATAAAGGGTGTAACATTATTTAAACTATAATATAAAAGAGTTATTAAAATGAATAGGAATGAGTTTTTAAAGCTAGCCAAACATGGCCTTAGTAGGAGTTGAGGGCAGTTACCCATGACTGGGTAACTGACCACAACGCGTCAGTTTAATTGATATACGATGTCTTATTTATTTCTTCATTTTACTAAATCTGATAAAATTAGTTAGAGAGAAATTGAGAAATTCAAGAGAGAATTCAGAGGAGTTGTGAGAAACTCTGTGATTGAAGAAGCTTTTGAAAAAGAGTTGTTATCTTTATACTTTACACTTTATACTCTGGGTAAATTCTCCAAGCCCAAATTCTTTTTTTTACGTCATTTAGTTTTCATGAAAATGGCTTTCATACATTCTGTAAGTTTCTATAAATTGGGAAATTATGTTGTTGTAGGGATATGTGTAATAATTCGAATATCTTAGCATGTTGAATATATTTATTGTATGTTTTCATATCATCAATTTCATTATATTACAGCGTACATTATGGCTTCTAAAGTTACAGTGTTGAATTATGGCTATATGGCCCTTACGCACAAATTTAATGCGTTGATCATATATTATCCCTAAATTTTATACTAGTATATAATTATGCATATTAAAACGAAGTAAACAAAACTTGAATGGTTGGATTTGGTCTTATAACGAATCCGTGGCGTTGAATTTTAGGATTTATGTTCAAAACCTTTAAGAACATCAAGAACAGTACAATTTGAATAATTTAATTATGTGATTATGTGTTTTAATGGGTTAAAATCACTCTATAAATGTTGGGTAATGACTATGTATAAATTATAGCATGTGGGTATGTTGAATTTGGTGAATTTAGTGTTTATGTAGTGTTTATTTCGCTGAATTCTGTGTTCTTCGCGAACTAGAAATTTAGAGACTGGAGTGCCGCGCCGCGGCGCCAACTCCGAGATCATTTCCCGTGCCGCAGCGCCACCGCGCCACAGTGCTAAGACCAAGTGCAACAGTGGCGCCGCAACGCCACTTAGCAGAATGTCCAGAAAATATTTTTTTTAAGTGTTTAAGTATAGAAATGTGATAGTAACTTAGTCTAATGATCATAAAAACTTGTTAGACATATAATGAGGTGTTAAAATAAATTCTTAACACGGCCATAACACAATTACGTGTGAATTGAATGATCGAATGTATAGCTAGCTTTTTGTTCGTGAAATCTTAATTTTTACAATAAGAGTAGTAATTGACTAAGTATAGTCATGAATTCGAGTTAGACAAAAGAATAAACTTATGATGTTTAGTACGTTATAATTGATTGGTGTTGTGAACGTAATTGATATGTAGGAGTTAAATCAAAGAACGAGTTTAGTTAAAGTGTAATCTACGCACGAGGCAAGTTTCCTAACCCTACTTGTTATCATTATATAAGTTGATGAATTCACCTTTCTATATTGAGCAAGTTCTCATTATTATTGATCAAGTATGTTTTGCCTAATAATCTTTCAAGCATGATGCTGTTATACAATAATTATTCTATTGTATACCTTTTGAGATTATATTCAAGTTAAATATTCATTTACCGTTAAACCTTGTTAGACTAGCGAACCCTTAATGATTCGACTAGTCCATAGTTGATGAGCGTTCTAAATTTTAGAACCCTTGATGAATTATCCAAACCAAACTTCCTTTGGTGCGGACTCAAATGTCAAACTGAGATGAACAACCCTGTATAGGGGATTACTTATGCGTAAGCGTTAAGATATTGTGCACGGTATGGTACTAAGGGCTGATCCCCCTAAGTACGAGAAGAAGAGTCCGTAGTATTATGACTGTTAAAGGTTTCAAGATCAAACACTTGACAACCTAGGACATAGTTCAAGGTCTTATGACCCTCAGAAATTTCTTTTGATTCTTGTTATTCATTCTTGATTCAAAAGTTGAGCTTTTATATTCGAAGTTATTATTTTTCTCGCATGTTATTATTCATTGTTATATTGTTATACTTGTGGACAATCGTCCTCACTTTTACGTAATAATAACATTGCAGTTAAGAACAAAATAGCAGATAAACCTTCCACTAGTAAAGGCAAGGGCAAGCTTAACAAGTAATGAAGATTGATTATTTATGAGGTTATGTAATGATAATTAGAATTGATGTTACTTAAAATTTATTTGTTTATGTTTCCGCACAGATGATTTAAGGTTAGAGTAACCTGGGATTTATTTATTATGCAGTTGATGTAACCCCATAAGGGGAGATTTATTATTATTTCTATCTATTGCATGGTTTGCATTTATTTATGGGTAGATAGATGGATGATGTTTGTACAATGAACACCAAATCCTGTGGAAATGGAAGTACCGAATTTGGGGGTGTCACAGGTTGGTATCAGAGCTGTAGGTTATGAACCTTAGGTGGGGGAACAACCTTAGGTAGTAGCCTTATAGAAAGAATATAGTAATGGAAAACTCTTATCGAGTTCTAGAAAATGAATTTTTGTAATTCATTGAAGATAATAAAAGACTTTATGTGCTTATGTGTTAAATTATGTGCTCACTAGTACGACTTAGTAACTAAAACTTAAAACTAAGTTGTCAGGATGTCAGATGTTGGAGGAGCTAGTCGAGCTGGGGAGGAGGAACCCCGAGTGCCTACCGAGGAGGATCCCCGGGACATTCATGTTGTCAGGGAGTATTTGATTCAGAGAGAGCCATCTCCGTTGATCACAGTTGTTGGTCAGGAGCATGAGCCTGAGACTGATCCAGAGGAGGATCCTGAGGAGGAAGAGGAAAAGGAAGAAGAGGAGTTTCCACCGAACTCCATTAATGCTGAGATGTATGACGAGCTATATGACCGTAACGTAGAGTTAAGTGACACTGTTCAGGATTTGATTGAGCAGGCGATTATTCAGCAGATTACTCTCGAGCAAAAGGAGAGGGAGGTTGACTCTTCACACACGATTGGGAAATGTAGAATGGGATTTGGTCCACGAGAAGGGTCAAACCGAGGAGAAGTCAGAAGAAATAGAGAAGTTAAAGAAGGAACTGAATTAAAGCTCAGAGAGGCTGATCATAGCAGAGGAGGGCTGGGTAAGAGAGTCACGTCGTGCTGATCTTGCAGAAGACGATCGCCGTACGAAGAAGGTTAAACTTGAGGAGACATACTCTACACTACAAAATGCAATGGATGAGGTCCAAAATTGAGTTAGGAAGTATCCCATCCAGTTTGAGGATCTACCATCATATATGCTAGATCGTAGAACGATGTCTCGCATCATGGAAGAGGAACGTAGCAAGGCTATTCGGCGCCTTAACAGGCAGTGATAGTATTAGTTTAATTATGTGAAAACTATTTGGTAGTTAATGATGTAAATTCCGATGTGATTATAAACAAAGGAATATTTTGATGTTTTAAATCCTGTAGATTCTTTATCTCGGGATAGTTGATGTAAATAATAGTGACGCTATCTTATGATGTTAAAACTTTTGAATTTAATGAAATGTCAGAGTTTATTTGAATTGATGTGTTAAGTGAATTATGATTAAATGTTCTAGCTAAGCCTTAATTATTTGAGAAATCGAATAAAGACCTAATAAGTGTATATTCTTAACAGAAATATGCCGCCTAGGAGAAGATAAAATCATCAGCAAGCCCGGGAAGGGTCAACAAACAATAACAACGACGCCAATGCTAACCCCGTTCAACAATTGGTGAACCTTTTAGCTGGAACAATTAACAATCAACCACAAGCTCCACCAAACACCTCGTTTAAGGACTTCAAGGCGGTGGGACCGCCAGAGTTTAAGGGTTCCATAAACTCAATCGAAGCTCAGACCTGGGTGATGGAGATGGAGAAGGTTTTTGAGGTCACAAGAGTTAGAGAGGACCAGAAGACCACGTTTGCAACGTTTATGCTGAAATCTGAAGCCAGTTTTTGGTGGCAAACAAACAAAGTTCGTGGAGGAGAAGGTATGATTACTTGGGAGAGGCTCAAGGAGATGTTTTTCTAGATGTATTTCCCGACTACCTCACAGAACCAATTGGAGGTTCAGTTTCTGGAATTGAAGCAGGGGAATATGTTTGTATCAGATTATGCAACTAGATTCAATGAGTTGGCAAGGTTCGCCACATATCAAGTGCATACCGATGAGAGGAAGGCAAGACGTTTCGAACAAGGACTGAAGCCGTGGTTGTATAGTAAGGTGTCGATGTTTCAGTTGAAGACATTTGCCAGGGTACTAGAGAGGCCATACTCGTTGAGGGTGGAAGCGATGCAGTAACGAAGTATAATCAAGAGCAGAAGAAGAAGAGTGAGAATGAAGGTAATAACAAGGCTGGTGGGAGTAGCACTAGGGGTAGTCATAATCAGAAGAGAAAGTGGACGGATAACTCGTCAGCTGGAAGTCAACAAGGAGGGCAGAAGAAGAAGATCGAAGTGTGCTCAAGCTGCGAAAAAGCTCATTTGGGAATTTGCATGAAAGGGAAGCGAGTGTACTACAATTGTGGTCAAGAAGGCCACATAGCACCAAACTGTCCAAACCCAAAGAAGGGTGCTTGCTTCACTTGTGGTTCAAAGGATCATCTTGCAAGGGATTGTCCTAAGAAAGGATCTAGGGGAACGAGTTCAGGAGGAAATAGAGGAAATACTGGTGGAAGCACTCTGACTATCGCAGCACCAACCGCAACCAACCGACCAACTACCAAAACATTCAACATGACAGTGCAGGATGCAGTGCAGTCTCGCGATGTGGTGTCAGGTATCATTCCGATCAATAAAGTTAATATGCATGTATTATTTGATTCGGGTGCTACTTGTTCATTTATATCCGATGACTTTACTAAGAACTTAGAATTGCTTAAGGACGAGTTAGAATACCCCATGAACATAGAAATCGCGAATAGAGAAATAATCCCTGTTAAGTACGTGCATAAGAACTGTAGAGTGAACATTAAGGGTAATATCATGAACGTAGATCTTATCCCTATTCAACTTGGGGAATTTGACGTTATTTTGGGTATGGATTGGTTATCCAATTATGGGGCGGTAATTGACTGTCAGAAGAAGCGTATTAACCTTATAACTCCGTCAAAGGTTGTGTTTTATGGTAGCAAGTTGCCTAGACAAGCGAGTTGTCTGACGATGATACAGGCCAAGAGGTTGTTAACGTAAGGCTGTGTAGGATATCTAGTTTACATAGTCGATAATCGTAAAGAGAATCCGTAAATAGATGAGATACCGGTAGTGAGAGATTTCGCAGACGTATTTTCGGATGATTTGCCGGGACTTCCTCCAAATAGGGCAGTTGAATTCGTGATCGATTTGGCTCCAGGAACGGCTCCAATATTGAAGGCACCGTATCGAATGGCACCGGTAGAGATGAAAGAACTGATGGTCCAACTACAAGAATTATTGGACAAAAAGTATATACAACCAAGCGTATCACCGTGGGGAGCGCCGGTTTTACTTGTAAAGAAGAAGGATGGGACAATGCGGCTCTGCATTGACTATAGAGAACTGAATAAGGTCACAATTAAGAATAGATATCCATTACCGAGAATCGATGATCTGTTTGATCAATTATGGGGAGCGAAATATTTTTCCAAGATAGATTTGAGGAGTGGTTATCATCAACTGAAGGTGAGACTAGAGGATGTACCGAAGATAGCATTCAGAAAATGATACGGTCACTACAAATTTCTGGTAATGTCATTTGGTCTGACGAATGCTCCTGTAGCATTTATGGGCTTAATGAATAGAGTGTTCAAGCCGTTTTTAGACAAATTCATAGTGGTATTTATCGATGACATTTTGGTATATTCAAAAACTAAGGAAGAACATGAAGAGCATTTGAGGGTGACGTTAGAAACTTTGAGAAAAGAGAAGTTGTATGCTAAGTTTTCGAAATGTGAATTCTGGATTGAAAGAGTACAATTTCTTGGACATGTGATCGATAGGGACAGAATTTCGGTGGATCCCTCCAAAGTCGAAGCTGTGATTAACTGGGATCAGCCGAAGACGCCGTCGAAAGTAAGAAGTTTTCCTGGGTTGGCAGGTTATTACAGAAGATTCATTCAGGATTCTTCCAAGATCGCAACTCCGTTGACGAATTTGATTAGGAAATCGGTGAAATTTGTTTGGACGGAGAAGTGTGAGGAAAGCTTTCAAGAATTAAAGAGGAGGTTAAGTTCAGCACATGTGTTATCTCTTCTAGATGACACGGGAAATTTTATGGTATATAACGATGCATCGCACAAAGGATTTGGTTGTGTGCTTATGCAAAATGGCAGAGTCATTGCGTACGCATCACGACAACTGAAAGATTAATAGAAGGGATATCCGACCCATGACTTGGAGTTAGTTACAGTGGTTTTTGCTTTGAAAATCTGGAGGCACTATCTCTACGGGGAGAAGTGTGAAATATATATAGATCACAAGAGTCTGAAATATATTTTTACACAGAAAGACTTGAATATGCGCCAAAGAAGGTGGTTGTAGTTAATTAAGTACTACGATTGTGAGATTCTATGTGACGCCCCCAAAATTAGGTATACATCACCCATTTTGGGTCGTCAGATACAAAGTGCAGAATACAAATACAACTTACTAATACAACTGTCGTGTACAATACGACAAAACATAAACTGTGAGTTTGAATACAAATATTATCTTCTAGAGAGTATCCATACTCAAAAGGAGTCCTCATTACATTTATTAACACACTATTACATAGAATAGTGAGGACTACTAACTAATACTATCATTCGAACCATCACTCCGTTCCCCGACTTGCCCCAGCTACGTTCTCATTTCCTGAAGAGAACAGTGAAAGAAAGGGTGAGCTCAATTAGCCCAGTAAGAAATATTATGACTAAGATAATGCAGAATAAATTATCATTAGCTTTCAATAATGTTAAACTGATAAAATATAATAGACATCAAGTTTAACTGCAGCGGAACAAGAAATCCATTAAAAGAGTCAAGTAGAAAATAAACTTTACTATCTTTTATGATTTAAAAGGTCTTTCAACACTGTTATTGCTGGGACTCAGCTTAATAAAATAATCCACATCATCGAATCACCCCTGCACTACGGCCAAGGATATTCGTGTATTTATTAATGGTCATGATCATGCCAACAACTGTCCATCAACGGACTACGGGCCAATGAGGACTTTTACCACATCATTTGTAACATTACGGTCATGATTATACCGAATAATCCCTGGTCATAATCATACCAAGTCCATCTATGCACTACAGGCCATAGATGACTTTCAATATTTTATAAATATGAGGATGAAGACAATGATATAAGAATTCAATAAAACAAGTTCAAGAATTAATTTATCCAAGAATTAACAACGTCCAAATTGTCAACATGATACTGCTTTGTGGAGTAAAATTCAAGAATGCTTAGAAGAATATTTTCATGAAAAGATACTGGATGAACCGCAATTATCAAGGATATTCCACAAATTTCATGGAGTATAGAAGTCAAAACTTAACCAACTGAGTATAATAAAGAATGGAATAACAAAAGAAATCACCATGCATGCGATAGACCGCACAGACAGGTTATTCCAACAGAATAATAAATAATGGAACCAGGTCCGGCGTAAATGCACAGACAGGATATTCCGACAGAATAATAAATAATGGAACCAGGTCCGGCGTAAACGCACAGACAGGATATTTCGACAGAATAATAAATAATGGAACCAGGTCCGGTGTAAAACACACAGACAGGATGTTCCAACAGAATAATAACAATACGGAACCAGGTCCGGTGTAAAACACACAGACAGGATGTTCCAACAGAATAATAATAAAAACAGAACCAGGTCCGGTGTAAAACACATAGACAGGATGTTCCAACAGAATAATAACAATACGGAACCAGGTCCGGTGTAAAACACACAGACAGGATGTTCCAACAGAATAATAGAAGAATGTCACCAAGTATAGGGTAGACCGCGTATACAGGTTATTCCAACAGAATAATAAGAAATGGAATAACAACAGTTCTCTTCATGAATAAGAAAGAATAACACCCCTTACCGTTTTAAAGAAAAGCTGAAATAAGGAAGTAGTTAAGTAGAAGAATACTCTTCTTCTCTCTTTCTATAGTTTCTCTCTCTAGAGTTCAGTGAATTCGTAAGAAATAATAAAGGAATGAGCTGCTATTTATAGAAAAATAGAATGTATAGTAACTAATCCATGAACGGTCCAGATTGATTACTTTAATCTGACGGTCCATATTTAAAGAAAAAATTTTTAAATAAAATATAATATATTCTATTTATAGAATAACTTTAATAAAGTATTCTGTTTTATATAAAAAGATGTTTCTGTTTTATTACGTTAATAATACGAATAAAACAAAACGTCATTATCGCTAAATAATTCATATTATTAACTGACAATAATTGAATCAAACTGAGTGACTTCTCACATAAGCATTAATAATCAATACAGTGTGCTACTATGCAACCACACGTATTATTGTACTTTTACCATCGAGTAGTTCAACAGTAATAATGGTAAAACTTCCGCCGTTATTTTTAATAAAATATTTTTGTCGTTTTCTCAATCTGACAATAATTCTGTTGTGGGGTCCACCAATGATTGTGCCGTTGTACGAATATTCCCTGTTAAAACGAATATTCCCCGACCAATCGAATATTATATAACAACTTGCGTACTTTGCAAAATTTATAAATATTACCCACAACTATATATTATATCAAATTAACTCCATAATATTCAAAAATGATATTTATAGAAAATTCATCTTTATTTATAAAAGTTGGGGTCTTACATTCTATACCATCCGGGTAAGGCAAATGTGGTTGCTGACGCCTTAAGTAGAAAAGGTCGGGAGAAACTGATGATCTTGACCGATCAGGAGGAGTTAATTTTAGCAATGGAAAAGCTGGAATTGGAGGTGAAATGTCCTATGGAGATCGATGAGAAGCTGTTTCTGATACAATCTGGCGCAACTCTACTACACAAGGTTAAGGAGGCTCAACTTCAGGATGATGAATGTAAAATAGTGAAGAAGAAGATATCTGAAGGAACTGAACCAAGATTTAAGATGGATAATGAAGGAATACTGAGATTCGAGAACAGAATTTGGGTACCGCCATTACTAGAGATTAAGGAAGACATTTTAAGCAAGGCTCATAGCTCACGATATTCGATTCACCCTGGTAGTACTAAGATGTACCAAGATGTTTGACAACACTTTTGGTGGCCAAATTTGAAATGAGAGGTTGCAGAATGTGTTGCCAAGTGCCTGACATGTCAGAAAGTGAAAGCACAACATCAGAGGCCGAGTGGGTTGCTACAACCTTTAGAGATCCCAGAATGGAAATGCGAACATATTACGATAGATTTCGTGGTTGGCCTACCGACAACTCAGAAAGGCTACGACGCAGTATGGGTTATTGTTGACCGATTGACGAAATCCGCACACTTCCTTCTGATCAAAATCAGATTCAACTTAGATCAGTTAGCAAGGTTATATGTGAAGAGATTTTTTCAAGGCACGAAGTTCCGGTGTCAATTGTTTCTGATAGAGATATGTGCTTTACATCGAACTTCTGGAAACATCTACAAGAATGCATGGGTACACAGTTACGAATGAGTACGACATATCACCCTCAGACAGATGGACAGAGTGAAAGAACAATTCAGACATTGAAAGATATGTTAAGAGCTTGTATAATGGACTTTAAAGGAAATTGGGATGATCATCTACTGTTCGTAGAGTTCGGTTACAACAATAGTTACCACGCTAGTATTAGAATGCCACCTTATGAAGTGTTATATGGCAGAAAGTGCAGAACTCCGCTATATTGGGATGAAGTTAGTGAAAGACAAGTACTAGGCCCAGAATTGGTACAACAAACAGCAGAAATAGTCAAAGTGATCCAAACAAGATTAACAGCAGCTCAAGATAGGCAGAAGAAGTACGCAGATCCACACCGTAAAAATGTTGAGTTCGAACCAGGTAGTTATGTGTTCTTAAAGGTCTCTCCCTAGAAGGGAAAGATCAGGTTTGGAAAGAAAGGAAAATTAAGCCCAAGATTCATTGGACCCTTCGAAGTTCTGAGAAGAATCGGAGCACTTGCTTATGAAGTAGCCTTACCTCCAGCTCTAGAGAATGTCCACAACGTTTTCCATGTCTCAGTCCTACGACCCTACAAACCCGATTACAAGCACGTCATTGAATATGAACCCCTACATTTCGACAAAGACTTATCTTACGAAGAAATTCCTATTCAAATTGTCGACCGAAAAGAACAAATTCTGAGAAATAAAGTAATACATTCTGTTAAGGTAATTTGGAGGAACCATAACGCTGAAGAAGCTACGTGGGAACTCGAAGAGAATATGATGAAGAATTATCCTCATTTATTTACTTAGATTGTTATAAGCGATTCTGAGGACAGAATCTTTGTAAGGGGGGAGAATGTAACGAGACGAATTGTTTGAGTTGTGATTCTGAGGACAGAATCCTTTTAAGAGGGGAAAGATGTGACAACCGAGATTTTGTAATTAATTTTAATATTTATTGAATTGAATAAATACTTATCGATGAATTAATTATTAGACTAAATAATTAATTGATGAAATTGTGGTAGACTAATTTAATTATATGTGTTATATTTATTAAATTAATGTGAAGAATAATTAGTATTCAAGTATGTGTTTATGCGAGTTATTGAATTAAAAAAAATATTTAATAAGCCTAATGTTGTTTTAAATTATGTAATAATTAATTAGAGATTTAATAATTTGACATAATTAATAAATAAGAAATTAATTATGTGATTATGTGAATTAATGAGAAATTATTATATTATATTTAATTTAAATTAAATAAATTAATTGAGTTATTTTATAAAGGGTGTAACATTATTTAAACTATAATATAAAAGAGTTATTAAAATAAATAGGAATGAGTTTTTAAAGCTAGCCAAACATGGCCTTAGTGGGAGTTGAGGGCAGTTACCCATGACTGGGTAACTGACCACAACGCGTCAGTTTAATTGATATACGATGTCTTCTTTATTTCTTCATTTTACTAAATCTGATAAAACTAGTTAGAGAGAAATTGAGAAATTCAAGAGAGAATTCAGAGGAGTTGTGAGAAACTCTGTGATTGAAGAAGCTTTTGAAAAAGAGTTGTTATCTTTATACTCTACACTTTATACTCTGGGTAAATTCTCCAAACCCAAATTCTTTTTTTTACGTCATTTAGTTTTCATGAAAATGGCTTTCATACATTCTGTAAGTCTCTGTAAATTGGAAAATTGTGTTGTTGTTGGGATATGTGTAATAATTCGAATAGCTTAGCATTTTGAATATATTTATTGTATGTTTCCATATCATCAATTTTATTATATTATAGCGTATATTATGGCTTCAAAAGTTACAGTGTTGAATTATGGCCATATGGCCCTTACACACAAATTTAATGCGTTGATCATATATTATCCCTAAATTTTATACTTGTATATAATTATGCATGTTAAAATGAAGTAAACAAAACTTGAATGGTTGGATTTGGTCTTACAACGAATCCGTGGCGTTGAATTTTAGGATTTATGTTCAAAACCTTCAAGAACATCAAGAACAGTACAATTTGCATAATTTAATTTTGTGATTATGTGTTTTAATGGGTTAAAATCACTCTATAAATGTTGGGTAATGATTATGTATAAATTCTAGCATGTGGGTATGTTGAATTTGGTGAATTTAGTGTTTATGTAATGTTTATTTCGTTGAATTCTGTGTTCTTCGCGAACTGGAAATTCAGAGACTGGAGTGTCGCGCCGCGGCGCCAACTCCGAGTTCATTTCCCCCGCCGCAGCGCCACCACGCCGCAGCACCAGGTCTCAAGCCGTAGCGCCACGGCGCTACAGCGCGAAGACCAAGTGCAACAGTGGCGCCGCAGCGCCAACTAGCAGAATGTCCAGAAAATATTTTTTTAAGTGTTTAAGTATAGAAATGTGATAGTAACTTAGTCTAATGATCATAAAAACTTGTTATACATATAATGAGGTGTTAAAATAAATTCTTAACACGGCCATAACACAATTACGTGTGAATTGAATGATCGAATGCATAGCTAGCTTTTTGTTCGTGAAATCTTAATTTTTACAATAAGAGTAGTAATTGACTAAGTATAGTCATGAATTCGAGTTAGACAAAAGAATAAACTTATGATGTTTAGTACGTTATAATTGACTGGTGTTGTGAACGTAATTGATATGTAGGAGTTAAATCAAAGAACGAGTTTAGTTAAAGTGTAATCTACGCACGAGGCAAGTTTCCTAACCCTACTTGTTATCATTATATAAGTTGATGAATTCACATTTCTATATTGAGCAAGTTCTCATTATTATTGATCAAGTCTGGTTTGCCTAATAATCTTTCAAGCATGATGCTGTTATATAATAATTATTCTATTGTATACCTTTTGAGATTATATTCAAGTTAAATATTCATTTACTGTTAAACCTTGTTAGACTAGCAAACCCTTAATGATTCGACTAGTCCATAGTTGATGAGCGTTCTAAATTTTAGAACCCTTGATGAATTATCCAAACCAAACTTCTTTTGGTGCGGACTCAAATGTCAAACTGAGATGAACAACCCTGTATAGGGGATTACTTATGCGTTAGCGCTAAGATATTGTGCATAGTATGGTACTAAGGGCTGATCCCCCTAAGTACGAGAAGAAGAGTCCATAGTATTATGACTGTTAAAGGTTTCAAGAATAAACACTTGACATCCTAGGACATAGTTCAAGGTCTTATGACCCTCAAAAATTTCTTTTGATTCTTGTTATTCATTCTTGATTCAAAAGTTGAACTTTTATATTCGAAGTTATAATTTTTCTCGCATGTTATTATTCATTGTTATATTGTTATACTTGTGGGCAATCGTGCTCACTCTTGCGTAATAATAACATTGCAGTTAAGAACAAAAGAGCAGACGAACCTTCCACTAGTAAAGGCATGGGCAAGCTTAGCAAGTAATAAAGATTGATTATTTATGTGGTTATGTAATGATAATTAGAATTGATGTTACTTAAGACTTATTTGTTTATGTTTCCGCACAGATGATTTAAAGTTAGAGTAACCTGGGATTTATTTATTATGCAGTTGATGTAACCCCATAAGGGGAGATTTATTATTATTTCTATCTATTGCACGGTTTGCATTTATTTATGGGTAGATAGATGGATGATGTTTGTACAGTGAACACCAAATCCTGTAGAAATGGAAGTACCGGATTTAGGGGTGTCACAGGTTGGTATCAAAGCTGTAGGATATGTACCTTAGGTGGGGGAACAACCTTAGGTAGTAGCCTTATAGAAAGAATATAGTAATGGAAAACTCTTATCGAGTTCTAGGAAATGAATTTTTGTAATTCATTGAAGATAATAAAAGACTTTATGTGCTTATATGTTAAATTATGTGCTCACTAGTACGACTTAGTAACTAAAACTTAAAACTATGTTGTCAGGATGTCAGATGTTAGAGGAGCTAGTCGAGCTGGGGAGGAGGAACCCCGAGTGCCTACCGAGGAGGAGCCCCGGGACATTCATGTTGTCAGGGAGCAGTTGATTCAGAGAGAGCCATCTCCGTTGATCACAGTTGTTGGTCAGGAGCATGAGCCTGAGACTGATCTAGAGGAGGATCCTGAGGAGGAAGAGGAAGAGGAAGAAGAGGAGTTTCCACCGAACTCCATTGATGCTGAGATGTATGACGAGCTATATGACCGTAATGTAGAGTTAAGTAACACTGTTCAGGATTTGACTGAGCGGGCGATTATTCAGCAGATTACTCTCGAGCAGAAGGAGAGGGAGGTTGAGACTCTTCACACACGATTGGGAAATATAGAATGGGATTTGGTCCACGAGAAGGGTCAAATCGAGGAGAAGTCCAAAGAAATAGAGAAGTTAAAGAAGGAACTGAAGGAAAGCTCAGAGAGGCTGATCATAGTAGAGGAGGGCTGGGTAAGAGAGTCACGTCGTGCTGATCTTGCAGAAGATGATCGCCGTGCAAAGAAGGCTAAACTTGAGGAGACGTACTCTACACTACAAAATGCAATGGATGAGGTCCAAAATCGAGTTAGGAAGTTTCCCATCCAGTTTGAGGATCTACCTTCATAAATGCTAGATCGCAGAACGATGTCTCGCATCATGGAAGAGGAACGTAGCAAGGCTATTCGGTGCCTTAACAGGCAGTGATAGTATTAGTTTAATTATGTGAAAACTATTTGGTAGTTAATGATGTAAATTCCGATGTGATTATAAACAAAGGAATATTTTGATGTTTTAAATCCTGTAGATTCTTTATCTCGGGATAGTTGATGTAAATAAAAGTGACACTATCTTATGATGTTAAAACTTTTGAATTTAATGAAATGTCAGAGTTTGTTTGAATTGATGTGTTAAGTGAATTATGATTAAATGTTCTAGCTAAGCCTTAATTGTTTGAGAAATCGAATAAAGACCTAATAAGCGTATATTCTTAACAGAAATATGCCGCCTAAAAGAAGACAAAATCGTCAGTAAGCCCAAGAAGGGTCAACAAACAATAACAACGACGCCAATGCTAACCCCGTTCAGTAATTGGTGAACCTTTTAGCCGGAGCAATTAACAATCAACCACATGCTCCACCAAACACCTCGTTTAAGGACTTCAAGGCGGTGGGACCGCCAGAGTTTAAGGGTTCCATAAACCCAATCGAAGCTCAGACCTGGGTGATGGAGATGGAGAAGGTTTTTGAGGTCGCAAGAGTCAGAGAGGACCAGAAGATCGCATTTACAACGTTTATGCTGAAATCTGAAGCCAGTTTTTGGTGGCAAGCAAACAAAGTTCGTGGAGGAGAAGGTATGATTACCTGGGAGAGGTTCAAGGACATGTTTTTCGAGATGTATTTCCCGACTACCTCGCAGAACCAATTGAAGGTTCAGTTTCTGGAATTGAAACAGGAGAATATGTTTGTACCAGATTATGCAGCTAGATTCAACGAGTTGGCAAGGTTCGCCACATATCAAGTGCATACCGATGAGAGGAAGGCAAGACGTTTCGAACAAGGACTGAAGTCGTGGTTGTATAGTAAGGTGTCGATGTTTCAGTTGAAGACATTCGCCGGGGTACTAGAGAAGGCCATACTCGCTAAGGGTGGAAGCGATGCAGTAACGAAGTATAATCAAGAGCAGAAGAAGAAGAGTGAGAATGAAGGTAATAACAAGACTGGTGAGAATAGCACTGGGGGTAGTCATAATTAGAAGAGGAAGTGGACAGATAACTTGTCAGCTGGAAGTCAACAAGGAGGGCAGAAGAAGAAGATCGAAGCGTGCTTAAGCTGCGAAAATGCTCATTTGGGAATTTGCATGAAAGGGAAGTGAGTGTGCTACAATTGTGGTCAGGAAGGCCACATAGCACCAAACTGTCCAAACCCAAAGAAGGGTGCCTTCTTCACTTGTGGTTCAAAGGATCATCTTGCAAGGGATTGTCCTAAGAAAGGATCTGGGGGAACGAGTTCAGGAGGAAATAGAGGAAATACCGGTGGAAGCACTCTGACTATCGCAGCACCAACCGCAACCAACCGACCGACTGCCAGAACATTCAACATGACAGTGCAGGATGCAGTGCAGTCTCGCGATGTGGTGTCAGGTATCATTCCAATCAATAAAGTTAATGCGTATGTATTATTTGATTCAGGTGCTACTTGTTTATTTATATCCGATGACTTTTCTATGAAATTAGAATTGCTTAAGGACGAGTTAGAATACCCCATGAACATAGAAATCGTGAATAGAGAAATAATCCCTGTTAAGTACGTGCATAAGAACTGTAGAGTGGATATTAAGGGTAATATCATGAACGTAGATCTTATCCCTATTCAACTTGGGGAATTTAACGTTATTTTAGGTATGGATTGGTTATCCAATTATGGGGCAGTAATTGACTGTCAAAAGAAGCGTATTAACATTATGACTCCGTCAAAGGTTGTGTTTTATGGTAGCAAGTCACCTAGACAAGCGAGTTATCTGACAATGATATAGGCGAGGAGGTTGTTAAGGCAAGGCTGTGTAGGATATCTAGCTTACATAGTCGATAATCGTAAAGAGAATCTGAAAATAGATGAGATACCGGTAGTGAGAGATTTCGCAGACAAATTTCTGGATGATTTGCCGGGACTTCCTCCAGATAGAGCAGTTGAATTCGTGATCGATTTGGCTCCAGGAACGGCTCCAATATCGAAGGCACTGTACCGAATAGCACCGGTAGAGATGAAAGAACTGATGGTCCAACTACAAGAATTACTGGACAAAAAGTATATACAACCAAGCGTATCACCGTGGGGAGCGCCGGTTTTATTTGTAAAAAAGAAGGATGGGACAATGCGGCTCTGCATTGACTATAGAGAACTGAATAAGGTCACAAATAAGAATAAATATCTATTACCGAGAATTGATTATCTGTTTGATCAATTGAGGGGAGGGAAATATTTTTTCTAGATAGATTTGAGGAGTGGTTATCATCAACTGAAGGTGAGACCAGAGGATGTACTGAAGACAGTGTTCAGAACACGATACGGTCACTTCAAATTTCTGGTAATGTCATTTGGTCTGACGAATGCTCCTGCAGCATTTATGGGCTTAATAAATGGAGTGTTCAAGCCATTTTTAGACAAATTCAAAGTGGTATTTATAGATGACATTTTGGTATATTCAAAAACCAAGGAAGAACATGAAGAGCATTTGAGGGTGACGTTAGAAACTTTGAGAAAAGAGAAGTTGTATGCTAAGTTTTCGAAATACGAATTCTGGATTGAAAGAGTACAATTTCTTGGACATGCGATTAATAGAAAAAGAATTTCGGTGGATCCCTCCAAAGTCGAAGCTGCAATTAACTGGGATCAGCCGAAAACGCCGTCGGAAGTAAGAAGTTTTCTTGGATTGGCAGGTTATTACAGAAGATTCATTCAGGATTTTTCCAAAATCGCAACTCCGTTGACGAATTTGACTAGGAAATCAGTGAAATTTGTTTGGACGGAGAAATATGAGGAAAGCTTTCAAGAATTAAAGAAGATGTTAAGTTCAGCACCTGTGTTATCTCTTCCAGATTACACGGGAAATTTTGTGGTATATAGAGATGCGTCACACAAAGGATTTTGCTGTGAGCTTATGCAAAATGGCAGAGTCATTGCGTACGCGTCATGACAACTAAAAGATTATGAGAAGGGATATCCGACCCATGAGTTGGAGTTAGCTACAGTGGTTTTTACTTGGAAAATCTGGAGGCACTATCTCTACGGGGAGAAGTGTGAAATATATACAAATCACAAGAGTCTGAAATATATTTTTACACAGAAAGACTTGAATATACGCCAAAGAAGATAGTTAGAGTTAATTAAGGACTACGATTATGAGATTCTATACCATTCGGGTAAGGCAAATGTGGTTGCTGACGCCTTAAGTAGAAAAGGTCGGGAGAAACTGATGATCTTTACCGATCAGGAGGAGTTAATTTCAGCAATGGAAAAGCTGGAATTGGAGGTGAAATGTCCTATGGAGATCGATGAGAAGCTGTTTCAGATATAATCTGGCACAACTCTACTAGACAAGGTTAAGGAGGCTCAACTTAAGGATGATGAATGTAAAACAGTGAAGAAAAAGATATCTGAAGGAACTGAACCAAGATTTAAGATGGATAATGAAGGAATACTAAGATTCGAGAACAGAATTTGGGTACCGCCAGTACTAGAGATTAAGGAAGACATTTTGAGCGAGGCTCATAGCTCACGATATTCGATTCACCCTGGTAGTACCAAGATGTACCAAGATCTTCGACAACACTTTTGGTGGCCAAATTTGAAATGAGAGGTTGCAAAATGTGTTGCCAAGTGCCTGACATGTCAGAAAGTGAAAGCAAAACATTAGAGGCCAAGTGGGTTGCTACAACCTTTAGAGATCCCAGAATGGAAATGGGAACATATTACGATGGATTTTCGTAATTGGCCTACCGACAACTCAAAAAGGCTACGACGCAGTATGGGTTATTGTTGACCGATTGACAAAATCCGCACACTTCCTTCCGATCAAAATCAGATTCAACTTGGATCAGTTGTCAAGGTTATATGTGAAAGAGATTGTTTTAAGGCACGGAGTTCCGGTGTCAATTGTTTCTGATAGAGATCCGCGCTTTACGTCAAACTTCTGGAAACATCTACAAGAATGCATGGGTACACAATTGCGAATGAGTACGACATATCACCCTCAGACAGATGGACAGAGTGAAAGAACAATTCAGACATTGGAAGATATGTTAAGAGCTTGTATAATGGACTTTAAAGAAAATTGGGATGATCATCTACCGCTCGTAGAGTTCGGTTACAACAATAGTTACCACGCTAGTATTGGAATGCCACCTTATGAAGCGTTATACGGCAGAAAGTACAGAACTCCGCTATATTGGGATGAAGTTGGCGAAAGACAATTACTAGGCCCGGAATTGGTACAACAAACAGCAGAAATAGTCAAAGTGATCCAAACAAGATGACGGGACCAACTTCAACAAACAATCCAATAGAATCAACCTCAAGAGTCTTCAATATGACGGTCTAGTATACTGTGGTAGCTGGGGATGCAACTCTAGGTATTATTCGTATAACTTTTATATTTTTATATACACGATTTTCCTATATATAGTAAATTATTTTATAATGAAATTTTGAGGGAGAAATTTGAGTTCTGTTAGAAATCAAATTTTCGTTTGATCAGATAGACAAGTTTTATGTTAAATAGTTAAAGATCAGTTCGATCGAATCTGATCGAGATGTACTTGAAATGACTGTGTATGTTATTTTCCCTAATATCTATAAGTTTTGAAACGGTGATTCCGGGGACGGAATCCTTAGAAGGGAGGGTGGATGTAATAACCCAATATTTTTAATATAATTAAATAATAAATTTTGCGTTTAATTTTTTATATATATAAAGGTGGAATTATGTGCAAAGAAAAGTATATGTATTTATGTGATAAATATAACTTATTTATTACATGAATAATTGTAAATAAATTCTTTTTAAGAATGAATTATCATTATAGATTATATTCTTATTATAAATTAATTTTGTAATAAAAATATTTATTATTTATTTTCCATGAAAAATATGATTATTATATATATAGTATGATTATAAGGATTATTATGATATGTATTTTATTATATTAGTTAAGTTAATTATTTTAACTTAAATAATAATGGTTTATATGAAGGTTATGTCGGATATGGATTCAAAACCCTAATTCTGGATTTTAAATAAGAAATGAGAATATTAATGTAATATTATTTATATTTTAGTTATATAAACATGACTGATATGCGTGTAATGTTAATGTGTGGAACAGTTATAGTAAAACAGTACAAAATCCTAGCATTACTGATAAACTATAGTACATAAGTCAATTACGACTGTAAGAATTGTTAAGTTGTGTGTTATATAATTAATGACAATTATTATAGATTTAATGTTAATTAGGTAAACCCTAATTAATATTTAAAAACCCTAATTACTACATTAGAATCCTAATTGCTAAGTTATAAATCCTAATTATTAATTTAACAAGGTTAATGGTAATTAGTATATTATGAAACCTAATTTACAAGTCCTAGGTGATTAGTAAACCTAATTTAATTAGGAAACCCTAATTCACATTTTTAGAAACTAAGATTTTCATTTTTGCCCTAATTACACAATCCTAGAAAATGAGCTTAGGAAATCTTAGGGTTAAACCCTAAGGGTTGAAATGAATTGCCAAGTTTGCCACTAAAAGTAAAAGTCAATTGACTAAATTGCCCTTTTAAATATTTTAATGAGGTGGAGTGTAGATCTAGCCCTAGTAAGTGGTTAGTGACCAACTCTAGCTATCCATGTGGTCTAGTAATAATCTTTAATCAATAAAAATTTGATCACATGATCAGCCATAAGCATTACACCATATTATATATAGATTAAGAGAAAGGAAAGTTCACCAATTAGCCCCATTTGTTCACAAACACAACACCAATCCTCTCTCTCTCTCTAAACCCATGAAAATAGTTAGCATTTCAGTCTCTTAGTGAGTCCTCAGAACATCAAGATCAGGTCAGGAGCAGAAGATCAAGATTTGGTTCATAGAGGTATAAAACCTAACTTAGAAATCTGATCTTTAAAGTCATGTTAGATGTTATGTTTAAATGTTTAAATATTTTGTGTGTAGTGTCTATAAGTGATCTGGGTTGGCACATGTTAGATCCATAACATCTAAGTGCACGAATTTGAAGTTTTTAAGAATCTGGAAAATTTTCAAAATGTTGTCTGACAATAAATGTCAGACCTTCTAGATCTCGGCATGTTTACTGTTTTGGCTGTTTAAATGTTTAAACTGGTAGTATGTTATGATATCTTTAATCTGGAACTGGAATCAGGGTCAGGGGATATGTATATTGCATGATATTCTTGGTCAAAACCCGTTGACCGGGCATGACCAGATGAATTCTGGGAAACCCAAAAATCAAAATTCAGTGTCTGACAAGCTTTTACAACGTCTTGATCTGTCTATTGTTATGTGATATGATGATGTTATGATATCTAGTTTGTAGCCTGCAACATGTACTATAGATATATGTCATTAGATCCTTCAAATCATCAACATATCAAATGGAGGGGCTGGTCAAACTAGCCTACTCGACTTTGATGTCTGTTTTCTAGAATTTCCAGAAAAGGGATGAACAAGCCCTTTGACAAGGTTTGACCGGATTGAATCTGGAAACTAAGATGTGCTTGAACTGATCTGTTGATGTTTATATGTTCTTTGACATGTGTACTACATGTTTGAGACATGAGATCGACCAGTTATTGAACAGAACCTAGAGTAAATCGAGCCACAATATAGGCACTCGTAACTGCCTGGGTTTCTGGGTTACCCAAAAAACCCAGTAACCGTCTGACACCGAGTTTGAAGCTCTGGATCTTGCATCTGATTTGTTGTTTGACTAAGTTGATGGTTATATTTTGTAGTGTTACAACAATACTACAATATTAGAGTCTTAGATTTCCCAGAACCGAATTGAACAGAGAATAAGAGGTGGTCAAACATGACCCCTTGAACACTGCCTTGTCCGTGTTCTTGAGCTCAAGAACACCAACCGCGACAGAAACCGTCGCTAAAGCCTTTAGCGACGGATTTAATTATTTTAGTTTTCTAATTTTTGGAAAATGATTAGAAATAGAAATAAATTCTAAAAATCATTTAAAAATAGTAAATAAATTCTGAAAATTATAAAATAAGTTTTAAAAATTATTTTAAGTCATAAAAAGTAACTTTTAATAATTTGGCATATTTTTCATAAATATTAGTAATTATTTGAATATTATTGATATTTAATTTATTTAATAAATGTATTAAATAAATTAACTAAAAATGATTTTATTATATTAAAAATCATTTTAAATGATAATAAGGTATTTAATAATATTTTAAGTTATAAAACATAACTTTTAATATTTTAAGATAAATTTTATTAATTATTTAATATTAATAATAATAGATTTATGAATAATTATATGAAATAAATAGATTAAAAATGATTTTATTGGTTAAAAAATCATTTAAAAGGGATATAAAGGGTTTAAAAATAATTTAAGTTATTATAAATGACTTTTAATATTTTAGTGAATAAAACCTTAATATTTTAATATTAATGGTAATTATTTAAAAATATTTTAAAAATTATTTAAGTGTAATATTAATACTTTAAAAATATTTTGAGTTATTATAAATAACTTTGATATTTTGGCAATGGTTGCATTAATATTTTAATATTATTTAAATATTAATTATAATAGAATTATCTAATATTTAAATCATTTAATAATAATTCTAGAGTTTGAAAAATCAAGATAAATTATAATAATTATTTAAAAATTATTATAAATCATTTAAAAATAATATAACTGGTATTTAAAATATCCAGAATAATATTGAACTACATGATAGAGTTTTAAACTCAATAATTACCCAATAAAGCCGTCGGTACACCGAAATTGATCCGAAACTATATAGTTTGACTATATAAATGTCTATTTATGATCCAATGACTGATATAACTATGTGACAATGTGGTTAGGTTATGTGTTGAATGTAAATAACAGTACTATGTGTTATGATATGTTATTCTAATCAATAGAACAATCTTATAAATGATAGGTTGTTGAATTAACGATAAAACTAAGTTGTGTAAGCAGCAGACCAGGCAAGTTCCCTAAACTTACTCCAATTATTATTCAGCAAGTTTCCTAACCATACTCAAATTTTATTGTGCAAGTATCATATCCTTGCATTTACTTTATGCAATGGACAAGCGTAAGCGAATATCAGAACTATTCTTTTTTATTGTTCAAATATCTCAACCTTTATATATACTTATGCAATGATTCTGTATAAGTAAGTTATTAGATTATAATTTGTTGTACAAGTTCTTTAATTCTATTATTATAGATCAAGATATATTTTGTTCATTAATTTCTAAGCATGGTTATACAAGTGTCCTCACTTGGATAATTATTGTATTTAATCATATGTTGATACATACCTATTAATTTCCGGTATGTATACATTAATTAAAAGTTGTCTAAGCTATTTGACCCAGCTAGAGACAGATTTTGAAATATCGTTGAAACATGATAGAATTTTATTGTATCCAATCAAATTGTTTTGATTCGGATTCCCGATTAAGTATGAATATCCCGATCATGGAACGATAATATCGCTCTTGCATGTAGTATTGATCAATACAGTGCACATTGGGATGATCACCCTCGTGCCTGTAAGTTATGATGGTTTGCAGATGAAGTTTTGTTAAACCTTATCAAAAATTGGAAATAAAGTTCATAGTCTGTTGACTGCTCACCAATTATAGTGAGTACGTAGTTTCAAAATTTGAAATAGATTTGTTATGTTGTTTAGTATTGCTTCAGTTTACTTCACAACTATTGCTTCGTTGTAGAAGTGTCGCTCAAAGAAAATATTCTTGCTTAATTTAAATATTTTCAGCTAAGTATGATCGACCTGAAGGTTCAGGCAAGAACAAAGAGAAAGGAAAGCTAGAAAAATAAGTTGTGTTATCTTATGTGATAGCTAGACTTAAATAAGATGATGATATTTATTATCTATTATGTAATAAAATGTTTTAAAGGTCGAGACAACTCTGATATGTAAATTAAGTTTGATATATATGACATTATTATTTTTATTCCGCTCAAAGAAATGGTATTGTGAAGCACTGAATTCGGGTTTCAAGCACCTGAATTTGGGGGCGTCACACTGCTGGTTAGAAAATGTGTGTTGGTCCCTAATGGGGCAGATGAGTGTGAAGAAAAGTTGTATGTAGTAAAGGGTTAGAAAACCTGAAAGGACTGGGGATCTGGTGATCCAAAACTAGGATGTTTGCTTGATGGTAACCTCAGACATAGTACCGTTTCACGGTGTCCGAGTTGATAAGCTGTAAAAATTCATCGCCATCCATTTCATGTAACTTGAGAGCACCTCTTGTCAATACCTCCTTGACAATAAATGGCCTTCCCAGTTCGGGGCGAATTTTCCCTTAGACTGATCTTGGTTTTCAATGATCTTTTTCAAAACCAAGTCATGTTGTTTAAACTGCCGTAGTCAGACTTTTCTGTTGTAGGACCTGGCGATCCTTTGTTGATATAACTGAGTATGGAAGATAGCAGCGGCACGCCTTTTGTCTATTAGAGATAATTGGTGATACCTACCTTGTACCCATTAGTCTTCATCCAGCTGAGCATCTATCAACACTCTGAGGGATTCTATTTCCACTTCTATGGGGAACACTACCTCCATCCCATAGGTTAATGCATAGGGGGTTGCCCCAGTGGAAGTGCGCATTAATTTTCTGTAGGCTAACAAAGTCAGAGGCAATAAGTTAGGCCACCCTTTGTAGTTGGCGGACATCTTCTGCATGTTCTTCTTGATATTTTTGTTAGCCGCTTCAACAGCACCATTCATCTTTAGACGGTAGATGATGGAGTTGAGATGTTTGATGTGGAATTTACTGCACAACTCCTCCATCATTTTGTTGTTGAGGTTCTTAGCATTGTCTGATACAATTACCTCTAGTTGTCCATATCGACAAATGACATTATTTCTGATGAAAGCAATGATGACTTCTTTGGTAACCCTGGGGAAGGAGGCTGCTTCTACCCACTTGGTGAAGTAGTCGATCATGGTGAAGATAAACTGATGCACATTACTGGCTTTGGGCTCGATGAGCCCGATCACGTCCATTCCCCACATTGAGAAGGGCCAAGGCGAACTCATATTATGGAGCTCCCTCGGAGGGGTGTGGATAGCATTCCCATGAATTTGGCACTGATAACATCTCCTGACGTGGTCCTCACAGTCAGCCTTGAGAGAGAGCCAGTAATGCCCTATTCTGAGAATTTTCTTAACAAGTAGGGGGCCGCTCATGTGGGGGCCACATACTCCACCGTGGATCTCATCTATGAGCCTCTGAGTTTGGTCCTTGTCTAGACATCTGAGGAGACCTAATCCTGCATCTCTTTTATAGAGTGCATCCCCGCTCAGGTAGAATTTCATAGCCAGTCGATGGATCCGCCTTCTTTTAGTCGGGCTCGCCTCAGCGGGTGTAAATCCATCTTGCAAGTACTCCTTGATATGTTGATACCAAGGGTGTTGGATGGAAGGTAGCTCATACAATACTTCTCCAACATAATTCCCATAGGCTGGTGCCTTTTGTTGGACAAATATGAGGATTGGTATGTCTTCCTTGTCATGTATGTTGATCAAGGAGGCCAAGGTTGCTAGCGCATCCGCAAAATCATTCCTATTTCGAGGAATGTGGAGGAAGGATATTTCTTCAAACTCTGAAGCCATCTGTAGAACCTGCTGATGGTAAGTCAGTAAATGTAGACCTTTGGTGTGATAGATTCCTGTGGTTTATCTGATTACCAACTCAAAATCTCCAAAGACAGATAACCGTCTGATACCTATTGATTAGGAAAGTTTTAGCCTCATGATACAGCCTTCATACTCAGTTGTGTTGTTGGTGTTGGCAAACTGTAATTTAACGGCGACGGGATGCTGCTCCCCCGTAACGGATACTAGAACTGCTCCCGCTCTAGAACCTTCCATATTTATAGCTCCATCAAAATACATCCTCCATGATTGGCATGCATCGTACTGATGGTGTTAATGAATTGCCATTACCCCTTCATCGAGGAAGTATGTCTCCAAGGGTTTAAAATCCCCTGAAGGTGTGGCGGCCAGTTGATCCGCAACTCCTTGACCTTTAATGGACTTTTGCGTCACGTAGACGATGTCAAATTGTTGTAGGATCAACTGTCATTTAGACAGTCGACAGTTTAGCATGGGTTTACTAAACACGTACTTGAGAGGATCCACGCGGGATATGAGATGGGTTATGTGACCATGGAGGTAATGTTATAACCTCATGAAAGCCCATGCTAAAGCACAACACGTCTTCTAAATCAGAGTGTACTTGTGTTCACTGCTGCTAAATCTTTTGCTGAGGTAATAGATAGCTCGCTCTTGGCCTCTATCATCTTTCTGTCCCAGCATATAGCCCATGGCATTGTCACTTATGGACAGGTACATGAACAGGGGAATATCATCCCTGGGTGGTACCAAAATAGGAGTTTTGACTAGCTGCTCTTTGATTGTAAGGAAGGCCTTCTGGCACTCATCATTCCATTTTATGGAGGAGTTCTTCCTCAAAAACTTGAAAATAGGCTCACAGGTTGTTGTAAGTTGGGAGATGAACCTACTAATGAAGTTGATTCTTCCCAAAATTTCCCGTATTTCCTTCTCTGTCTAAGGAATGGGCATTTCTGTGATGGCCTGGATTTTGGTGGGATCCAGCTCAATCCCCTTGTGGCTGACTAGAAATCCTAGTAACTTGCACGATTTAACTCTAAAGGCGCACTTGGCTAAATTCAACTTCAAGTTGTACTTATGCAACCTGTTGAAGAGCTTTTTAAGATGGTCTAGGTGGTCTTCCTCCCATCGGGACTTGAAAATGATTTCATCCACGTAGATCTCTAGCTCCTTATGCATTAAATCATGGAAAATAGACATCATGGCTCGCTGGTAGGTAGCTCCGGCATTGATGAAGCCGAATGACAACCGTCTATAACAAAAGGTTCCCCAAGGCATAATGAATGCAGTTTTCTCACGATCCTCCTCAGCAACCATGATTTGATGGTACCCTGCGAAGCAATCAGCAAAGGAGTACATGTCGTATTGAGCAGTATTGTCAATGAGAATATGGATAAATGGCACGGGAAAGCTATCTGTAAGGCAAGCTTTATTCAAATCCCGGTAATCCACGTAAACTTGCACTTTTCCTCCTGGTTTAGGCACGGGGACTATGTTTGATAGCCATTCAGGGTATGTAGACACCATGATGATGCCTGCTTGAAATTATTTCACAATTTCTTCTTTAACCTTTAAACTCCACTCAGGTTTCAATCGCCTGAGCTTCTGCCTGACTGGCTTGAATCCCTCTTTGATGGGGAGGCGATGAATGATAATGTCAGTGGACAAACCCACCATGTCTTCATGAGACCATGCAAACACATCTTGGAATTGGGTTAATAGTGTAACCATGTCATTCCTTTGGTTTGGAGTGAGGTTTGTACCAATCTGGATTAGTTTAGGGCTTTTTAAGGTTCTGAGATTGAAGGAGGTGGTTTGATCAAGGTTAGGTTTAGGTTTGTCTTTGACCCATTCTTTAATTTCTTGAGGTATCTCAATGTCCTCTTGTATTTCCATCAAGTCTGAGTCCAACTTTTCATCAAAGTTACAATCTTTGTGGAGAAATGACACCTCATCAATAAGTATAGGCACATCTAAATTCAGAGTCCTAAAACAAAATATGCTTTCACTTAATATATATGAAACTGTTCAATCATATAAAGTGTTAGCATGTACTGACAAAACAACTCCTAATACTATACAGAAAAGTAAGCAGTTATTATTATCTACAGGGCAGAAGGAGTTTCTGCCCGTTTTACACTTGTTGACCAATGAAAGGAGTGCTGCTCCAATTGTCAAGGGTGAAGTCCTGATGGACTACAGTGATGGAGGGGCTGTCATCATCCTCCTTCTCCCGAATGATGACCATTACATCTGGGCAATCATCGTCTGGGGTGTATCTATTTGTATGTTCATCATGGACAATGATGCGTATGTTTGACATCATCCTGGCAATGTCTTGCTTACATCTCCGTTCCTTTTCCTCCACTTTGGGATCTGGAACTAGGACTTCTTTCTCCTTTACCAATATCAGTTTAGGAAATAACATGGCCATTACATGGGTCGGCACCTTTACCGGAGACCGTACAGACTCAGGAATTGTAGGCGGAGATAATCGCCATGTGGCTAAAGCTGAAGGAATCTGTTTGTACTTATGAGGATTCCTGCGACTGAAACTAATAGTAGCCTAGTCCGGTTGTCCCTATTTAACTGGGACATTGAATGGGATACTTGATGCCCTGATGATCTTTGCCCAACCCCTGTCCAGGTTGATATCCCAACGACATCACTTCTTGAGTGGCCGACATTACTTCGGTAAAAATTTGGGGTATGAGAGGGGGCGCCCCAACAGGATGGTAATGAGTATTGCTCACCTCTAGGCCATGAAAACTGACTGGCTCAACTTCTGAATTGAAGCTGATGAGTGGTATGTCACCTTGTTCAGGACATTCTGGCTCAGCGTTGACAGTGACTAGGCTATTGTTGATAATGTATTTAAGTTATTGGTAAAGAGTGGAGGGGACTGCCCCGGCCATGTGAATCCACGGTCTTCCTAGAAGTAGGTTGTATCCTGTATCTATTTTGAGAACGTGAAAAGACACGCAGAATGTATGTGGACCAATCTCCACTAGCAGTTCAATCTCTCCGACAGAGTTTCTTCGGGATCCATCAAAAGCTTTGATATATGACTGTTTTGGATCCGATTGAGATTGATGTTCATCGTTACCAATGTGGCATAAGGACAGATATTCAGAGACGAACCTCCATCTATCAAGACTCACCGTACCATATATCCGGAGGATAAAACCACAATGTGCAACGGCTTGCAATGACCGGTCCCTTCGGGAGGTATATCGTCATCAGTAAAAGATATCACATTGTTGTTAAAAATGTGTTCCACCAGATGCTGGAATTTCTCAATATCTATTGACTTAGGCAGTTAGGCTTCTTCCAAAATCCTGAGCAATACCTTCCTGTGATCTTCAGAAGAGAACACTAAGTCCAATATGGAAACTTGATGTGGAGCTTCTCTTAAGCTTGAAACCACCTCGACTTCATTATGGCCTATAGTACGGAGAAATTCTTCCACTTTCTCCATGGGAATCTTCCCCTTTGACTTGATGGTAGGCTTCATCACCCGTTGGGGAAGATACAGTGGATTATCCTTCGACATTGCAGCAGTTATGTGCGATGTGGATCCTTCAGCCCCTCCATAATTCCATGGAACTTTCTTTAGGCTGACAATAGAATATTGTGGCCTGAATGGCAAGATAATTGACTCTAACACAGCCACTTTCAAAGGATTATCAACTCCTTTGAGTTAAATTGGTTGGATTATATGTGAAGGAGTAGCAGGATCTGTCTCAGAAGATATGACTGCTACGACTTCCTTCCACTTTGTAGGAAATGCGTCCTCACTTCTAGTATCACAGCATCATCGTCTACCATCTGCAGGACACCGCTGTCAATTAAATTTTGAATAAGATGGCGGAGTGCCCAGCATTCTTCTGTGTTGTGACCGCGAGATTGGGAGTGATATTGGCACACCCCATTGAAATCAAACCGTCTTGAACGCGGGCTGATTGGAGGGTTTGTAACATAGGGGAGGACACTGGCATGCTCCTGACTAAATAATTGGCGGGTGGCTTGATGCTGATGGACCATCAGTTCTGCCAATTGGTTAAGTTGCTCACGCAAAGCATTAATTTTTCATTCCATTGTATACTAGAACTTTGTATAGTCCCACTTGTCAGCACCATCCTTGCTGGCCTGGGAAAATCCACCATTAAAATTGGAACTTTGTTTATTGCTCCAATTAATCATATTAACCTCTTCTTCTTTGTGTTGAGGAAGAGGGTTGCCTTGCACATTGGGTTGATCGGGCTTGGTGACCATAATCTCACCGCTATCTATCAAATCCTGGATCTTGTGTTTCAAGGCCCAAAAATCTTGAGTATCATGTCCCGATACCCCGGTATGATAAGCACACTTCCGAGTAGCATTGAAACCCCTCCCATTCGGGTTGGCTGGTGGAAGAAGATGAATAATTTTCTTCTGAGTGGTCAGAAGATTGAGAATGTTCTCGAATGAGTCCCCCAAGGGTGTGAACACTCGAGTGCGTCTGACTTCTCCACCTTTAGGTAATGGAGCGTTTAAAGACTGTGCTTGAAAGGGAGTGTAATTTTTCCTTTGGATAGGCATATTCTGACTGCCTTTCCGACCTTGTAGTATCAAGGAAACATCCTCCTCTTTCTTTTTATGGACCCTCCATGGGTTGTTTCCATAATTTCTGGACTGTATGTGTTCTGCAACAGCTTTGAGGGCAGCTAGGTCTTGAATTTTTCCTGACTTCAATCCCATCTCAGCCATCTCCCCATGCTTAATCATTTCAGAGAATGGTTTGCCAATACCACCTAACACCCTCTCATAGAAAAGAGCTTCTTGTATGTCTATAAAGGTCATAACCATTTCTAACTCATTCATAGAGGGAATAACTTGAGCAGCAAGGCGCCTCCACCTTTGAGCATACTCTCTGAAAGATTCATTGGTTTGTTTCCTGACTTTAGTAATTTGGTACTGGTCAGGGACCATCTGAGACTGGAAGTTGTACTGAGTGAGGAAGGCATGAGCTAGATCCTCCCAGCTATGGATCTTTAAATTGTCTAATCTGGTGTACCACGATCGGGCTTCTCCAGTTAGACTTTTCTGGAAGAGCTGCATTATGAACTTCTCGTCCTCGACATAAGATCCAAGTTCTCCAACGAATACCTTCAAATGTGTGTAAGGATCTCCTAATCCGTCATACTTTTCAAAGTCAGGAGTCTTAAACTTCTCTGGATAATGCACACCAGGGAATATACAAAGGTCTGCATATGAAACACTCCCATGTGCTCCAATCCCTTTGATAGAACGGATGGACTCTTCCATTTGAAGGACCTTCTTTCTGATAACACCGGTGTCTAGATCTTCTTTGAGATAGGTGGTATCATGAATTTTGTTGGTCGTATCCAACAGAAGCTCAGGTACTGGAATGGCTTTATCCGAACCTTGGGTTCCTTCTTGTGCAAAGGATTCAGTATGTATGGGTATCCTTGTACCCTGAGTAGATTGGTATAGTTCTTTAAGCAAAATAGCCAAATCTGTAATTTGTTTACTTAATCCGTCGAACTCTTCGTGAAAGACAGGATTAAGATTAGCCTGGTCAGATGAAGACATAATTGGCTGTAGGCTCGTGGCCTTTTTGGACTTTGACCGAGTAATAGGTCTTATTGCTTCCCTACAAAAGACTAACGTAGTTTAGTTTTAGGGAATGTATAAATGTTTACATGCTATATGATGTATTCGTTTTAGGAGTATTATCCTTCAACACGGATGTTAGCTTTTTGTAATACATGTTAGCATGTTAATACTTTGTAAATATGTGTGCGCACATATTTCTTCATACTTCTCATTACATGGAGATTAATATGGAATGAAATTACAAGTAATTTACTTTACGGATAATTTTTGAAATGAGAGAGCATGAAGAGACTTTTCTCCGCATTTGGTTTATCAGAGGCTGACCTATCTTAGAATACTCTCGCAGCTTTTTGGCATGAAGGTTCCCAAATCATCGCAATTTACTCGATGGGAAGTTAATCCAGTCTTTCAACTGGAGCAAATTTGGGTGGTGCCTTTCCTGAGCCTCGTTAGAATTAGTCTTTCTACGAGTCCAAAAATCAAACATCGACAGGATAGCCTCCTGATGGAGGAACCACACAGCATTCATTCACATACAACATGTCTCACTGTTTATGAAAATGATGACATGTGCGAAGCATTAATATCACAAGCAGATATTGTAAGACCCCAACTTATTAATGAATAAAATCAAATTTTCTCTAAATATTATTGTGAATAATAAGGGGGTTAATTTGATATAATACTTTGGTTATGGGTGAAATGTGCAAATTTTGCAAAATAAGCAAGTGGTTATAAAATATTTATTTTTGGTCGGTGAATATTCGGTTGGTCGTGGAATATTCTTGCTGTCGGGGAATATTCGTACGACGACGCAGCCTTGTGTGGGCCCCATAACGGAAAGCGATTGGATGAAGAAAACGACAAGTATAAGTTGTTGTTACCGTTAACACTGTTTAAATACCCGGTGGTTAAAAATACAGTAATAACGCGTGGTTGCACAGTAGCACACGGATTGCACAGTATAGTTGAATTATTGATTCGTACGTAAGAAGGCACTACTCAATAATTGTTACAGTGATTACTGTTCAATATTTTATTTTATTGGTTCAATAATTGCTGCATTGATATTTCATATTATTGTTGTTTCAATAATTGTTACTGCACAGTATTTCCCATTATCAGATCAATAATTCATATTATTTGAATAATATTATTAGATAATATTATTGACAATGTCTAGAAAGTTCTGTCTAAGGAGAGGTTTGGTCATCTAATTGCGCGCCAGTAAGGAGAAATCCTTATTGGAAAGCCCCCTCTTTCCTGGGAACGGCCTGGTTGTCATAAATGTGATTCTGTAATATTATTTATGAATAATTAATTATTGATTCATATGATAAGGAAATATTTATTTTATGTGGATATAAATGAGGGATATATTTTTGTGGTTAAAAATGAAGGAGTTAATGTTGAGGTTTTTATCCATATTTTTGTCGGAATGGAGGTATTAAAAATCAGGGTTTTTGAGATATTTTGCGGGGGTTATAATTTTTAATCCGACCGTTGGATCGTGGAAATTTTTGGATATGTTATACATATATAAGTTGAGTATATGCCCACAAATTTTGAACCGTTAAAAATGAACGTATGATTTATTATGAATTTTACAAGATGACTGGTTCAGAAATTGTTGAATTTTCGGAGTTTATCATTTTGATGGAAAATTCTAGAATTGGTGGGCCCCACTTGTGGTTGGTGAAGAAATGTGCTGAATTATATTTCAAATGTGGTAGGTGGGAATAGTAGCAGGTAAAGCCATCAGGTTGCAGGTCAAACCTACCAAAATTTTCCTATAAATAGAGGGCTAAGTTAGAATTAAAAATTACACCAGAAACAAGTTTTCTCTCTTTCTCTCTCTAGATTATTGAGTGTATTTTGTGAGTATTTAGATACTTTGAGAGTTTCTATTCATCAGAGCAAGTTTCTTTCAGCCTTATACCGGTATTCCGACCAGAAGTACTGATATTTTGAGGTAAGGGATATTATTTTCTTCTTAATGATATTATTTTCTTCAATATCATTATGCTGAAATATTGATATGAGTTTTTATCAAATTTAGAACTTTTTGTGTCGGGGGTACTACTATTCACGTATACGGCACTATTCACGAATACGGCACTATTCACCGAAAAATAAAATTTTTCCTTTTTGTCCAAGATGTCTATTATGATTACTATCTTTGATTGTATCCATGTTTTGATCTTTATTTTTGAATTCTGCTTCACAATTGATTATTATGAAGTATTATTGATCTTGGATAAACTGTTATACGAATCCCTACTATTTGTCCTTCTGTCTCATTGGATTCGTTCTCTTTAAGATATTTTTCATCATCCTCAGTCCTAAATGATGATATTACTGAATATCTTTGGCCTGTAGTGCAAAGATGTATAATTACTTGATGAATATCTTTGGCCTGTAGTGCAAAGATGAACAGGTGTTGAGATGAACATGACCGACTGATGATACAAATGAATATCTTTGGCCTGTAGTGCAAAGATGAATATTTGGTTAAAGATGATTATTAATTGATGTTACAGGGATAAAATATTGATGATGGACTTTTAAATCTTAGAAGATAGTAGAATTCTTTCTCTACTTGACTCTTCTAATGGTTTGCTGTTTCCGCTGCAGTTGTTGATCTAAAACTTGTTGTCGATTATGTTTTATCAGATTTTTCCCTGTTGAAGACTAACGATAATTTGTTGTATATTATCTTAGTCATAATATTCTTTACTGGGCTAGTTGAGCTCACCCTTTTCCTTTTTGTTCCATTTTTCTTCTCAGGAGGTGAGAACATAGCAGGATCTAGTCGGGGTATGGAGTGATGATTCTAGAAAGATGTATTAGCAGTCCTCACTATTTCTGTAAAATAGTGTTTGAATAATTGTAATGAGGATTTATTTGAGTGTGGATATTGTCTAGAAGACAATATTTGTATTTAAACTCACAGTATGTGTTGTCGTATTTTGCACGACAATTGTATTATTGAAGTTATAGTTTGCTTTCTGTACCATGTATTTGGCGACTCAGAATGGGTGTTGTATACCTATTCTGGGGGCGTCACAGTTGGTATCAGAGCTTAGGGATATAATCCCTGGCTGAGATGTGAGACAAGAACTAGGAGGGGAGAGACGGGGAATTCCTTCGCTAGTATGACCTGACTAAGTTTATTTGGTGTTTATTTGGTCGGTCAGAGTATAGGGATAATATATGACATGACTATTAACCCTTGTTTTATGGCAGTATTTAAGAATGGCAGCTGAGAACGTTAATAATGGAGTAAATCAGACCGTGGAGACACCTTTGATCACTACCCAGGGGAACGTGCAACAGGAAGGCAATATTCCTCCTGTAAACAACGTTACCGAGCAAACGATGAATGATGGAATGTTTAGGAGCTTTTTGCAGTTCATGCAAAATCAGACGAGGGAGACTCGTGTGCAGAATACGGGTGGAAATGATAACAACGCGCGGTTTGTCACAGCTAAGCAGTTCAAAGAATTGGGACCACCAGAATTTAAGGGAAAGCCGGATCCGATCATGGCGGAAACGTGGGTCAAGCAAATTACCAAGATATTTGATGTCTTGGGATGCACGGAGGAACAGAAGGTTCCATTCGCCACATTTATGTTCCGCGGTGAGGCAGACTACTGGTGGGAGTCTGTGAAGCGTACCCAGCCTAACGCACTCAACATGTCCTGGGAAACATTTCAAAAACTGTTCAATGACAAGTACTTTCCTGAAAGTATTCGTCATATGAAGGAGGTTGAGTTTATTAGACTGGAACAAAACAACATGACGGTGTCCCAGTACGAGGCGAAGTTTACAGAGTTATCCAGGTTTGCACCTCATTTGGTCGAAAATGAGGAACGAATGACGCGGATGTTTCTGAGAGGTTTAAAACCTGAGATTCGTCAATACCTTATCTCTCATAAATTTTCTCTGTATTCAGACGTTGTCAACAGGGCCCAATTATTAGAGAGAGATAATGAGTATACTCAACCGAGGGACCACAACCAGGGTCATACCGGTGACAGCAATCATCAGAGCGATGATAACCAACGAGGAGGGAAAAATACGAACAAAGGCGGTAACCACTCGGGTGGTCATCGTGGCCATGATAATAGGAGAGGTGAGTCAAGTGGAAATTTCAGAAAGAGGAGATTCAACAATGACGGGAAGACATCAGCACCAGCACCAGCACCAACAACAAATTTTAGGGGAGGAGAACGACCGCCAGTTAGATGTTACAAATGCGGGAAAGAGGGACATATCAGCCCAAACTGTCCACAACAATCCAAGGTGTGTTATAACTGTGGGAAGGAAGGCCACATCGCTCGAGATTGTACTATAGCGAAACCAAGTTCAGCGGGAGTGGTGATTCCAAGGGCTGTCCCGGATAAGGCGAAATCAGCGGTTCCTGGAAGAGCGTTTGTCGTAACTGGCCAAAACGTGAGAAACCCGAACGAGGTGATCACGGGTAAGCTAATCTTGAATTCTTGCGAAGTTTATACCTTACTAGATACCGGTTCTACCCATTCTTTTATCTCTCCTGCTTGTGCTCAACGTTTAAACTTAACTCCGGAGAAATTGGACTTTAACTTATCTGTTGAAACTCCGTTGGGTGAAACCTTCGTTACATCTACAGTTTATAAATCTTGCATGATCCAAGTTGGCACTATCACATTACCTGTTGATCTTATCTCTTTAAAGATACTTGCTTTTGATGTGATTTTAGGAATTGATTGGTTAACCACTCATCATGCTAAAATTGATTGTTTTCGTAAGGTTGTTAGTTTTCATATTCCTAACCAACCTGTCATACGAATTCAAACTACTAAACCACTAAAATCAGTCACTGTCATATCAAGCCACAAAGCTATTCATTTATTGAAAAACGGATGTCAAGCTTTCTTAGCCCATGTTATGGATTTGAACAAAGACAAGTCAGATTTGAATAATATTTCTATTGTTAGAGAATTTTCCGATGTATTTCCTGAAGAACTTCCCGGTCTACCCCCGGAACGAGAAATTGAATTCTTTATTGACCTTGAACCCGGTACAAAGCCCATTTCTAAAACCCCATATCGAATGGCTCCTATTGAACTTCAGGAGTTAAAAGTCCAACTACAGGAGTTGTTGGACATCGGTTTTATTCGTCCTAGTACGTCTCCTTGGGGTGCTCCTGTTTTATTCGTAAAGAAGAAAGACGGGAGTATGCGACTTTGTATTGACTATCGAGAATTGAACCATGTCACCATCAAGAATAGGTATCCGCTACCTCGCATTGATGACCTGTTTGACCAGTTGCAAGGAGCACAATTCTTTTCAAAGATCGATCTTCGTTCTGGATATCATCAGCTGAAGATTAAAACTGAGGATATTCCAAAACTGCCTTCAGAACTCGGTACGGGCATTATGAATTCTTAGTAATGTCTTTTGGATTGACTAATGCTCCTGCTGCCTTCATGGATATGATGAACCGTGTATTCAAAGAATATTTGGATCAGTTCGTTGTTGTCTTTATTGATGACATCCTCATCTATTCCAAAAGCCGTGAAGATCATGAGCGCCATTTGAAGCTGGTACTGCAAAGGCTTCGTGAAAACAAGCTATATGCCAAACTGAAGAAATGCGAGTTCTGGCTTGAGGAAGTAGCATTCCTTGGGCACGTGGTGTCAAAACATGGAGTATCTGTCGACCCGGCGAAGATTGAAGCCATACAAAGTTGGGAGCAACCGAAGTCGGTAACCGAAGTACGTAGCTTTCTGGGCTTAGCTGGTTATTATCGGAGATTTGTGGAAGGATTTTCTCGAATCGCTACTCCGTTAACTCAGCTGACTCGGAAAGATACAAAATTCGTATGGAGTGAGGAATGCGAGAAGAGTTTCCAAGAACTCAAGAGGAGACTCATTTCGGCACCTGTTTTGACAATACCATCTGGTTCGGATGGATTTGTTATCTACAGCGATGCTTCAGGCAAAGGGTTAGGATGTGTTCTCATGCAACATGGGAAAGTCATAGCCTATGCCTCACGACAACTCAAAGAATATGAGAGGAATTATCCTACTCATGATTTGGAGTTGGCAGCAGTCGTTTTTGCGTTGAAGATCTGGAGACACTACCTGTATGGGGAGAAAGTGGAGATCTATACAGATCATAAAAGCCTCAAATATTTCTTCACCCAAAAGGAACTCAACATGCGGCAACGACGTTGGCTTGAGCTGTTGAAAGATTACGATCATACCATCCAATACCATCCTGGAAAAGCAAACGTAGTAGCTGACGCATTGAGTAGAAGATCATATGCGGGTACGAGTGCAATGTTTTTAACACAAAGCCCATTTTGTATGACTTGCAAAGGATGGAGATAGAGATGAAGGCTCCAAGTACCCACATGATGATATCAAATATACGAGTAGAACCGACTTTAATCGATAAAGTTAAAGCTGCTCAAGCTACGGATATAGAGCTGATGCGTATGAAGAAGAAAGTGCAAGAAGGTGCTATTCCAGAAGCAAGAATCGATGAAGAAGGAATACTTCGAGTCAACTCCAGACTTTGTGTTCCTAACGATTTTGACTTGAAGCATAGAATAATGATGGAGGCACACAACACACCGTTTGCAATCCATCCTGGGAGTACCAAAATGTATCACGATCTTCGACATACATTTTGGTGGAGCAATATGAAAAGAGAGATCGCGGAGTTTATCTCGAGGTGTTTAACTTGTCAACGTGTAAAGGCGGAGCATCAAGTGCCAAAGGGTCCATTGCAACCACTTGAGATCCCGAAATGGAAGTGGGAACACATTACTATGGATTTTGTTACAGGTCTTCCCAAGGTTTCTCAAGGCATAGATGCGATTTGGGTTATTGTTGATAGATTAACCAAGTCCGCTCATTTCTTGCCGATACGTGAGACTTATTCCCTTGAACGTCTTGCTAGTATGTACGTGAACGAGATTGTGAGATTGCATGGCATGCCAGTATCCATAGTTTCGGATCGTGACCCAAGATTCACTTCACGATTTTGGGTTAGTTGCAGAAAGCTATGGGCACGGATTTACGATTCAGTTCAGCATACCATCCTCAAACGGACGGACAATCAGAGAGGACTATTCAAACTCTTGAAGATCTATTAAGACTTTGTGTCTTAGATCTCAAAGGGAGTTGGGATAAGTACCTACCATTGGTGGAATTCTCCTACAACAACAGTTATCAGGCGAGCATAGGTATGGCTCCATTTGAGGCGTTGTATGGAAGAAAATGTCGTTCTCCAGTATGCTGGGACGAGGTGGGTGAAGCAACATTGTTGGGACCAGAATTGGTACGCATTACTACAGAGAAGATCCAAACGATTCGACAACGTATACAAACGGCACAGGATCGACAAAAGAGTTATGCGGATCTTCATCGGAAGGACGTGGAATTTAATATTGGGGATCATGTATTGTTACGTGTTGCACCATGGAAGGGAGTTACAAGATTTGGGAAGAGAGGAAAGCTCAATCCAAGATTTGTTGGTCCATTTGAGATTCTTGAGCGAATAGGAAATGTGGCATATAGACTCGCATTACCTCCAAGCATGTCTCGTGTTCATAATGTTTTTCACATATCTATGCTTCGTAAATATGTTAAAGACCCGAACCACATTATTGAGTTAGAACCAGACGAGATAGCTGAAGATTTAACGTACGAGGAGGTACCTGTTAAGATCTTGGATAGGAAAGAGCATGTCCTACGCACGAAGGTTATACCACAAGTTAAGGTTTTGTGGAAAAACCATGCTATTGAAGAAATGACCTGGGAGTTGGAATCAGAAATGAAAGCGAGGTATCCTCACCTTTTTGAAACATCAGGTACGTACGTCAATTTCGAGGACGAAATTTCATAAGGAGGGGAGGTTGTAAGACCCCAACTTATTAATGAATAAAATCAAATTTTCTCTAAATATTATTGTGAATAATAAGGGGTTAATTTGATATAATACTTTGGTTATGGGTGAAATGTGCAAATTTTGCAAAATAAGCAAGTGGTTATAAAATATTTATTTTTGGTCGGTGAATATTCGGTTGGTCGTGGAATATTCTTGCTGTCGGGGAATATTCGTACGACGACGCAGCCTTGTGTGGGCCCCATAACGGAAAGCGATTGGATGAAGAAAACGACAAGTATAAGTTGTTTTACCGTTAACACTGTTTAAATACCCGTGGTTAAAAATACAGTAATAACGCGTGGTTGCACAGTAGCACACGGATTGCACAGTATAGTTGAATTATTGATTCGTACGTAAGAAGGCACTACTCAATAATTGTTACAGTGATTACTGTTCAATATTTTATTTTATTGGTTCAATAATTGCTGCATTGATATTTCATATTATTGTTGTTTCAATAATTGTTACTGCACAGTATTTCCCATTATCAGATCAATAATTCATATTATTTGAATAATATTATTAGATAATATTATTGACAATGTCTAGAAAGTTCTGTCTAAGGAGAGGTTTGGTCATCTAATTGCGCGCCAGTAAGGAGAAATCCTTATTGGAAAGCCCCCTCTTTCCTGGGAACGGCCTGGTTGTCATAAATGTGATTCTGTAATATTATTTATGAATAATTAATTATTGATTCATATGATAAGGAAATATTTATTTTATGTGGATATAAATGAGGGATATATTTTTGTGGTTAAAAATGAAGGAGTTAATGTTGAGGTTTTTATCCATATTTTTGTCGGAATGGAGGTATTAAAAATCAGGGTTTTTGAGATATTTTGCGGGGGTTATAATTTTTAATCCGACCGTTGGATCGTGGTAATTTTTGGATATGTTATACATATATAAGTTGAGTATATGCCCACAAATTTTGAACCGTTAAAAATGAACGTATGATTTATTATGAATTTTACAAGATGACTGGTTCAGAAATTGTTGAATTTTCGGAGTTTATCATTTTGATGGAAAATTCTAGAATTGGTGGGCCCCACTTGTGGTTGGTGAAGAAATGTGCTGAATTATATTTCAAGTGTGGTAGGTGGGAATAGTAGCAGGTAAAGCCATCAGGTTGCAGGTCAAACCTACCAAAATTTTCCTATAAATAGAGGGCTAAGTTAGAATTGAAAATTACACCAGAAACAAGTTTTCTCTCTTTCTCTCTCTAGATTATTGAGTGTATTTTGTGAGTATTTAGATACTTTGAGAGTTTCTATTCATCAGAGCAAGTTTCTTTCAGCCTTATACCGGTATTCCGACCAGAAGTACTGATATTTTGAGGTAAGGGATATTATTTTCTTCTTAATGATATTATTTTCTTCAATATCATTATGCTGAAATATTGATATGAGTTTTTATCAAATTTAGAACTTTTTGTGTCGGGGGTTACTATTCACGTATACGGCACTATTCACGAATACGGCACTATTCACCGAAAAATAAAATTTTTCCTTTTTGTCCAAGATGTCTATTATGGTTACTATCTTTGATTGTATCCATGTTTTGATCTTTATTTTTGAATTCTGCTTCACAATTGATTATTATGAAGTATTATTGATCTTGGATAAACTGTTATACGAATCCCTACTATTTGTCCTTCTGTCTCATTGGATTCGTTCTCTTTAAGATATTTTTCATCATCCTCAGTCCTAAATGATGATATTACTGAATATCTTTGGCCTGTAGTGCAAAGATGTATAATTACTTGATGAATATCTTTGGCCTGTAGTGCAAAGATGAACAGGTGTTGAGATGAACATGACCGACTGATGATACAAATGAATATCTTTGGCCTGTAGTGCAAAGATGAATATTTGGTTAAAGATGATTATTAATTGATGTTACAGGGATAAAATATTGATGATGGACTTTTAAATCTTAGAAGATAGTAGAATTCTTTCTCTACTTGACTCTTCTAATGGTTTGCTGTTTCCGCTGCAGTTGTTGATCTAAAACTTGTTGTCGATTATATTTTATCAGATTTTTCCCTGTTGAAGACTAACCATAATTTGTTGTATATTATCTTAGTCATAATATTCTTTACTGGGCTAGTTGAGCTCACCCTTTTCCTTTTTGTTCCATTTTTCTTCTCAGGAGGTGAGAACATAGCAGGATCTAGTCGGGGTATGGAGTGATGATTCTAGAAAGATGTATTAGCAGTCCTCACTATTTCTGTAAAATAGTGTTTGAATAATTGTAATGAGGATTTATTTGAGTGTGGATATTGTCTAGAAGACAATATTTGTATTTAAACTCACAGTATGTGTTGTCGTATTTTGCACGACAATTGTATTATTGAAGTTGTAGTTTGCTTTCTGTATCATGTATTTGGCGACTCAGAATGGGTGTTGTATACCTATTCTGGGGGCGTCACAGATATAATGTAAAACATTAAGTACAGTAAGTAAATGCATTCGTACACATCCAACAAATGTAAATGCAACATCCACACACAAGCATATAACAGTTTTGAAAAGCTTGTAATAGCGGCTTAAGTCCTCTTACTGGCAAATGTCCCCAGCAGAGTTGCCACCTGTCGACGTCGGGATTTTATTTGTCCCTTTACTGTTCTTGTTAGGTGAGATTTGTTTGAAAAAACAAGTTGTGAAAAGGTCTGACATTTATATGTCGACGATTTGACTGTAAGAGTCGCCAGTTGGTTTTTTAAATAGTTATACCAACACAACTGAGAAAAGATTTCCACATTGACCCAGTGATGTGACACTGCTTAATGGGTCTGCGAAACCGAGATTCATTAGGGTCCGGGGACTTGCTTATGCGGAGGGAAGGTATTAGGCACCCCCCGACACTCGTGTTGCCACGGTGATCGCCACTTCTTAAGAAACTGTTATATGAATGTGTGTGTGTGTGGATCAATATGCAGTTATTTAGAAGTAGTGTTATGCCTTGTTTAAACCTATATACAAAGGGTTTAAATTTATAAAAAATCAGTTTTAAACAAGATATAGCAGTGATATTTTGTAAAAAGAGGTTTTTCAAACCCTTGTGCTCAATAGTAATTGAGGACTTTGATATTTCCATTTTATTATGTGTTCGGCTTGATTGCTTTTATTTTTGAGATGCGAAGCATCTTCGAAAAAATAATGTACAAAGCAGTGCCAAACTCCTCATGGGCATGAGAGTCATCTAAGAACATTCGAACAGTGTGCATAATTTACAAGCTGCTTACAGGTAAAAATGTCCATCATGGGAACCGAATCTAGATTCAGTAAACTGAATATGTGATAACATGATTCCTAGGCTCACATGATGCCGTAATTTATATAAAAGTAGAAAGTATTTATATATATAAAAGCTGTAAATATATATATATATATATATATATATATATATATATATATGTCTCTCTCTCTCTCTGTGTGTGTGTGTGTGTGTGCATACAATCAACCACCATGAAGCACCTCCATGGGGGATTATAAATATAAATAAAACATAAAAACCTAATCAACCACCACGAAGCACCTCCATGGGGGATTGAAAATGTAAATAAAGCAATAAAAATCAATCAACCACCACGAAGCACCTCGATGGGGGATTGAAAATATAAATAAAGCAATAAAACGATCAACCGCCTTGAAATAAACTCCAGGCGTGACAAAATATAAATAAAGCTGTAAAAGGCCACGAAGTAAACTTCAAGCTTGACAGAAATGTAAATATGTATGTATATAAAAGCGGTAAACGCATAAGATATATATCGATCCCGGCTCGATTTATCATTTCAGTGATTTGTCGCTATATATATAAGCAAATAAATGCTCCGGATATAAAATTCAGGCTCAATCGTGGCATAACTCGATAATGTTAGTCCATATATATAAATATATACATAAATATAATATATATATATATATATATATATATAAAATAAAAGTCACAGACCGAAGTCCGGGCATACACACGCTACACGACTCTCAACGTGAAGAACTGTGTGTGCACAGTAGTGGAAAGGCTTTAGAAAGTGTAAGAAGGCTTATAGTAGACTGCCAAAGAAGACTTCAATAGCTTTAAAGGGATGAACACTCGACTCCCACCAGTAAAAATATAACAATATATAAGCTCAAAAGTGTTTAAAATGAGAAAGCACTCAGTTTATAGTGTGTACAGAGTAAATTGGACAGGGCTTCCTCGCCTCTTATCTCTTCAAAATGGCTACCCCAAGCCCTCTATTTATAGAGGAGGGAGCCGCAGGTGTACCTACGGCAGCCCAGGGTGCCCCGGGTTCTGCGGGTCCTGTCGTCTCGAAGTACGTGCACGCATGCAACGTGATGTCTACTCGAACTTTCAGAACTTCAATCCGGGCATCCGATTGAGGTGTATAAGACCTTTTTCGGCATGCTGTTGTTGAGAGCTACACAATGACATGGGATTAGAGGTTGTACGAAGTCAGAAAGATGGGACCATGCCCTTGGTCTTCAAGCTTTAAATTCTATCTGGTGTGCTGTCTTGTGCAGTATTCACTCGGGATTGGCGCTCTTTGGTTCTTATAGGACATTGATGTGTATATATGTATGAATGTTGAGATGGCATAAAGTGGGATTGGGATGGCAAGATGACGGTTCTACCCTTTATCGGGGTTATCTCCAGCTTGAGCTGATTTAACAGTCGTTGCTCAGGGTTATCTCTGAGATTGGACTGCTGCAAGTGTTGACCGTCCTCAGTGTTATTTTTGAGATGTGCCTGACTTCCCGGAGTTATCTCTGAACTTTGGAAATGAGTGCCTCGGGGCCATTACTGAGTGTTTGAAGCTGATTGCATGGGTTTGAAACAAGCATTTCCGAGGTTATCTCCGGAACTGCAACTGCAACTGCATGCCTCGGGGTTATCTCCGAGGTTGATGCTGTCTTTTTCAGTGTTATTTTCGGGACTGAGACTGAGTATCTCGGGGTTATCTCTGATATGACACGGTCTTCTCCGGTGTGATTTTCGATATTTAAACTGCATTTCTCGGGATTATCTCCGAGGTTGATGATGAAACTCCTGGTGTTGTTTCTGGGGTTGAGGTTGAAACTTTCGGTGGTATTTTCGAGACTGAGCTGGATGTCTCAGGGTTATCTCCGAGATGGTAATACTGAATATCCCAGGGTTGTCTCTGGGATTGAACTGAGATGTCCTCTCTTTCCAAATCTCATAACTCCCTTCCATGGAGCAACACGTAACAACACATGATCTTCAATATTAAATTCCACGTCCTTTCGATGAAGATCAGCATAACTCTTTTGTCGATCTTGTGAGGTTTTTATACGTTGTCGGATCGTTTAAATATTTTCCGTAGTCATACGTACCAACTCCAGTCCGAACAACGTTGCTTCACCCACCTCCTCCCAGCATACTGGAGAACGACACTTTTTTCCATACAACGCCTCGAATGGAGCCATGCCAATACTTGCTTGATAACTGTTGTTGTAGGAAAATTCCACTAATGGCAAGAACTTGTCCCAACTTCCTTTGAAGTCAAGGACACAGAGTCTTAATAAATCTTCAAGAGTTTGAATAGTCCTCTCCGACTGCCCGTCTGGTTGAGGATGATATACCGAACTAAATCATAAATCCGTGCCTATAGCTTTTTACAAACTAATCCAAAATCTTGAAGTGAATCTTGGGTCTTGATCAGAAACTATGGATATTGGCATACCATGCAATCTTACAATCTCGTTTAGGTACATATGAGCAAGATGTTCAAGCGTATAAGTTTCTCGTATCGGTAAGAAATGAGCAGACTTGGTCAATCTATCAACAATGACCCAAATCGCATATATGCCTTGAGAAACCCTGGGAAGACCAGTAACGAAATCCATGGTAATGTGCTCCCACTTCCATTCTTGAATTTCAAGTGGTTGCAATGGACTTTTTGGCACTTGATGCTCTGCCTTGACTCGTTGACAAGTAAAACACCTTGAGATAAACCCTGCTATCTCTCTCTTCATATTGCTCCACCAAAATGTATGTCGAAGATCACGATACATTTTGGTACTCCCAGGATGGATTGCAAACAGTGTGTTGTGCGCCTCCATCATGATTTTATACTTCAAGTCAGAATCGTTAGGAACACAAAGTCTGAAGTTGATTCGAAGTATTCCTTCTTCATCGATTTTTGCTTTCGAAATAGCACCTTCTTGCACTTTCTTCCTCATACGCATCAGTTCCAGGTCTGTAGCTTGAGCAGCTTTAGCTTTATCGATTAAAGCCGGTTCTGCTCGTATATTCGCCATCATCATATGGGTCCCTAGAGTCTTTAACTCTATCTCCATCCTTTGTAAGTCATATAAAATGGGCCTTTGCGTTGACAATATCGCACTCGTACCCGCATATGATCTTCTACTCAATGCGTCAGCTACTACGTTCGCTTTTTCAGGATGGTATTGAATGGTATGATTGTAATATTTCAACAACTTAAGCCAACTTCGTTGCCACATGTTGAGTTTCTTTTGAGTGAAGAAATATTGATGATCCGTATAGATCTCGACCATCTCTCCATACAGGTAATGCCTCCAAATCTTAAACTCAAAAATGACAGCTGCCAACTCTAGATCATGAGTAGGATAATTCCTCTCATATTCTTTGAGTTGTCGTGAGGCATAGGCTATGACTTTCTCATGTTACATGAGAACACATCCTAAATCTTTGCCTGAAGCATCACTGTAGATGACAAATCCCTCCGAACCAGATGGTATTGTCAAAACAGGTGCTGAAATGAGTCTCCTCTTGAGTTCTTGAAAACTCTTCTTATATTCTTCGCTCCAACCGAATTTTGTATCTTTCCGAGTCAGCTGAGTTAATGGAGTAGCGATTTGAGAAAATCCTTCTACGAATCTCCGATAATAACCAGCTAAGCCGAGAAAGCTACGTACTTTGGTCACTGACTTATGTTGCTCCCAGCTTTGAATTGCTTCAATCTTTACCGGGTCAATAGATATTCCATGATTTGATATCACGTGCCCAAGGAATGCTACTTCCTCAAGCCAGAACTCGCATTTCTTTAACTTGGCATATAGCTTATTTTCACGAAGCTTTTGAAGTATCAGCCTCAAGTGTTGCTCATGATCTTCACGGCTTTTGGAGTATATGAGGATGTCATCAATAAAGACAACCACGAAATGATCCAAATATTCCTTAAATAATCGGTTCATCATATCCATGAAGGCAGCAGAAGCATTAATCAATCCAAAGGATATGACTAGGAATTTATAATGCCCGTACCGAGTTCTGAAAGTAGTCTTTAGAATGTCATCAGTTTCTGGTGATATCCGGAATGAAGATCGATCTTTGAAAAGAATTTGGTGCCTTGCAACTGGTCAAAAAGGTCATCAATACGAGGTAACGGGTACCTATTTTTTATGGTGGCATGATTCAACTCCCGATAATCAATACAAAGTCGCATACTTCCATCTTTCTTCTTCACGAATAGAACAGGAGCACCCTAAGGAGATGTACTAGGACGAATGAAATCGATGTCTAACAATTCCTGTAGTTGGTTTTTAAACTCCTGAAGTTCAATAGGAGCCATTCAATATGGAGCTTTGGAAATGGGTTTTGTACTGGATTCAAGGTCAATACAAAATTCAATTTCACGCTCTGGGGGTAGGCCAGGAAGTTCTTCAGGAAATACGTCAGGAAATTTATTAACAATAGAAATATCATTCAAATCTGACATATTTTTATTTAAATTCGTGACATGGGCTAAGAAAGCTTGACATCTATTTTTCAATAAACGAATAGCTTTATGGCTTGATATGACAGTGATTGACTTTAGTGGTTTGGTTGCTTGAATTCGCATAATAGGTTGGTTAGGAATATGAAAGCTAACAACCTTACGAAAATAATCGATTTTAGCATGATGAGTAGTTAACCAATCAATACCTAAAATTACATCAAATGCAAGTATTTTCAAAGAGATAAGATCAACAGGTAATGTGTGGTTACCGATTAGAATCAAACAAGACTTATAAACAATGGATGTAATGAAGGTTTCTCCCAACGGAGTTTCAACAGATAAGTCAAAGTCTAATTTTTCTGGAGTCAAATTTAAACGTTGAGCGCAAGTAGGAGAAATAAAAGAATGGGTAGAACCGGTATCAAATAAGGTATATACTTCGCTAGAGTTTATGATTAGCTTACCCGTGATCACCTCGTTCGAATTCCTCGCTTTTTAGGAGGTTACGACAAACGCTCTCCCTTGAACTACCGATTTTGTCTTGTATGAGACGGCCTTTGATGTCTCCATCCCAGCTGGACTTGACTTTGGTGCATGACAAAATCAGGCTAGGTGACCTTCTCTTCCATAATTGTAACATGCCTTAGACTGCTGCGTACAGTTTGGACTGATGTGTCCCTCCCCTTCGCATTTGTAACACACGACCGGCGGTCGTTCTCCTTCCTTAACAACAGGTGCTGGTGCTGACGTCTTTCCATCATTATTAAATTTCCTCTTCTTGAAATTTTCACTTCTATTATCTTGGCCATGATTACCACCGAAGTGGTTATCATTTCTGGCATGTTGATTCCCTCCACGTTTGTTATCACCGCTTCGATGACTGCTACCACTGGTATTATGGATTTGCCGACTGCTCTCTCTTGGTTGGGTTGACTCATTATCGCACTCCAATAACTGAGCCCTATTTACAACATCTGAATACAAACACAGTTTGTGAGAAATTAGGTATTGACGTATCTCAGGTTTCAAACCTCTTAGAAATATCCGCGTCATTCTCTCCTCATTATCAACCAAGTGGGAAGCAAACCGGGACAACTCGGCAAACTTAGCTTCATACTGTGACACAGTCATATTGTTTTGCTCCAGCTTGATAAACTCTACCTCTTTCATGTAACGAATACTTTCAGGAAAGTACTTGTCATTGAACAGTTCTTGGAACTTCTCCTAAGACATCTTCAGTGCGGCAGGTTGAGTACGCTTTACAGATTCCCACCAGTAATCTGCCTCTCATCGCAACATAAAGGTGGCAAAGGGAACCTTTTGCTCCTCGGAGCATCCCAAGACATCAAATATATTGGTGATCTGCTTTATCCACGTCTCCGCCTTAAGTGGTTTTGGCTCTCCAAAAAACTCTGGTGGTCCCAGCTCCTTGAATTGCTTAGCGGTGACCTTCCGAGAGTTGCCAGTGTTTTCACCTGCATTTTGAACAGGAGTCGCTCTCACCTGATGTTGCATGAATTGCATAAAGCCTCTGAACATCCCATCATTCATCATTTGATCGGTGTTGTTATATACCTGAGGATTATTGTCTTCCTGTTGCACATTATCCTAGGAATTGATCGTTGGTGACTCAACGGTCTCATGTGCTTCATTGCTGATCTCAACATTTTCATATGTCATTTTCAAACACTTCCACAAAACAAGGGTTAATTGACATGTCACATATTATCCCTATACTATGACCGACCGATTAAATAGCAAATAAACTTAGGTAGGTCATACTAGCGAAGGAATTCCCCGTCTCTCCCCTCCTAGTTTTTGTCTCACATCTCAGCCAGGGATCATATCCCTAAGCTTTGATACCAACTGTGACGCCCCCAAAATAGTTATACATCACTCATTCTGAGTCGCCAAATACATGGTACATAAATCAAATACAAACTTCTTTTATACAATACGACAACAGCGTAGCTGAGAGTTTTTACACGAATATTATCTCATAGACAGTATTCAAACTCAAATTCAATCCTCATTATATTTATTATCACACTAAGTAGTGAGGACTACTAAAATAACCATCTCGAACCGTCACTCTATTCCCCGACTAATCCCGGCTACATTCTCATTTCCTGAAAAGAACAATGAAAGTAAAAGGGTGAGCTCAACTAGCCCAGTAAGAAATATTATGACTAAGATAATGTAGAATAAATTATCATTAGCCTTCAACAGTGTTAAACTGATAAAATACAATAAACATCAAGTTTAACTGCAGCGGAACAAGCAATCCATTAGAAGAGTCAAGTAGAGTATAATATCTACTATCTTCTATGATTTAAAATATTTTTCATCCATTTTATCGCTGAGACTCAACTTAATAAATAAACCATATCATCGAATTATCCCTACACTACGGGTCAAGGATATTCATGTAATCATCAATGGTCATGATTATACCGAATAATCCTTACTCGTAATCATACCAACAACTGTCCATCAATGCACTACAGGCTAATTAGGACTTTTACCATATCATTTGTAACATTATGGGTTATGCTTATACCAAATGATCCCTGGTCATAATCATATCAACCAAAAGTCCTCCATCTATGCACGTAAGTCAAAGATGACTTTCATCACAATATAAGCATGAAGATGATGACAATGATATAAGAATTTAATTAAAAGAAATAAAGGATAAATTTTTAAAGATTTATAATTTAATTTATCCAGAATTCAATAATGTTCAAATTACCAACATGATGCTGCTTTGTGGAGTAAATTTCAAGAATAATATTGTATCAAAAATGATTTGGACAACAAAGAAATCAATTTTTGTCTTGAATAATTTATTGGGTGAATAGTACTCGAGTGAATAGTATCTTGTGAATAGTACTTCATGAATAGTATCCATGAATAGTACCTGAGAATAGTACTTTGTGAATAGTACTCGTGAATAGTACTTTGTGAATAGTACTCTGTGAATAGTACTTTGTGAATAGTATCGTATAAATGAATAGTACTCATGGACAGTACTCCGACAAGAAAAGCTTAAAATTTAACAAGAATGTGCAGAAAATATCTTTGTGAAACGATACTAGATGAAGCGCAAATTTCAAGGATATTCTACTAATTTCACAGAGTATAGAAGCAAAACTTTAACAAAATGAGGGTATAATCAGGAATACGAGACGAAATAATATTACTCATATACTACAGAGTATGAAAGAAAATATTATTTTTATGAATACTGAACAAAATAATATCTCTTACCTCAGAAGAAGACTGGATATTGGAATAGTGAGGTAGCACACTTCTCTTCTTCTTTCTCTCTATAGCTTCTCTCTCTATAATTGCTCTTGTGAGTCTTAGTGAATTGGTGAGAATGAAAGAAGAATGAGCTTCTATTTATAGAAAAATATAGTTACAATAATTGCACGTTTTGGGACTCGAAATATTACAGTATAATACCTTCATCTTTTCTTCATTTTTAATTTAGTCCTGCAAGTATTATCAAACTTGCACCACCTCTCCTAATAGTACATCATGTGAATCAATAGTACATTCATGTGAATTAATAGTTCTATACATGTAAAAAAAAATAGTTACAGTATAGTACATTCATCTATACCTCCATTTTTAATTTAGTCATGCAAGTATTATCAATCTTGCTCCACCTCCCCTAATAGTACATGTATGTGAATCAATAGTACATACATATGAATAAATAGTTATAAGCATGTGAATTAATAACAATTAATTGCTCATTTATCCGATTAATTACTCGATTGGTCAATATAACCTCCAGACATCAATTATTATCGAAATAGATGTCGATTTCCATTAACACTAATAATCCCAACACAATAAAAATATCAATTTCATCTTTAATCAATACAAACTTATTCATCATTAATATTATAACTCATAATATTTAACAACCAGATCATTCCCAAGAAAGATGGGGCTTTTCGATAAGGATTTCTCCCTATTGGCGCATAATTAGGTGACCAAACCTCTCCTCAACATAACTTTCTAGACATCGTCAGTATTGTAAATGATAATACGAATAACTTTGTCTTCTCAATTATTGATTTTGAGAATATGATTGGGGAATAACTGTTATTGGTTATTCACATCCATAGAAGTTATTATTGATCGTAAATAGTGCAGTTGATTTCTGTCTATTGTAGAATCGTGTTGAGCAATGTCTTAGTTAATTATTCTGGCTAGACGAACATTTGTTAGAACTTGATAAGTTCGAGAAGAGAATTCAATTATTATTGATAGATCGATGCCAATTATTTTGGCTAGATCGAGAAGTGATTAGAAATTGAAACCATAATATTTCGTTGTTATAAATCAAACTTTGATTATAAGACTGAGAAGAACAACCTTTTATATAAAGGGAATATTTTTGGTCGTATATTCAACCGATGCGTGCGTGTAAGTATTATGCATAATATAGGGTACAAGGAATTGGCCACTCTAAATACTTGAAGAGGGGTATGATTTAATCTTTATGGTTATCTGATACACCTGGGTATATCAAAGTTAAATCTTTGATAGTTACTCGAAAAGAGAAGTTCAAGATCCAACGGATAGCTCAGTATAAATCTGGTAAACATTCCACTTTGTTATTGCGTAGAATTGATTCTTGATTATTCATTAGAATATCGTAGAAACTTTGAAAGCGTTGTACTATTTCATTATCAGATTATTATGTTGCATAAAATGCAAGAAGACTTGTTAGTTATTAAAGATTTGTTCAGCTATTTCAAAGTTCCCCGAACTTTGGTGTTATTCTATCAAAATAGATAGTCTATTTTTATTAATTCTTGTACATTCATTGTATATTTTAACTTACGGGATAAATTTGTTGCTCGCCCTTGCTAAATAAAATATTTCAGCTAGAAACGAAGTGGCCAGCGGGTCTAAGAAGGACAAAGGCAAAGGCAAAATGCTGGAGTAGGTATAATGAACTTATTTATTATGTTGTATTTGTAAACCTTTTTTGTATATCTAAAGGGTAAGTTTATAATATTAAGGTTAGATAACCTGGGACGAATGTATTAACAACATTTGTTAATGATATATGTATTGCTATTTATATATGAATGGGTAGTTAGATGTCATTATATTGTGGATCGTGAGTACCAAACTCGGGGGTCAGGTAACCCGGATTTGGGGGGAATTATTTTTGAATTTCTGAGAAATACATAACGATAGAATATTGAGGTGAGATGGAATATCGAATAATATTTCAGTTATGACAAACGCGATTTTTCGCTTGCGGACTTAAAACCTTACGGTTAGGGAAAGTAATTTTCGAGAAGGAAATGAAATGCGTATAATGAATTAAACGATAATCATATGATGCGTAAGTATTATATGAGGTAATAAATATGAGTATAATACGAGGTATTATACGAGTATGTATGAATGATGGTATGTCGTATATGATGAATAAGTATACGAGTTAGTATACGAGAATAATACGTAGATAATACGTTTTAAGGCTTTAAGCCATATGTAATAGACTTATAGGATTGTGTAGAAAATTATAATGTCCAATTGGAATTATGATAAAGCCCAAGTGTAGGAATGGATAAGTCCAATATGAATTAATTAACAAGCCCGAGTGTTTGTTTAATGCAAGCCTAAAGTATAAGATAAGTTAATTAAGCTAAAAGCCCAAAGTAAGAACCGATGGGTTATCGGATGGTTAAAACCCATGGGGTAAACCATGGGTGATCCAAAGTGATGAGCAAGTAAACTTAATGGTTAAGCAAAGAATAAGTTAAGTAAGGGCTAAGTAAAGTGCTTATACTTGATGGCTAAGTAAGGGATAAGTTATGTAATGACTAAGTAAACTTGGTGGCTAAGTAAAGTGCTTATACTTAATGGCTAAGTAAAGTGCTTATAAGTAATGAGAAAATAAACTTAAGGGCTAAGTAAAGGATAAGTTAAGTGGTCAGCAAGCAAATAATGTGACGAGCAAGTTAACTTAATGCTTAAGTAATGAATAGTAAGGAGGTGATTAAAGAAGTAGATGGCTTATTAACTATTAAGCCCTCACCTTGTGATTTCTATAAATAAAAAGGATGCTAGCTCATTTGTTGGTTGTTTCATTTCATCCAACATCATAAGTACTTATTGGTTAGAGAGAAAAAGCTAAAAAAGCTAGTCTTTCATAGTTCAAGAAGCAAGAAGAAGATCAAAGCTTAATCAAGTAATCTTCAAGGGTAAGATCCTAAACCATAAATCTCTTTCTCTTCAATTGTTAGAGAAGTGAGTAATGGTAGGACTTGTATGCTAAGAAGAAGTAGGAATGATTAATTAAAGAACTTAAGTCTTAATAAGCTTGAATAAGCAAGTTGTTCATATATAAGTTATGAACCAAGGAAGAACTTGTAAGAACTTGTCATATGTTTATAATAATGAAGTTGTGTGATAAGAAGAAGCAAGGATGGTGGTTAAAAGATTAAGACCATGATAAATCATGAGAAATGAAATCATAAGTAGTTTATACTTTTATAAGTTATAAATTCATGAAAAACAAGTAATAACTTATCATGAATATAAGTTAATGATATATGTATGTTAAGATTTTAGTATGATGGATTGAATCTATTTGAAATGGTTTAAAAATCTCAAGTAACGAAGTTATGGCGAAATCCACGAGATTAGACGTTAATCGTCGAAATCGTGAAATTCTCAAAATGAAAGTTGAATTTTGATATTGAGTTCGGAAACATTGGTTTTTGATGGAGTATAGTCTCATTTGGCATTATAGAGTTGCGAACTTGAAAATGATCGAATTCCGGCTTAGAACGAAGAAACGAGCGTTGAACGTTCACGAACGTTTATCATTTTCGTTAAAATAAACTAAAAGGTGAATTTTGAGTTAATAGATTTGAAAATAGAAAATTCTTACATGAACACGTAGAGTATGTAATTTATGAGCTAAGGGCTTTTGAACGAGCTAATTTAGACTTATAACGAAGAAGTTATGAGCCCAGGAATCTCACCTAAGAAATTAACTGTCAAAACTGTCTGGTACTGAGGTCTAGCGCCGCAACGCCAGACAAAGCTCTACAAGCCGGACAGCAACGCCGTGTACAGTAGAGCCGGGTATTGAAGAGTGGCGCCGCAGTGCCACTATAGTAAAGGGATGCCGCGCCGCGGCGCCGATAGTGAAATTTTGTTGACCAAGTTGATTGTGAACCCAAAGGTTTGCAAGACAAGTATGGGGCATGTAATTACTTAATGACCATGATGAGACCTTTCCTAAATTGCTTATATAGTGATGACTTTAGGAATTTAATGTTTTTTAATGAGTAGTTAAACGAAGAACGTAAAGTATAAGAAAGTGAACTGTATTCAATAATGATGATGACTATAACATTGAGAATTACAACTAAAAGGTGTTGAAGGTTACGTGAATGTGAACGGTATGCAACAAGTGTACTGAATCAATGACGATCGAGTTTCGATTAATAACGTAAGAACGTTAGTAAGCTATAAGGAAGATTAAGAAGTCGAACAGACCTTTATTAATGAAGTAAATTCATTTAAGACATAGAAGAGAAAGAAGTTAGTAAGAACGATGTAAATTATAACGGCAAGCCGGAATCAATAATAACAAATCTAATACATGATTAGATTGAGAAGAAGGGTAAGATTCATTAGGAACCATATATGTTCATTCATGACCTAATGTGGTATGTTATGTGGTTATGTGTTGTAGAGACCGTAAAGACTCAATGGAAAAGTAATTTTACTGTAGCAGACGCTGAAGGCAAGTTTTCCTAACGCTTGTCTAACCTTCGTGTTAGTCAGGTTTTTAGTGATTCATGTTATGAGATGCATGAATGGTTTTAAAGAAAGGATCTATGCCAGTTTTAACTCGGCTAGACTAATCTTAAAAGATTGGTTGATTTATTTACAAGTCTTTCAAAATAGAATTGATAACGCTATCTTACACCAATTGTTTGGTACGGATTCAAGGTAAGCCTGAGTATGAATAAACAAATGTATTTTACATCGATTATTCGATGGGCACGCGAGGTTGCCAAAACTTAAACGTAAATACGTTTAACGGATCAGTGTTGATCAACATAGAGTACTATAGGTTGATCACCTAGAAGTGCTCGTAAGAAATATCAAACTTACAGTCTTAGTATAGGGTTGTCCTTTTCATGAATAAAAGCTAAAGAGAATGTTCATGGTCTATGGACCTACTCAGAATTTCCAAGCTACTATATGTACTTCGAAATTGTTTAATGTGATAATAAGTGATATTCAATGTTTTATAGTACTTCATAACTACTGTTCAGTTATTGAAGAATAACCATATGATTCTCAAAGTGGTATTTATATAATATATATTATTAGACTTGCTGAGCTAGTTATGCTCTCTTCTTGCTTGAATCATATGATTGCAGCTAAGGTCGAGCAAACCGAGAGTTCTAGCAAAGATAAAGGCAAGACGAAGACGAATGATTAGTTTATCTTGTAATAGACTAGTAAGTTGTATGTATCATATTATGATGAACAAATAATGTAATGGTTTCAGAACCTGCGAATATGATTTATTATTATTAATATAATTAGAATGTCGTTGATACACACATTTTGATGTTGTTTCAATAGAATGAATGTGCAGTTATGAGTACCGTGGAGCACCATCTGTCAGGTTGGAAGATACCCAGATTTGGGAGCACCACAATCATGACCATTGATGATTACATGAATATCCTTGGTCCGTAGTGCAGGGATGATTCGATGATGTGGTTTATTTATTAAGCTGAGTCTCAGCGATAAAGTGGATGAAAAACTTTTTAAATCATAGAAGATAGTAGATATCATCCTCTACTTGACTCTTTTAATGAATTGTTTGTTCCGCTGCAGTTAAACTTGAAGTTTATTGTATTTTATCAGTTTAACATTGTTGAAGGCTAATGATAATTTATTCTACATTATCTTAGTCATAATATTTCTTACTGGGCTAGTTGAGCTCACCCTTTTGCTTTCATTATTCTCTTCAGGAAATGAGAACGTAGCCGGGACTAGTCGGGGAATGGAGTGGTGGTCCGAGATGGTTATTTTAGTAGTCCTCACTACTTAGTGTGATAATAAATGTAATGAGGATTGAATTCGAGTTTGAATACTGTCTATGAGACAATATTCGTGTAAAAACTCTCAGCTACGTTGTTGTCGTATTGTATAAAAGAAGTTTGTATTTGATTTATGTACCATGTATTTGGCAACTCAGAATGGGTGATGTATACTTATTTTGGGGGCGTCACACCCATCTTCCCGGATCCCGAAATGGTTAAGTTCGATGTCATTGCGTTAACTCTGGAAAAGAGCTTTTCATAATGGTATGTCACATCTCCCAACGATTCCTGAATTGTAAGATACGGACGTTTCAACAGACATCACAACAGTCGAGGGAATGAAACTTCGAGGCTGTGGAACCCACTGGGCCCAGTCGCAAGTGTACCTGCAGCTGGCTCGGGATCCATAAATCAGCACTTCCAGCTCATTTTTAGAGAGAGAATCAGAGAGCTATAGAGAAAGAGCTTGAATCTTGATCCCAAACATTGTACATTTCAGTTTTATACACTTTTATACATATAAATCTTGTTATAGCAACTTTCTACCAACTGAATACAAGTTCTCGGAGGCGATCAGTCCCTCTTTGTTCATATCTCGTGTAAATACGTAAGATTTTCTTAGATCCGTGTTTGTTTACTAGTTTAATATATATATATGTGCTATATATATTACTTGGTTATGCATAGATCTAATTTTTTTACCGATTAAGTCGTGTATATAGTTGGTATTTGAAGTGTTTTAACTAGATTTATCCTGGATCTAGTCGGATCTAGCATTTAATCGGTTCAAGAGCGTCATAGCTCGAACCATTGAGCTAGATAGGCCTAGATCTAGGTAGATCTAGTTTATTTTCTACCTTTGCAAGTATTTTGCTACCCTAGATTCATATCTAGAGGAAGTGGGAAGCCTAACTACTCGCATTTAAGTATTTAATTGATAAATCACTTGTTAGCGGAGTTAGGAGGTATATATATATATATATATATATATATATATATATATATATATATATATATATATATATATATATAGGGATCCAATCCATGGCAACCGGTTGCCAGAACACTATTCATAGCAACCAAGTTGCAACACCTTGTAGCGGCTTATGATTATTTTATATTAAAAAAAGACAACCGTTACACCGTGTAGCGGCTCTGCTTCCAGGCTTGAATAAAAGAATAACCATCATTTGAAGCAATCAATATACTCCATGCATTATTCACTTGCTATTACCGAACCAACATTTGATCTAATCAATATTCTTATATTAATGGATTGTAATAATCATAAGCCGCTACATATAGTAGCGGTTACTTTTATTATTATTATTATTATTATTATTATTATTATTATTATTATTATTATTATTAAATAATTATAATATTAATCCGATTTTATTATTATTATTATATATATTTTTTTTATTTTTTATTATTATTATCAGACAACACTTTAATAATAATGATAATAACTAATAATAATATTATTATTATAATATTAATAATAATATTGTTAAAAATAATAATCCCACTTTAATTTTATTATTATTATTATTATTATTATTATTATTATTATTATTATAATAATAATAATAATAATAATAATAATAATAATAATAAGTGATCGCTACTATATGTAGCGGCTTATGATTATTACAATCAATTAATATAAGAATATTGATCTGATCAAATGTTGGTTCGGTCATAGCAAGTGAATAATGCATGGAGTATATTGATTGCTTCAAATGATGGTTTTGTAATAGCAAGTGTTATTCTTTTATTCAAGCCTGGAAGTAGAGCCGCTACACGGTGTAGCGGTTGTCTTTTTTTAATATAAAATAATCATAAGCCGCTACAAGGTGTTGCAACTTAGTTGCTATGAATAGTGTTCTGGCAACCGGGTGCCATGGATTGGATCTCATATATATATATATATATATATATATATATATATATATATATATATATATATATGTCGACGTCGGGATTTTTATTTGTCCCTTTTCTATTCTTGTTCTTTTGTGTTCTCATGTTAGGTGAGATTTGTTTGAAAAAACAAGTGAAAAAGGTCCAACAAGTATAGGTCGACGATTGGACTATAAGAGTCGTCAGTTGGTTTTTTAACTGGTAGTACCAACACAACCGAGAAAAGGTTTGCACATTGACCCAGTGATATGACACTGCTAAACGGGTTTGTGAAACCGAGATTCATTAGGGTCCAGGGACTTGCTTATGCGGAGGGAAGGTGTTAGGCACCCCCCGACATCCGTGTTACCACGGTGACCGCCACTTTTCAAGAAACTGTTATATGAATGTGTGTGTGTGTGTGGGTCAATGTGCTGTTATTTAGAAGTAGTGATATGCCTCGTTCGCACCTATATACACAGGGTTTGAGTTGGTGTAAAAATTCAGTTTTAAATAAGATATAGCAGTGATGTTTTGTAAAAAAAGTTTTTCAAACCCTTGTGCTCAATAGTAATTGAGGCCTTTGATACTTCCATTTTATTAAATGTTCGGCTTGATTGTTTTTATTTTTGAGATGCGAAGCATCTTCGAGAAAATAATATACATAGTAGTGCTGAACTCCTCATGGGTATGAAAACCATCTGAGGAAATCTAAACACCGTGAATAAATTTACAAGCTGCTTACAGCTGAAAATATCCATCACGGGAACCGAATCTAGATTCAGTAAACTGAATCTGTGATCACATGATTCCTAGGCTCACATGTTGCCGCAATTGATATGAACGCAATAAACAGTTATATATATAAAAGCTGTAAATATATATATACAGACATGATCAACCACCACGAAGCACCTCCATGGGGGATCGGAAATGTAAATATATAAAAGCGGTAAATATATATATATATATATATATATATATATATATATATATATATGTGTGTGTGTGTGTGTGTGTGTGTGTGTGTGTGTGTGTGTGTAAACAATCAACCACTACGAAGCACCTCCATGGGGGATTGCAAATGTAAATAAAGCAATAAAACGATCAACTGCCTTGAAGTAAACTCTAGGCAGGACAAAATATAAATAAAGCTGTAAAAACAGTCAACCACCACGAAGTAAACTCCAGGCGGGACGAAATGTAAAGAAAGCAGTAAAAATAGTCAACCGCCACGAAGTAAACTCCAGGCGGGACGAAATGTAAAGAAAGCTGTAAAAGGCCACGAAGTAAACTCCAGGCCTGACAGAAATGTAAATATATATATATATATATATATATATATATATATATATATATATATATATATATATAAAAGCAGTAAACGCACCGGATGTAAAATCCAGGCTCAATCAAACAGAGTTTGATGGCAACAACATATATATAAATATTTATATATATATATAAAAGCAATTAACGTTCCAGATGTAAAATCCAGGCTCATCGAACAAAGTTCGACCACAGTTTATATATATGTATATATATATAAGTAAGTAAACGCTCCGGATATAAATTCAGGCTCATCGAACAAAGTTCGACAACAGTTTATATATATATATATATATATATATATATATATATATATATATATATATATATATATGAAAGCAAATAAACGCTCCGGACGTGAGTCCAGGCTTAATCGAGGCATAACTCGATAATGTTAGTCCATATATATAAATATATATAAATATATATAATATATACAAAAGAAATAAAAGCCACGGACCGAAGTCCGAGCAAACACACGCAACACGACTCTCAACATAAAGAACAGTGTGTGCACATATGAAGAGAAAGGCTTTAAAGTGTGTAAGAAGGCTTACAGTGGACTGCCAAAGAGGACTTCTATAGCTTTAAGTGGATGAACACTCGACTCCCGTCGGTAGAAAAGTAGCTATATATGAGCTTACAAGTGTTTAAAATAAGAAAGCACTCAGCTTATAAGGTGTACAGAGCAAATTGGGCAGGGCTTTCTCGCCTTTTCTCTTGCTAAAATGGCTGCCCTAAGCCCTCTATTTATAGACGGGGGAGCCGCAGGTGTACCTGCGACAGCAACAGGTGTACCTGCGGCTGCCCAGGGTGCCCCAGGCAGTGTGGGTCCCACCGTGTCGAAGTGCATACACTCGGACAATACGATGTTCGCTCGGTCGTTCATAACTTTCAATCCGAGAGTCCGATGGAAGCGTGCCATACCATTTCAAAAAGCTCTTTCTGAGAGCTACACAATGACATATGATTTGCCCTTTTTGATTCCGGTAAGATGGGTATGTGACCGAAATAGCATTTCCGGGTTTTCGTCAGGCAATCTGGTGAGCCGTTTTGCGTAGTTTGCGCTCGAAAGTTAAGATATGGTTCTTGTGGGACTTCTAATGAAGCATTTAGAGTTGAAATGAGTTGATTTGATTTGAGTTGAAGTTAAGTTGGCAAAATGACCATTTTGCCCCTCCCGGGGTTATCTCCAATTTTTGCGCAGTTGTAGCAGTCTTTTCTCAGGGTTATCTCTGAGGTTGACTTGATGTCGACTTTGATTGTCCTCAGGGTTATCTCTGAGGTTGTTTTGACCTCCTGGGGTTATCTCCAGGCTTTGAACTTGATCCCCCGGGGCTATATCCGAGGTTGGAACTGATTTTCCCGGGCTTATCTCTTGAATTGGAACCTGATTTCCCGGGGTGATTTCCGGGGTTGGAATCTGGATCTCCCAGGGCTATCTCCGGGGTTGAAATTAATGTTGTGGTCCTCCAGGGTTGCCTCTGGAGTGTGAAAAAGACGTTTTTGCCCTCATGCATAGTTAGTAACAGGAAAAAAAATTTCGAGTGTCTACAATATATATATATATATATATATATATATATATATATATACACACACACACATATATATATATATATATATATATATATATATATAACAAGGATCAAGAGCATTCCTCTTAAATAACATTTCTTTATTAAAACTACGTCGTTTTGGAGTGGCCGTGGGTGGTATTTTTATAAATAAAAAAAAATAAGTGGGACCACTCTTTTTTAAGTCACTTCAAAACGACGTAATTTTCATTGTTCTCTTCAGGAAATGAGAATATAGCTAGGACGAGTCGGAGAACAGAGTGATGGACCAGATGATAGTATTAGTAGTCCTCACTATTCTGTTAAAAAGTGTGACAATAAATGTAACGAGGACTTATTCTGAGAGTGGATATTGTCTAGAAGACAGTATTTGTATTAAAACTCACAGCTCTCTTATCGTATATTAACGATTGTATTTGTATTCTGTACCATGTATTTGGCGACTCAGAATAGGTGATGTATACCTATTTTGGGGGCGTCACAGTTGGTATCAAAGCTTAGGAATATGATCCCTAGCTAAGATGTGAGACTAGAACTAGGAGGGGAGAGACGGAGAATTCTTTCGCCAGTATGACCTACCTAAGTTTATTTGGTATTTAATTGGTCGGTCAGAGTATAGAGATAATATGTGATATGTTATTTAACCCTTGTTTCGTGGCAGTATTTGAAAATGACATCCGAGAATATTGAGAATAGCAATGGAGCACAGGCGATCGTTGATTCACCACATATCAATAATCAGGATAATGTGCATCAGGAAGGCGATAATCCTCATACAAACAACAACACTGACCAAATGATGAATGATGGAATGTTCAGAGGCTTTATGCAATTTATGCAACAACAGGCGAGAGCGGCTCCTGTCCAAAATATAGGTGGAAACACTGAAAACTCTCGGACGGTCACCGCTAAACAGTTCAAGGAGCTGGGACCACCGGAGTTTATTGGAGAACCAAAATCACTTAAGGCGGAAACGTGGATAAAGTAGATCACCAAGATATTTGATGTCTTGGGATGCGCCGAGGAGCAAAAGGTTTCCTTTGCCACCTTTATATTGCGAGGAGAGGCAGATTACTGGTAGAAATCGGTAAAGCGTACTCAACCTGCTGCACTGAAGATGTCTTGGAAGAAGTTCCAAGAACTGTTCAATGACAAGTACTTTCCCGAAAGTATTCGTCACATGAAGGAGGTAGAATTCATCAAGTTGGAGCAGAATAATATAACCGTGTCACAGTACGAAGCTAAGTTTGTCGAGCTGTCCCGGTTTGCATCCCACTTGGTGGATAATAAAGAGAGAATGACGCGAATGTTTTTAAGAGGTTTGAAGCCGGCGATACGTCAACATCTTATTTCTCATAAACTGTGTTTGTATTCAGATGTTGTAAATAGGGCTCAATTAGTGGAGCGTGATAACGAGTCAACACAACCAAAAGAGAGCAACCGGTAAAATGATAATACCAGTGAAAGTAGTCATCGAAGCGGTGACAATAAGAGTGGAGGGAATCAGCAGGCCAAAAATGGTAACCACTTCGGTGGTAATCATGGCCAAAACAATAAGAATGGACATTTTAAAAAGGGGAAATTCAACAATGATGGAAAGACGTCAGCACCAGCACCCGTGGTTAAGGAAGGAGAACGATCACCTGTCATATGCTTCAAATGCAGAGGGGAAGGACACATCAGTCCAAACTGCGCGATGCCATCCAAAGCATGTTATAATTATGGAAGAAAAGGTCACCTAGCCCAATTTTGTCGTTCACCAAAGACAAGTTCAGCTAGGATGGAGGCACCAAAGGACGTCCCAGAAAAGTCAAAACCGGTAGTGCAAGGGAGAGCGTTTGTTGTGATCTCCCAGAAAGTAAGGAACCCAAACGAGGTCATCACGGGTAAGCTTATCATAAACTTTAGCGAAGTCTATACCTTATTTGATACCGGTTCTACCCATTCTTTTATTTCTCCTATTTGCACTCAACGATTAAATTTAACTCCGGAGAAATTAGACTTTGACTTATCTGTGAAAACTCCGTTGGGAGAAACCTTCGTTACATCCACTGTTTATAAAGTCTTGTTTGGTTCAAATTGGTACCCTCACATTACCTGTCGATCTTATTTCATTGAAAATACTTGCATTTGATGTAATTCTAGGGATTGATTGGTTAACTATTCATCATGCAAAAATTGATTATTTTCGTAAGGTTGTTAGCTTTCATATTCCTAATCAACCTATTATGCGAATTCAAACAACCAAACCATTAAAATCAATCACTGTAATCTCAAGCCATAAAGCTATTCATTTATTGAAAAATGGATGTCAAGCTTTCTTAGCTCATGTCACGGATCTAAACAAAAATACTTTAGTTTTGAATGATATTTCTATTGTTAATGAATTTTCTGACGTATTCACTGAAGAACTTCCTGGCCTACCCCTAGAGCATGAAATTGAATTTTGTATCGACCTTGAACCCGGTACAAAATCTATTTCCAAAGCCCCATATCGAATGGCTCCTATTGAACTTCAGGAGTTAAAGACCCAACTGCAGGAATTGTTAGACATTGGCTTTATTCGTCCTAGTACTTCTCCTTGGGGTGCTCCTGTTCTATTCGTGAAGAAGAAAGATGGGAGTATGCGAATTTGTATTGATTATCGGGAGTTGAATCATGTCACCATCAAAAATAGGTACCCATTGCCACGTATTGATGACCTGTTTGACCAGTTGTAAGGAGCACAATTCTTTTTAAAAATCGATCTTCGTTCTGAATATCATCAGCTGAAGGTTAGAACTGAGGATATTTCAAAGACTGCCTTCAGAACTCGGTACGGGCATTATGAATTCTTAGTCATGTCTTTTGGATTGACTAATGCTCCTGCTGCCTTCATGGATATGATGAACCGAGTATTCAAGGAATATTTAGATCACTTTGTAGTCGTCTTTATTGATGACATCCTTATTTATTCCAAAAGCCGTGAAGATCATGAGCAACACTTGAGGCTGACACTCCAAAAGCTTCGTGAATACAAGCTTTATGCCAAGTTGAAGAAATACGAGTTCTGGCTTAAGGAAGTAGCATTCCTTGGGCACGTAGTATCAAGTCATGGAATATCTGTTGACCCGACAAAGATTGAAGTAATTCAAAGCTGGGAGCAACCTAAATCAGTGACCGAAGTACGTAGCTTTCTCGGTTTAGCTTGTTATTATCGGAGATTCGTGGAAGTATTTTCTCGAATCGCTACTCCATTAACTCAGCTGACTCGGAAAGATACAAAGTTTGGTTGGAGCGAAGAATGTGAGAAGAGTTTTCAAGAACTCAAGAGGAGACTCATTTCAGCACCTGTTCTGACAATACCATCTTGCTCGGAGGGATTTGTCATCTACAGTGATGCTTCGGGCAAAGGGTTGGGATGTGTTCTCATACAACATGGGAAAGTCATAGCCTATGCCTCAAGACAACTCAAAGAATATGAGAGAAATTATCCTACTCATGATCTAGAGTTGGCAACTGTTGTCTTCGCACTTAAAATTTGGAGGCATTACTTGTATGGGGAGAAAGTGGAGATCTTTACGGATCATAAAAGCCTCAAATATTTCGTCACTCAAAAGGAACTCAACATGCGACAACGACGTTGGCTGGAACTGTTGAAAGATTATGATCATACCATTCAATACCATCCTGAAAAAGCGAACGTGGTAACTGATGCATTGAGTAGAAGATCATATGCAAGTACGAGTGCGATATTGTCAACACAAAGGCCCATTTTGTGTGACTTGCAAAGGATGGAGATAGAGTTAAAGACTCCAGGGACCCATGTGATGATGGCGAATATACGAGTAGAACTGACTTTAATTGATAAAGTTAAAGCTGCTCAAGTTACAGACATAGAGTTGATGCGTATGAGGAAGAAAGTGCAAGAAGGTGCTATGCCGGAAGCAAGAATCGATGAAGAAGGAATACTTTGAGTCAACTCCAGACTTTGTGTTCCTAACGACCCTGATTTAAAGTATAAAATCATGATGGAGGCGCACAACACACCGTTTGTAATCCATCTTGGGAGTACCAAAATATATCGTGATCTTCGTCATACATTTTGGTGGAGCAATATGAAGAGAGAGATAGCGTTGTTTATCTCAGGGTGTCTAACTTGTCAACGAGTCAAAGCGGAGCATCAAGTACCAAAAGGTCCACTGCAACCACTTAAAATTTCTGAATGGAAGTGGGAGCACATTACCATGGATTTCATTACTGGTCTTCCCAAGGTTTCTCAAGATATTAATGCAATTTGGGTCGTTGTTGATAGATTGACCAAGTCTGCTCATTTCTTACCAATACGAGAAATTTATACACTTGAACGTCTTGCTCGTATGTACATAAACGAGATTGTAAGACTGCATGGTATGCCAGTATCCATAATTTCTGATTGAAACACAAGATTCACTTCACGATTTTGGGTTAGTTTGCAAAAAGCTATGGGCACGGATTTACAATTTAGTTCGGCATATCATCCCTAGACGGACGGACAATCAGAGAAGACTATTCAAACTCTTGAAGATTTATTAAGACTCTGTGTCCTTAACTTCAAGGGAAGTTGGGATAAGTTCTTACCATTGGTGGAGTTTTCCTACAATAACAATTATAAAATAAGTATTGGCATGGCTCCATTCGAGGCGTTGTATAGAAGAAAGTGTCATTCTCTAGTATGCTGGGATGAGGTGGGTGAAGCAACGTTGTTGGGCCCGAAGTTGGTACGTATGACTACGGAAAAGATTCAAACGATCCGACAACGTATAAAAATCTCACAAGATCGACAAAAGAGTTATGATGATCTTCATCGAAAGGACGTGAAATTTGATATAGGAGATCATGTGTTGTTACGAGTTGCTCCTTGGAAAGGAGTTACGAGATTTGGAAAGAGAGAAAAGCTCAATCCTCGATTCATTGGCCCATTTTTAATCCTCGATCGAGCAGGAACTATGACATATAGACTCGCTTTACCGCCAAGTATGTCTCGTGTTCATAATATTTTTCACATATCCATGTTACGTAAATATGTGGAAGACCCGAACCACATTATTGAGTTAGAACCGGACGAAATAGCGGAAGATTTAACGTATGAAGAGGTTCCTGTTCAAATATTGGATAAGAAGGAACATATTCTACGCTCCAAGGTTATACCTCAAGTTAAAGTTTTGTGGAGAAACCACGATATTGAGGAAATGACCTGGGAGTTAGAATCTGAAATAAAGTCAAGGTATCCTTACCTCTTCGATATACCAGGTACGTACCCTAATTTCGATGGCGAAATTTCATAAGAAGGGGAGGTTGTAAGACCTCAACTTTTATAAATAAAGATAAATTTTCTATAAATATCATTTTTAAATATTATGGAGTGAAATTGATATAATGTTATAGTTGTGGATAATATTTATAAATTTTACAAAGTATGCAAGTTGCTATATAATATTCGATTAGTCGGGGAATATTCGTTTTAACAGAGAATATTCGTACAGCGATACAATCATTGGTGGACCCTACAACGGAATTATTGTCGAATTGAGAAAACGACAAAAATACTTTATGAAAATAACGGCGGAAGTTTTACCATTAATACTGTTGAACTACTCGGTAGTAAAAGTATAGTAATACGCATGGTTGCATAGTAGCACACGGTATTGATTATTGATACTTACGTGATAAGTCACTCAATTTTGTTTTATTGGTATTATTAATGTAATAAAACAGAAAAGCTTTTTATATAAAACAGAATACTTTTATAAAGTTATTCGTTTTATTAGGCTAATAGTAAAATCTTTTTATATAAAACAGAATACTTTTATAAAGTTATCTGTTTTATTAGACAATAATTAGAATATATTATATTTTATTATGCATAGTGTTTGCATAGTGCCTGTATAGTATTTGTATAGTAAAATCTTTTATAAAGTTATTCATTTTATTAGATTATAAATAGAATATATTATATTTTATTTAAAAGATTTTACTTTAAACATGGACCGTCAGATTAAAATAAATCTTTGAGACCCCAAATTTTATGAATAAATATTTAATTTTTTCTCGAAATAATTTTTTTTTATATTATGGTGTGGATTTGATATAATAGTTATGGGTAGTATTTATAAATTTTGCAAAGTATGCAAGTTGTCATATTATATTCGTTTGGTCGGAGAATATTCTTTTTGTCGGGGAATATTTGTACGACGACACAATCATTGGTGGACCCCACAACAGAAGTATAGTCGTAGTTAGAAAACGACAAAATTATCTTTCTATAAAAATAACGGCTGGGGTGTTACCGTTAAAACGTTAAAACTGTTGAACTACCCGGCAGTAAAAGTACAGTAATACGCGTGGTTGCATAGTAGCACACAGTATTGATTATTGATGCTTACGTGAGAAGTCACTCAGCTATACTCAATTATTGCTACAGTAATTGCTGCATCATATCTATTAAATTATTGTCATAGTATCATCTGTATAATATGTTATATTATTAAATCAATAATTGAGGCGTTGTGGTAAGTTTGGTTATTTTTATGGGGGGCCATATGTCATCATCTAAGAGTCTCTTCGTCAATAGTATTTACCTTGGTCAATAGTATTTACCTTGGTCAATAGTAATTACCTTTGTCAATAGTATTTACCTTGGTCAATAGTATTTACCTTGGTCAATAGTAATTACCTTCGTCAATAGTATTTACATTGGTCAATAGTAATTACTTTCGTCAATAGTAGTTGTCCCTTCAATATTACCAAGAGTCATTTGACCCTTCGTTAAGACCAAGAGTCATTTGACCCTTCGTTAAGACCAAGAGCCACCCTCAATTTTTCTATAAATAGAGGCCTAGGGCTTCATTATTTTTCACGAATTCATTCAAGCTATAGAGAGAGAAAGTATAGAGAGAATAAGAGAGAGAGAATAAAAGTATTCTGCTACTTCACTTTTCCAATATCCAGTTCTTTTAAGGTAGGGAATATTATTTCTTTTATATTCATAAAGAGAACTTCTGTTATTCCATTCTTTATTATTCTGTTGGAATAACCTGTATACGCGGTCTACCCTATACTTGGTGATATTCTTCTATTATTCTATTGGAACATCCTGTCTGTGTGTTTTACACCGGACTTGGTTTCGTCTTTGTTATTATTCTGTTGGAACATCCTGTCTGTGTGTTTTACACCGGACCTGGTTCCGTCTTTATTATTATTCTGTCGGAATATCCTGTCTGTGTGTTTTACACCGGACCTGGTTCCATTATTTATTATTCTGTCGGAATATCCTGTCTGTGTGTTTTACACCGGACCTGGTTCCATTATTTATTATTCTGTCGGAATATCCTGTCTGTGTGTTTTACACCGGACCTGGTTCCATTATTTATTATTCTGTCGGAATATCCTGTCTGTGCGTTTACACCGGACCTGGTTCCATTATTTATTATTCTGTTGGAATAACCTGTTTGTACGGTCTATCGCATGTATGGTGATTTCTTTTGTTATTTCATTCTTTATTATACTCAGTTGATTAAAACTTTGACTTCTATACTCCATGAAATTAGTGGAATATCCTTGACATTTGCGCTTCATCTAGTATCTATTCATGAAAATATTCTCCTGATCAGTCTTGAAGTTTACTCCACAAAGCAGTATCATGTTGACAATTTGGACGTTATTAATTTCTGGATAAATTAATTCTTGAACTTGTTTTATTGAATTCTTATATCATTGTCATCATCCTCATGTTTATATTCTGTTGAAAGTCATTTGTGGCCTGTAGTGCATAGATGGACTTGGTATGATTATGACCAGGGATTATTCGGTGTAATCATGACCGTAATGTTACAAATGATGTGGTAAAAGTCCTCATTGGGCCGTAGTGCATTGATGGACAGTTGTTGGCATGATCATGACCATTAATAAATACACGAATATCCTTGGCCGTAGTGCAGGGGTGATTCGATGATGTGGATTATTTTATTAAGCTGAGTCCCAGCGATAACAGTGTTGAAAAACCTTTTAAATCATAAAAGATAGTAGAGTTTATTTTCTACTTGACTCTTTTAATGGATTGCTTGTTCCGCTGCAGTTAAACTTGATGTCTTTTATATTTTATCAGTTTAACATTGTTGAAGGCTAATGATAATTTATTCTGCATTATCTTGGTCATAATATTTCTTACTGGGCTAGTTGAGCTCACCCTTTCTTTCACTGTTCTCTTCAGGAAATGAGAACGTAGATGGGGCAAGTTGGGGAACGGAGTGATGGTCCGAATGATAGTATTAGTTAGTAGTCCTCACTATTCTATGTAATAGTGTGTTAATAAATGTAATGAGGACTCCTTTTGAGTATGAATACTCTCTAGAAGATAATATTTGTATTCAAACTCACAGTTTATGTTTTGTCGTATTGTACACGACAGTTGTATTAGTAAGTTATATTTGTATTCTGTACTATGTATCTGACGACCCAAGATGGGTGATGTATACCTAATTTTGGGGGCGTCACAAAATCAATCTAGACCGTTCATGAGTTAGTTACTATGCAGTCTATTTTTCTATAAATAGAAGCTCATTCCTTCATTATTTTCTTACGAGTTCACTGAAACTCTAGAGAGAGAAACTATAGAGAGAAATAAGAAAAGTATTCTGCTACTTCACTACTCCGATATCAAGTTTCTTTTACGGTAAGGGATATTATTTGTTGTACTCGTAAGGAGTATTATTTTCTTTTGTATTCATGAAGAGAACTTCTGTTATTCCATTCTTTATTATTCTGTTGGAATAACCAGTATACGCGGACTACCCTATACTTGGTGACATTCTTCTATTATTCTGTCTTTATTATTATTCTGTTGGAATATCCTGTCTGTGCGTTTTACGCTGGACCTGGTTCCGTCTTTACTATTATTCTGTTGGAATATCCTGTCTGTGCGTTTTACGTCGGACCTGGTTCCATTATTCATTATTCTGTCTGAATATCCTGTATGTGCATTTACGCCGGACCTGGTTCTATTATTTATTATTCTGTCGGAATATCCTGTCGGTGCGTTTACGCATGACCTGGTTCCATTATTTATTTTCCTGTTGGAATAACCTGTCTGTGCGGTCTATCGCATGCATGGTGATTTCTTTTGTTATTCCATTCTTTATTATATTCAGTTGGTTAAAGTTTTGACTTTTATACTCCATAAAATTAGAGGAATATCCTTGATATTTGCGCTTCATCCAGTATCTTTTCATGAAAATATTCTTCCGAGCATTCTTGAATTTTACTCCACAAAGCAGTATCATGTTGACAATTTGGACGTTATTGGTTCCTGGATAAATTAATTCTTGAACTTGTTTTATTGAATTCTTATATCATTGTCATCATCCTCATGTTTATATTCTGTTGAAAGTCATCTGTGGCCTGTAGTGCATAGATGGACTTGATATGATTATGACCAGGGATTATTCGGTATAATCATGACCGTAATGTTACAAATGATGTGGTAAAAGTCCTCATTGGCCCGTAGTGCATTGATGGACAATGGTTGGCATGATCATGACCATTAATGAATACAAAAATATTCTTGGCCCGTAGTGCATGGATAATTGTGGTCGCGATACTAAAGAATATCCTTGGCCGTAGTGCAGGGGTGATTCGATGATGTGAATTATTTTTTAAGCTGAGTCCCAGCGATAAAAGTCATGAAAAACCTTTTAAATCATAGAAGATAGTAGATTTTATTCTCTACTTGACTCTTCTAATGGGTTGCTTGTTTCGCTGCAGTTAAACTTGATGTTTGTTATATTGTATCAGTTTAACACTGTTTAAGGCTAATGATAATTTATTCTGCATTATCTTAGTCATAAAATTTCTTACTGGGCTAGTTGAGCTCACCATTTCTTTCATTGTTCTCTTCAGGAAATGAGAATATAGCTGGGACGAGTCGGAGAACAGAGTGATGGACCAGATGATAGTATTAGTAGTCCTCACTATTCTGTTAAATAGTGTGACAATAAATGTAACGATGACTTATTCTGAGAGTGAATATTGTCTAGAAGACAGTATTTGTATTAAAACTCACAGCTCTCTTGTCGTATATTAACGATTGTATTTGTATTCTGTACCATATATTTGATGACTCAGAATAGGTGATGTATACCTATTTTGGGGGCGTCAGTGTCTACATGAAGTTTTTATAAAATGAAATACTATATTACTATCTACTCCAGAAAATTTGATAGCATATCCCCAAGAGATATCATCCAACAGCTCACAATCTCACATTGTCGTTGCAGTAGGCAAGACTTCAATAACTGAAAAAAATAGAAGGTAACAAATTAACAATCATAAAAAGAATTAACCAAAAATTTCAAACTACAATTACTATTTACTACAACTATGATAGTTAAATACTCTTATACTAATAATTATAATTAGTATTTGTAAGAATGTAATTTACTAGTCTCATTTTTTAGTTTTAAAAAATTTGTTAATAAAAAAAAAGTATTTAATTATTGCGGTATAACCGAAAACCGAACCGAAAAAATTGGTACTGACTTTATACTGCCAAAACTGGTTATTCGGTACTGGTATCGGTTCTTAATTTTTTAAATTTTTTGGTTCGATACCGATTCGATTTTTTACCCACGAGCACCACCTATGTGGTGTATGAATCATGAGGTCAAAGATCTTTCAAATCGACTCGGTTCTCGCGATGGACTTATTTTAAATTGTACTTGCCATCCATTTAAAAGGACGTCCGAATTTAAGGCCCCATAATGTTTGACCAAAACATAAATCGGATTTGATGAACTAAAAGCTCCTTCATAGAGCTTATAACGCCATATAAAAAACAGATTCGTGAAGAAAATGGCTCTGTTATTGTTGAGACCCCAGACCACATTTAGCTTACCTAGAATAAGAATAAGATCCTCCCCAAAATCTACAAGAATGGCTCTCAACATCAGCAGCAGCAGCAGCAGTAAAAGTAATGGAAGAAAGCTTCCAATACTACTGTTCGATGTAATGGACACAATTGTTCGTGACCCTTTTTACCAGGACATCCCCGCCTTCTTCAGGTTCTTTATCTCAATTGCTTCTAATCATTTGAATTTGTAGATTATTGGATCAGTGATTTACTTTTAGCACTGCTTGATTGCTGAGAATGAATTAGGAACAGAAAAGAAAAGGGTCAGAAGTCTTTATTCGATAACTGAGTTCAGTAATTTATCCTTTTTGTATGAGTTTGGTCATTACACGTTATTAAAGTGTTATTAAATAATGAAATACTTATGTTGAACAAAATTACAATGTCTTATTTTAATAATGTGTCACGGTTCGTCTGTATATTGACACAACTGATGGTGTATTAAACTTAAACTTGTTTGGTTCAATCTATTAGTTACTAACGGGCTTTTGCTTATCCCTATATATACAATTATTGATTTTGGATTTTAATATTTAATTCAGATAATTTGAAAATTTGAGTCTTTTGAAAGATTAATTGACGTGGTTGATTGTACATAGGGCCACAATAAGAGAGAGTCAAAACAAGCTAATAAATGGTAAAACCTCATTTTTTTTCCAAGTTTTGAAGTTTTATAGTCCCTTCCACAAAAATATTCCCATTTGCAAAAATGTTGACAATATTAAGGATATAATTTGTGTTCCATATATATATATATATATATATATATATATATATATACCCATAAAATAAAAATAATAAGTTAGTTTATTAGTGTGTTATGACAATGAAAAGATGATAATAAACTTGAGGACATGCTATCATTTTATAGTACTATCACTAAAAAATGGACACCTTTTGTGGAGCAAAAGAAAAATTAGCAAATGAGATTCCTTTTGTGCGGAATGGAGGGAGCATTTCCTCTCGAGTAAAACAATGAATAATCGAGAAGATGACATAGTCCTTTTGTTGAAAAAGTTTCCTTGCATCACATTGTCCGAGGTTGAATTTAGTTGCCTGAAGTATGTTTTTCTTTCTCCTCTGGGACCCATTTGTGTTATCAATTAACAAACTCTTCAAATCTTGTCTGGTGGAGTTTGGTGGAGTTTGTCTCCAAACTCTTCCTATAAATAGAACCTCCGTTTGCAAGATTAAACACACCAACATTAGAGAGCAAGAGAGGTAGAGAAAGAAATCTCTAGTTTGAGCATTAGTAAGGTAGAGAGGTAGAGAAAAAATAAACAGTTAGTTAATTTCTCAGTTGAGAGTTTGTATTCTCCATATTATTTTCATATTGGATTTCTTTGAGATATATTCCCGTGGTTTTTTTCAGTTGGGTTTTTCACGTAAAATTCTTGTGTTATTATTTTATATATCATACAGTAGTGTGCTTGTATTTATCTTAGTATATTTATTTGAGCTTGATTTCTCAACAATTGGTATCAAAGCTTTTGGTTCACGCCGTTGGTGTCTAGGAAAGTGGTTCAAAAGGCAATGCCTTTAAGAAATGTGGTTATTTAATTAGGCACTGTTGCAAAAGCACGGAGAGACTTCCACCCGACTTACACTTACCTGTCTAATCAGTACAATCCGTTTATTGAGAAAACTCGCAGGTCATAAATACAAAGATGACAAACACAAGTATGAGGTACGGTGTTAAACCATTTGATGGAAAGTCAAATTTTAGTATTTGGTAGAGTATGGTCAAAGATGTATTGGTTCAATAAGGATTGGTGAAAGCATGAGAAGGGAATGAGAAGAAGCCAACGAATATGACAGATGAAAAATGGACAGTACTTGAAGCAAAGGCCGTGACAACAATCAGATTGAGTTTGACATCACAGATTGGTTTGATACTTTTACATCCTGCAATGGTGTACAATTTTATTGGGTAACAATGCAGTCTGCAAAGTTACTGGGATAGACACCATCAAAGTTAAAATGTTTGACGGAGTTGTCAGAACATTGAGTGATGTAAGATATATTTCATAATTGAAGAAGTGCTTGCTATCGGTTGAAGTACTTGACTCTATAGGTTGTAGTATCTCAGTCAGAGAGATGAAGTCATGAAAACTACCAAGGGTTCGATGGTAATTATGAAGGACCAAAAAATGGGCACCCTCTATAAGTTGATAGGGGACACAGTTGCTGGTGGAGCAGCAATCTATGTGCAGGATAATTCCAACAGTGATAGCATAGATTTATGACACATGCGACTTGATCATTACAAGGAAGATGGAATGAAAGAACTTCACAAAAGGCAGTTGTTGAAAGGTGTCAAAATGTGCAGTTTGGAAATTTGCAAGTTTTGCGTGTACAACAAACAACGGAGGGTTAGCTTAAGGCAGGAGCACATATCAGTAAGAATGTACTTGATTATGTACATTTAGATGTTTAGGGGCCGATCATACGTCAATGGGTGGAGCCTATTATTTTGTCAGCTTCATTGATGACTACTCCAGAAAGGTGTGTGTATTTTATGAAGCAGAAATTCAAGGTTTTCTGAATCTTTAAGTAGTGGAAAGCTAAAGTAGAAAATCAGACCGTAAAGAAACTGAAGTATTTTAGATCAGATAATGACATGGAATACAAGGACAGGTCATTCCTACAGTTCTGTTGGGATGAATGTATCACCAGACACTTCTCATTGAAAAGAACTCCGGAGCAAAATGGGGTTGCAGAGAGGATGAACAGAACTCTATTGGAACACGCCATATATATGCGGTTGAATGCAGGTTTAACAAAGAGTTTCTGGGCTGAGGCACTCAACACACCCAGTTATTTGATAAATCTATCTTCTTCAGCTGAAATTGATTACAAAATCCCCGAAGAAGTATGGAGTGGGAAACCAATTGATTTTTCTGTGATGAAAATCTTTGATTGTCCAACTTACGTTTATCTGCCGGTCGAGGAGCGATAGTCCAAATTTGATCCAAAGTCAAAAAAGTGTATTTCCTTGGATATGAAGGTGGAGTCAAGGGATACAGGATATGTGATCCAATATCCAAGAAGAAGGTTGTTAGCAAAGATGTGGTGTTCAATGAGAAACACATGTTGAACAAATTCGAGAATGAAGAATTTGCAGCAAGTGAGTTGCAGAAACAACCAGTTGAGGTGGAGCTTTCTGAAGAGACAAAAGAAGCTGAAGAGATTGAAGATTATCATCCTTCAGATCCCAGGAAAGGTCCTATAATCTTGTTAGAGTTCGGAAAAGGCAAGTCAACAAACTAGTGCAGAGATATGGGTTCGATGACATGATTGTCTTTGCCTTGATTGTTGATAGTGGAGTTCTAAGTAGCTATCAGGATGCTATTCTGTTTGAGAATAATGATAAATGAACGATAGCGATGGCAGAAGAGATGGAGTCTTTACAGGAGAACCAGACTCGGGAGTTAGTTCAACTTCCAAAAGGATCGAAGGCTATAGGATGCAAGTGGGTGTTCAGGAAAAAGGAAGCTCAGTCTGATAAAAATGGTGAAAGATTCAAGGCTAAGTAAGTGGCAAAGGGATTCTTTCAGAGAGAGAGAATCGACTACAATGAGATCTTCTAACCAGTTGTGAAATACACATCAATTCGGTTGATCTTATCTATTGTAACATCACAGGATATGGAGTTAGAGCAGCTTGATGTGAAAATAGCCTTTCTCCATGGTGATTTAGAAGAAAAGATCTACATGAAGCAGCCTGAGGGGTTTATTGAACCAGGGAAAGAGGGCTTAATTTGTAGTTTGAAAAAGTCTCTATGGTTTGAAGTAGTCCCTAAACAGTGGTACATGCAGTTTGACAGCTTCATGGTGGCTCATAGTTACTCTCGTCCTGAGTATGATCCATGTGTGTATTTCAGATCGCTTGATGATTGTTCTCTAGTATTGCTGACATTATATGTAGATGACATGCTAATAGCAGCAAAGAGAAAGTCATATATTCTTCAGTTGGAGAATTTGTTGAGCAGTGAATTTGACATGAAGGATCTTGGATCAACCAAGAAGATTCTAGGTATGAAAATTTACAGGGATCGTCAGGCAGGAAAGTTGTGGCTAACTCAGAAAGGATATGTGTAGAAGGTCTTGGAGAGGTTTAACATGCACAATGCTAAACCATTTAGCACTCCGTTCAGATCACATTTCAGGTTATCTTCACAGTTGAGCCCACAGACAGAGAATGAGGTGAAATATATGTCCAAAGTACCGTATGCAAATGCGGTGGGTTGTTTAATGTACGCCATGGTATGTACAAGGCCAGATATCTCACATACAGTCAGTGTGGTTAGTAGGTATATGTCAAATCCAGGGAAAGAGCATTGGAATGCTGTGAAATGGATTTTTCGTTATCTAGTAGGTACAACCAATTGTGGCATTATGTTTGATCGTGATACCGCAAGAAGTGAGGCTACAGGGTTTGTTGATTCGGATTATGCTGGAGACCTAGATTTAAGAAGATTTACAACAGGGTTAGTATACACCTTTTGTAGAGGATGTATATGTTGGAGGTCAGTGTTGCAGTCGCAGTCTACGGTAGCATTATCAATAACAGAGGCTGAGTATATGGAATTGACAGAAGAAGACAAGGAGGCTTTGTGGCTAAAGGGACTAGTTGAGGAACTAGGTTTCAAGCATGGCAATATCCATATACAGTGTGATAGTCAAAGTGCTATTCATTTAACGAAGAACCAGGTGTTCCATGCCAGGACCAAACATATAGATTTTTGGTATCACAAGATTCGTAAGTGGCTGAACAGTGGTGATAGTGCAGTTTGCAAAGTTCACACAAAAGAGAAAGTCGTAGATATGCTCACAAAGTCAGTTACAGCAGAAAAGTTCAAGCATTGCTTGGACTTAATTCACTTCATCGAATGCTGAGTTCGTGGTGGAGTATCTAGTGAGAGGGATATATTCACAGACACGAAGAAGTTCACATTATTTGAAAAATGCAAGCTGAGGTGGAGATTGTTGAAAAAGTTGCCTTACATCACATTGCCCGAGGTTGAAATTGGTTGCCTGAAGTATGTTTTTCTTTCTCTTGTGGAACCCATTTGTGTTATCAATTAGCAAACTCTTCAAATTTTGTCCGGTGGAGTTTGGCGGAGCTTGTCTCCTAACTCTTCCTATAAATAAAACCTCCGTTTGCAAGATCTAACACACCAACATTAGAGAGCAAGAGAGGTAGAGAAAGAAAGCTATAGTTTGAGCATTAGTGAGGTAGAGGAAAAAAATAAACAGTTAATTTATTTCTCAATTGAGAGTTTGTATTCTCCATATTATTTTCATAGTGAATTTCTATGATATCTCCCCGTGTTTTTTTCCAGTTGAGTTTTTCACTTAGAATTCTTGTGTCATTAGTTTATGTCTCATACAAGTAGTGTGTTTGTATTTATCTTAGTGTATTTTTCTGAGCCTGATTTCTCAACACCTTTGAAGAAGATAGCTGGAAAGGGCACTATTAAGTTCTAAACTCTAAAACATTCTACATTTTCTGGCCAGTGGATGCAATCCTGATATATAAGCCTTTGACATGAAGAAACCATGATTGGGTTGCAAGTGCAACTCTTGCTTGCCGTGAGCATCCATACATATATGTTTCTATCTGAAGACAAAGAATAACCTTCTCAATAATACCAGAAAATTATATGATGAGGCTCAATCCTCTATGAGCCATATATGGAGTATCAGAAAATTATTCTATACTGCATACAGTTGTTAATATAAATATAGCTACACCAGTCCCAATACGAGTCTCTTTCAAAATATTTAATCTCCTTAAAGGAAAGTGAGCACTCAAGCGTGAATAGAAAGTAGAAACACTTGCGGAAATCCCAGAATTCTAAACAAATAAAATAAAATAGAGTGAGCAGCTACTTTTATTTTAGACAGAGATATCTGAATGAATTAAAAATTTGAAACTTAGCTCTTATAATTGAAAATGACTAGGTAAACTAAAGTCAACATTCATAACTCCAAATTTCTTAATTACAGTATGCATGTGTATGATAGTTCCTACTAATAATCCAAAAAAAAGTTTTGCACCACTTCCTGGATGCCTTTCATCATTAAGTTTTAATCATTAAAATTTCATGAAGATTTATTTCTAGAATGTAGTTTCAGTTTTCATCACCTCAATTAAAACAACTTTGAAAAATGGTTTACAATATCCTGAATGAATTAACTGACAGATATAGGATTGACTTTTAAGTTTTAAGGCAACACAAAAAAAAAACAAAAGAAGAGGGAAAACAAGAAGAGGTAAGAAAATAAGACAATGTCCCCTGATAGATTTCTGTTATTTTATTTCAGAAATATGTCAGTTTAATGATAAGATGCCCTTACTACACTGAATATTATCCCTCCTTCACTTTATCTGATATAGTAATCTTTGTTATTAAGTGACAAGGACTATATTTCTGAGATACCCTTTCCACCGACGATATAAAATTTTCTTGGAAAATAAATATTATAACTTTTATACCACATCGAACATATGGGATATACTGAACTGTATATAGTGTCTTAACAAGAGTACCAATATCTTGTCATGACTTTTGGGCAGTCTTGTGGTGGGCCTAAATAACTAGTTGCTCTTAAGATAGTGGATTGATCCTTGATCCGTGCTCGGTTTGGAATCGGGTTGGGGTCAGGTTGATTTACAAGATTAGTAAGGATGATTGTCTGCCTCGTGACATTACAGTTGCAAACTTTTTCCTATAAATTTTAACATACCTTATTACTCACTAGTTACTACTTTCTTGAATTTAACGTGTTGTTTGTTCCTTTGATTCTTTATAATTTTAGAGACATGAGATTTTTCAAATCTGATTTTTCGTTATAATTTTATCAAGTGAGATTTCCTATTCAGGATGTCTTTCAAGGAACTGATAGACAGCAAGCATCCAACTGCCTGGATTGAGTTTGAAGAGGGTCGTATTAATGAGGTATGATGAAAAATAGTATGAAAATTTAATTTGCGAGGAGTTTTACTACATCTCGTCAATGAATAGTTTACAATTAAGGGGACCTTGTGGTACATCGGAAAACTTTCTAGAAGAATGTTGGACCAAGATTTGCATTTTGCAAATAGGCATTGGCTACTGTTGACAACTTCTTTTATCCTTGTTAAAAACATTCGTTTCCTTGCTTGTTGTTGGCTGCACACTCATTCAGTCTCTTTTGTTGGAAAAGGCCTTGAGAGGAGCTCAAAAAGGACTTGGACCAAGGTAAAAAACTTGGATAAGAATGCTCATTCTACACCATTCCAAGTATGATTAATATAGCAGATCACTATGAATCCAAAAAAGAAAAAATTGAATTCTACTATCCATAAATTCTAAGTTCAATGAACAAGTAAGAGCAGCTATGAGATCCCATTTTGGCTTTCTATCTGGAGTAAGTTTGATATCTCTTTTGTGCCTTATGTGTAGCTCTATGTCTATTATCTTCGGGGGTGGAGTAATCATTTTTACAGATGGTATCGGTAGTTGCCTGATCAAGACCGTGTTGGCTTGAGCATGAGCTCTGTATAATGGATTCTGCCAATGAGAATCATATGGTAGCATACTGGATCCTGCAAATGGGGTAATAAAGTTGTCATAAGATCAGTATTTTCTGCGTAGGATCTGAAGAATGAAGTGGATGGCCTTGTTAGTTTTCATAGCGACCATCTACGGGGAAGACTCTTTTGGGTATTAGTAGCTTTTTTTTGTTTTTTTTTTTAATTTGTTTAGTGCTCCTTTGGGGATTGAGGCACGGGTTACAATAGCAGCACTAAAATTAGAACTTTTCCATTGCCTAGTAAGTCTATTTGGTGATAACTGACAAAATTAAGTAAAGCTCAGATATTGAACCCTTTCTCAACATAAAACCAAATTTTCAATAGTTTCTTTTAATCATTTAAAGCCAAATAAGTTCATCTTAATGTTTGTCTCTCTCTCTCCCTCCCTTTGCCTGTGGATGCAAGTTCACGGCTTGATTGCAGGGAACTCAAAAGAGCATTTTGTTTATACTGAGCTCACCATAATTATACCTTTAATTAAGAGCACCGTTAGTGATAGTGAACCCTTTCAATTTAGCAACCTAGTTCCTGTTACGGAACCTTCTTCTGGGTGGAATTATTTTTCAATTTAGCTAAAAAGAATATGTTTGTTTTCTAATATTGGAATTAGTTGCAGCTTAGTTAGGCTATTGCATTCTTGCTTATTATTGCATTTTAATTTTATTGTTGTTTTATATCTTTTTCTCTTTTCAGATGGAACTGGCTAGAAATTTTTTTAGTGATGGAAGGCCTCTTGATCTGGAAGGTAGGCGAGAATGTTTGATGAGGCAAATTAAATTACTGGTCGAGGAAAAATATACAGTAAAAAGAAGAAATTGTTCAAGTTTTTGCTGGGGTTATTTTCTTTTAGTTCTATCATACCAAGTTTGTAACTAGTGAGATCATAATTTTGACCAAAATTGAATCCCAGCCATGATTAACCATTAATTGTCTTTCTATTTATGAGAATTACTTTCTAAACTTGTTTACTTGAGTACTTTTTTACCATTAAATTATGACAGAATAAGGTACCTATGCAGGGGTACGTACTTGGCTCGATATTTGATAAGATTTGTAGCGAATCTAGTAGGCAACTAGACTCGCTATATTTAATTTTGCAACTACTAGGAACATAGCTAAAGGTCAGTCTTTGATCGACATACTCCTTCTCGATTTTTGAGTTACATTGTTTTCTTATCTTGTTAATGCATTTGTATCAGACTGTGTAATTGTTAAGGTACATATGTAGGAGTTTCTTCTTGGATCAATATGCTAATAGATTTGTACAAAACTAGTAAGCAACTAGACAGAACTTTTGCTTTATTTTCTTTTCAACTCTAGGAATATAGCTAATGATCAGACTTTGGGTAATTTCCTCTTTCTGATTTTTGAACTGTGCGTCTTGTTTACTTCTTTGTCTGTGTTTTCGTATCAGAGTTTGTCGTAAATGATTCGTTAAATTATTGAAGTGTTTTACTTTTTTATGCATCTTTGCGGGCCTCTGAATGTGAGCATTCCATGAGATATCTTCGTCTGATTTAGATAGAGATTGGAGGTAGCTCTCCATTGAGATTATGAACAATTATTCCACTAGTTTTTCCTGTGTTTGTTTATTTCTTGCGGCAGACTTCTTGTCCATCTCTAATTTGAAATTTCTTCCTTCATCTCTAATTTTTTACCTGTATCTGAAAATAAGTGGTTTCTTTTCAGTAGAAAAGTCATATTGGATATAGAAACTAAATTTCGTCCAATGTAGTATGTGTGTGTGCACGTACATGTGTGGTCTTCTGTCTGTGTTCGTGGAGGGATGTGACTGTTACAATCTGTGCAGTGCCTAAATTTTTCTCAGTTTATACTGGGTTATGGAGGGTTCTTGAGAACAGATTATATGTAAATTATATAGGATCTTCACGCATTAGGTTCTTGGAGGGTGTACAACTTACAGATATTCGCTCCACTAAATTTCTAGTAGCTGCCCCTTGAAACTCACACTTGTGTCAATTGAATGTCTGATATATATGTCAATTGAATGTCTGATATATATATATATATATATATATATATATATATATAGTAGCTCTATTTAACCGTTCGATCTTCGGGTGGACGGTCACGATGTGTTGTATGTAAGACTATCCTTAAATGGACAACATTGTCAATGGATCGATCCCCATATATATATATAATAGTAATGATTAATTTGTTCTCTTTATTATTTACAGTACTATAAAATAGTAATGAATCTATGTTTTTTTGGCTCTCTATATACTTTTTGAATTTGATTTTATTTTTGCAGGACTCAAAGATTGTATGCAAAGAGGATACTCATACTTAGAAGGTGTTGAAGAATTGCTTCATGCTCTTAAACAAAATGGCTATGAAATGCATGCATTCACAAATTATCCAATCTGGTATGATCTATCCTGAAGTTTTACTTAATGTTAATCAGAAGAATGACTAAATTGATTCCCTTTTTCCTATTGGGTTGGTACTGCGTTATTTTCCACCAAAAAAAAAAAATAGGTACAAAATGATCGAGGACAAGTTAAAGCTCTCAAAGTACTTATCGTGGACGTTTTGTTCATGTATTACTGGTATCTTTTATTGCTCCTCTTTGTTTTTAGTTTGTTTCTATATATATATACACACTCTTATATCCATGTGCTTGTTTGTGAGTGTGTACTTTGAAGAGGTTCTTCTCCATTCGTGGCCAATCTAGCTTTGTGCTGCCAGAAAGTTATAAATACTGGTTTCTTTTACACTTAAAATATGCATTTCACATTAGCTAAGCACTTTTGGTGAGACTGGATATCCATGATTGTTTTTCTGTGTGCACCGTTTACTTCATAATATCATTATCACCAGATAAGCAATTTTAGGGCATGTATTAATGTCTGATAAATATTGGATCTGAAGACTATTTGCGACTCTGGATATCTAACAATTTATTGCTTCTCTATTTCTTCGGTGATTCTGCTATTATCTTAAAAGAATTATTTATGACAATGGATATCAAATGATTATATCATTTAATCTTCTTCAGTGATGCTACTAGCTTAAAACAATCCTCATGGCTCAATGGTAAAAAAGCTACTCATAAGGCTTTGGGTGCATGAGGTCTTGGGATCCATTCTTGCCAAAGGCAAGAATGTAAATTTCAGTCGAATATAGAAAAAAAAAAAGAACTTTCTTTCAATAACTTTCCTCTCTCTAGACATTTTTCTTCCCTACAACTTCCTTAAATTTCAGGCAACTAGTTCACATCTGTGCATGTGCTGTTTGTTCCCCCATAATTCAACATGAATAAGGGACCAAAAATTTACTACCCCCATCCCCATTGCCCCCCAAACACCACACACAACACACACCTTTTCCTTTTTGTTCAATAAAATTTGAGTAAGTTTCTGGTTTAGTTGAGCCAGACCGTATGGCAGATTAGTTGTGGCACCTTGATTGCTTAGTCTGGCAGAGGTAAATTTTCACCTGGTGGAACCTTTCTTCCTTTTTTTATGTACTTGGTCTTAATTCTACATTTAGTTCAATCTCTCACCTGTCTTACCATCCTTTCCTTTGAAATATTCAGTATATCCATTAGCTACACATACGCATCTTTCTCTCCATACAGTTTCTTTTTCTCACATCCCTATACTAAACTTTAAAGAAGCAGCTTCACTAGGTACTGTTTGAGATCCCACTTACTATAGATCCCATTCAGTTATCACAATAGAATCTGCATGAATCCACACACGATAGTCAAAGCCAGTGTTTCATTACTTAAGCTACAAAAAATGGCATCTGAATTGAATAGAGTTTATTCATGTCAGTTCATCCATGCTCCTCTTGTATATATGGTAGTGTGAAGGTGCTTTGAGATTGGCAGTGTACCACTAAAAGTTTTACAATCCCTGATTGCTTGGTTTGTGTTATCACATTACTTGGTAGAAAATGTTAGCTTGCAAGCATAATAATATAATATCCTATTATATGGTCTAAAACACGATATAAAATTTCATTCAACACCACCTAAAGTCTGACTAGCTACAAATGGTCAGTAATCATATGAAGTGGATATATTTTACTTTAGTGCTAGACCTATCAGATCCTGTTCCAGTATATAACATTGGCAGAGTTAAAATGGTTCAAGTTATAGTAACAACAACAATACAAAAGCCATCACCAGATCTATACATTGTTGTCAAGGCGTTAAGTCGAGTTGAGTCGGTGGCGAACCGCTTGCGATGTCTAGCTGCCAAGGCGCTCGCCTTAACAGCTTCCCCTAAGTCGCGCTCTTGCCTTGTAGCTTTTGTTATGCCTGGACGCCTAGGCATCACCTATGTGACGACTTAACAACCATGGTGCTATAAACCTCAGTTTGGGGTGTTGACAGGGACAGACAGGACGGATACGTAAGCTATAGTTATTAATTAAATATATTTTAACTTTAATTTTTATCATAGGAGATGATAAAAGTTATCAACAGATATTGGAAGTGCCATTTTGGGTTGCATGGGTTATATATCTAGTCTCACAACATTTGGATGAGATAACTACTCTTGATATGAAATTAGCACACCAACATCCAAGATTTGTATGCCAAGCTTTTGTTAATGCATGACACAAGTATTCTTAATAAGTAAACTTAATATATTAGTTGATGTTTCCTATCTGATGCTTTCTGAGTACATTATGTAAACCAAGAAATCCGCTGGTAGGTTCTGAAACAACTTTTGCTGAAGAAATGAGGAAGAGAGGAGGAGAAGACCTAGTTTATTCATGGCAAATTTGTACACATAAGAAGACAGAAGGAGACCGAATTTGTTTGGGTGCAAGAAGAAGAGATAGAAGAGGAAGACTGAGAAGAAGGGGAAGATAGAGAAAGGAAAGACCAGGAAGAAATAAGGGGTAGAGAGAGAAAGGGAAGACCCAGAAGAAAAAGGGGGAGAGAGAAAAAGAAGAGGGAAGGAAGAGAAAGGGAAGATCAGGAAGAAATAAGGGGAAGAGAGAGAAATGGAAGACCAGGAAAAAGATAGAGAAAGCCATGTCACATTTTTTATTCCTATTTTTTGCCAATAATTATGCTTGACAATTGAAACTGGTTTCATAATTTTACATGCTTATTGGTTTGCAGTGCATCCATTTCTCACATTTGTCTGTCTTCTCTTCTCATCATTCATACAAGTTTTTAAGTTTTTACAAATGTAGTTTCTTCTTACCATCTTATCCTCAAGAAAAGAGTTCTGGTTTCCTATTTCTATTTTTCTTCCTGTGGATACAATGTACAAGTCTGTCACATCTATATGGCTTACCACCTAACAGAACACATTTGCTTCTTCATATTCTAGGAGTTCTTCTTTGCCCAGAAAAAGTCTTATTTTCCTATTTCAAGCTCATCAATAATTACTACACTGACACTTTTTCCTGAACACAGGAAAGAGGAAACCTGACCCCGCTTTTTATTTACAAGTTTTAATGCATCTTGATGCTAATCCAAAAAACTGCATCTTCATTGATGACAGGTATCGTTACTGTACCTACTATAGGACCACATCATGCTCTGCACAATTGTTTGGATAGTTCATATGTGATCCATTAACTGTTCACTGCTTTCAGTTCATTGAAATTTCAATTTGACAGTTCAGAAATATGTATGCACAAATTGCACCCATCCGTGCCAAAATATTTTTTCCCCTTATAGGATAGAATAATATTTTTCACTTGTCAAGCAAAGTCTTCTAGGAACTGCTCTTGGGTACATGGCTAATTTCTAATGGGTTAATCAAGTTGTTACCCATATACCCACTTCACGCGGTGAACCACCAAACTTTTAATTTTTCCTAATGATCCATTGTACTTAATAAACTTTTCTAATTGGATGCTTCTGTCTAAATTCACAAAGACACAAGTAAAATGCCAACATGGAGTAAAAAAAAAAGGGAAAAAAGAGTTGGTAGCCAAAGTAATTGAGTAAGACAAAAGAAGTATTAAAAATACAATCTAGTTGGTAACAAAAGCCAATAAATTTCAAAAGTCATAAAAGAAAAAAGAATAATGAGAAACCAGTGAAATTTAAGCCCATCACCTCTTTCCTCCACCTCTGCTCAAAATGAGAATGGGTTAGAGTTATGAACTTATAATCTATATGGTTGAGTCGATTCCATCATTAACCATTCCGGACCGGAATAGGGTTATATATATTCTTATTATGAGAAGAAGGGGTCATTTGAGTATATCTTAGTAGATATAATGTTTACATTATGTCATACTTGAGGCCTGCTTTCAGACATAAATGTAACTGTGAATTATATTCTTAATGTGTTTGGATAAGCAGCTATAGCGGCTAGTGCATTCATTTCATTTTTACTCAAAACCCAATATATTTTACATTGCCAATATGAGTGGGTTATGATGAGGAAGACTTGCAGGCTAGATAATCTTGTACAAATGACAACTCTGTTGTGTATCCTAAAATTACAACTTTCTTATATTAATTTGATGTCACTGTCAACGTGGAGGGCTATAAAAAGGAGGAAGACTGAAAGAACAGTAGGTTATGAAGTGCCATAGGTGCAACATGATTTTCCAAACGTGTCAGCATGCATGCATACAGATATATTTAAATAGATAGAGGGTTCATCAAATCATTGTTTGTAGGCTTTATAAAGTGATAGAACAACCAATCATGGGCTAAAACTGTGTTAATGAACCATAGCAATTATACGGACAAAAGTTTGCTTCCTTAAATCTACTAGTTTCAGAAACTTGAACTTTCCATAATCTTTAGGAATATATTTAGGTTTGATGATTACCCACTGACAGATGTTATGGGTGAAAAATGACAGGGTTCGAAATGTTGATGCAGCAACAAAAGTTGGCATAATAGGTCTTCAATTTAAGAATGCAAATTTACTGCGTCAGGATCTCTCTCTCCTAGGCATTGACATCTCAACAAATGAACAGTATGAAAAGCAAGATCTCATGGAGCTTGGTCAAGAACACTTGCCTTGATTTCTGTAAGTTCTTATTTTTAATTTTTTGTCATGGTTTTCATATTATCAACTCTGGACAATAGCAGAAACCAGTGTAGAATATGATTGCGACATTATAGGTTTGATTTGAATCGGATCCTCTAGAAACTGAATCTACATAGCTCATAACTAAAACTTCAATCCTTGCTTTATTTTACTTTGTTATTGAACGACTAGTCAGTCCGACATGTTCATGTTTCAAAAGTGTATCAATAAGGTTCATTCACAGTTACTTAAAACGTTTCTTAAACTTTCACAAGGATCCTTTTAACTCTGAGTATGCCAAGAACCTGTAATGCAAAATACACAAACACGCACGAGTGTATCTTGCATTAATAAGGTTTTTATTTTCCTAAATAAGATGCTTACTGTAGATAAGCTATATCTAAGATATAATAAGATTTTTGTTTTCCTAAATTCAACAATGACCGAGCATTTTGAAGTTCACTATCTTGTGAGATAGTTGTGAAGGAGTTGATTGCAATTTTCTGTGCTGGGTTACTTGAGCAGTTATTAATAATGTCAAAACTAATTCCTTGAACTAGAGAAGTTGATATCGTTGGTAGAAATCTATACTTCATAACTATTGTTAACATGTTTAAAATTTATGCTCTGATTCTATCCCAAGTACAGAGCATCTAAAACATCTTATAAGTTCCTAATTATAACATGATTTTTATAGAAAAGAAAAATAAATTTGACTCTGAGTGTGCCAATACATACATACATATGCGTGTGTATGTTACAGTATGTGATACACCATGAACTGTAGATATGCTATATATAAGATTTAACCAGATTTTTTATTTATTTATAAATTTATTACAATGAAAGACCAAGCATTCTGAAGTTCACCTTTGTGTGAGATTCACTTGTGAAGGAGCTTATTTCAACTTTCTATGTCGAGTTACTTGATCGGATATCAATATTTACTTGTAAAGAGCTTATTGCAACTTTCTATGCTGGGTTACAGATGCTTTATACCTTCAATATTTACGTGTCAGGATTCATGACATTGTTGGGCAGCTCATATGAATAGTGGAAAAGGCATGATCTTAAACTTAATGTTTAGACATAAGATGCAACCTAATGAACCCATTACTCATATATAGTGCACTTATTTACTCATGAGGACCCCTTGTGAATTCCATAGATGATGTGCATAGGTATGCTTACAATTTGCACTCCATCGGTCCCACAAAATGAGTTTATAACTGCATATTTGTCCCACAAAGATAGTCCTCTTTTATGGATAGTAGACAAAATAACACATCATCTGCGAGTGTTTTTTGGTTTTGGTTGTTTTGTTATTTTATCGTAACAACGTAGTTTTGGTTAAGTAGCCTTAAGATAAGGCCTTGGCTTATCTAAGGTCAATCTTGTATGATTTTAATCGTAGCTTGACCGCCTTTAATTCACTAGAAAGAAAACCTGCAAAAAGTCCACCGGAGTTGGGAGACTTCGGGAGGACTCTCCGATGCTTAAGCCAGAACAGTAATATGGAGGGAGATAATTATTATTAGAGTAAATAGTGTACCTTGAATTTATTGGAACATCTCTTATTTATAGTATGAGAGTTCATTTCTTTAGGAGTTAAGGATTAGAATCCTTCATGGCTTTAGAGACCTTCCAGGTTGTAAATCCTTACTTGGTTAAACTTCTTGGGAATTCTATCATTTTTTGGATTTAATATACTTCTAGAATACTCAGTGAGTAAAATTATTATACTGCCCTTTATTAATAGGGTTTTAGAAATAACATGTGACAACTCGTCATTGGCGGATTATTTTTACCCGTATCATTTGCCTTCTACTCCTTCAAAAATATATTTTAAAGGAGTATTTGAATAATAATAGTTTGTTTTTCATGTGCTAATTTTTGGCTCCATGTTGTTAATTCTTGTTCTCCATGACCTTAATTCTTAGCATTCAGGACGCTAATTCGTAGCCTCCATTACCTTAATTCTGGGCTCTATGACCTTAATTCCTGACGCCTATGGTGTTAATTCTGGACTCTATGTCTATGACCTTAATTCTTGGCTCCATGTCTTTAATTTCGGGCTTTCACGGTATTGATTATGGTCTCCAAGACCTTAATTCTGGACTCCAAGATCTTAATTTTTGGCCTTAATGATCTTGATTCTGAGCGGCCTTGATTTTGGGCCTCCATGACCTTAATTTTGGACTATATGACATTAATTCTGGGCTGCATGGCCTTAGTTTTAGGCCTCTATAGCCTTAATTATGGGCATGCATGACCTTAGTTTTGGCCTCTATGACCTTAATTATGGGTCTCTATGAGTTTAATGATATCTGCAATACTGACTTTGATCTCTTTTTTCAGCATCGACCCTTGAAGGTTTAGGTTTAGACCACCTTACATAGGGTTCAAATGCTATCTTCATTGAAATGTATTTTTTTTGAGAAGTTAGGGGTGTATATTCCGAGTATCTTGAGGGGAGTGTTGCCCTTGAAGATTTGGTATCTTGTCAAGTCTCTTTTAAATGTTGTTTTCCCTATTTCCAGACTCATTATTCTTTCTTTTTCTATCATCTTTGCTTTTGGGTTGAATAATATCCTTGATGACCATGTATTTTCCCACTTTACTTTGAGCTTTGCCATTGTGGTTGGGGGATTCTTAATTAAGGATACCTTCAGATGTTCGTTCATTGTTCTATTTGTAAGAGCCTCCACTACTACAGATTGATCCAGGTTGTGAACTTTCAATACCTCCTTTGTAAATAGATTTAAATAGTCCCTCAAGGATTCACCACTTCTTTGAATCACAAACATAAGTGAATGCCGAACTCTTAAAATGATTCTTTATGAATTGACTTACAAAAAACTCACTCAATTGATCAAAATAATTAATTGAGGTTGGAGCAAGTTGTCTACACCAAGTATGGGTTAGACCCTGTTGGTTTGCAGAAAAAAGAACATACATATAATCATATTGTAAGACTGCAGAAAAAAGAACATACATATAATCATATTGTAAAACTGCGGAAGCATGACATAAATCACATTTAAAATTTTTCTGCAATCCCAGTAATCACCTTATGAGATATTATTAAATGAGGAAGGATAAAAGATATACCTTATGAAGATGATTAACTCCTTGATGAAATATTCAAGTTCCTGTAGCGTCCCCAAATTCGGTATTAATCATCACGAATCTAGTACATCATTTCTATAACTATTGCGGAAGATATAAACATAAATTGTTTATACAATAACCTTTACACATAACTCCCAAGGTCGATAACCTTAACTTAATACACATATTCATATACTACAGGACTTACACTGTTATTTGTCTTCAATACTATTTACAATCTTAACTTGTACAATAATCCATTCCTGTAACTTGTCTTTGCCTTTGTCTGTGTCTGAAGTATTCGTCTTAATCTGAAGTGTTTATTATGATATAGCAAGGGTGAGCAACAAGTTTACCTAGCAAGTTTAAGTTCAAAGAAAGATATATCATGATTGAAAGAATAATAAGCTGACAAACTTTCAACAATATAATAATTGTGAAAGAATATGAATCAATTTTCATAATTGAATGACCGAGATAATAAAAATGAATGACTAACAATGAACATGAACAAATATAACTGGACTAAATGGTAATGAAGGTGATCAACCTTTCATACGTAATGAACATACACAACATGCACAACATGCGAATCAATAAACCATAGACGTGGTATAATTAACAATAATTATCCACTATTGGGCTTGAAAAATAATAACTCAAGTTAGAGTTAAGAAAACTTGCATGTACCGTCGATTACTGTTACACAATCTATCTTAAGCTTCATCTGAAAGACCTAATATTGATAATATCGATCTTTCAATTAGTATAATATCATCACATACACTACTGTTAATTACAGTCATTATACAACTTAAACACATATCACATAATCAATATTAGATTACTCCTTAAAACATCATTATTATTGTCCTTTGATAATTCTTTAATCACTATATCATATACATTATGATTTAACACTTTAATCTTATATATTATAAGTTCTTTTTTAAAATCTAATAAGTCAAATACTAATCCAGCAACCTGGATTATCCAAACATACCAATCCAGCAAACCAGATTGCAATCCAGCAAACTGGATTCCAAATCCAACAACCAGATGGCCAATCCAGCAACTATATTGCAATCCAACAAACTTGATTCTAAATCCAACAACCAGATGGCCAATCCAGCAAGCTTGGATTCAACTGACATCCAATCCAACAAGCCTGGATTTATTAATTTTCAATCCAGCAAACTAGATTTAACAGATATCGAATCCAGCAAGCCTGGATTCATAAATTTCAAATCCAGTAAACTGGATTCAACAGATATCGAATCCAGCAAGCTGGATTCATTAACATTTTTCACGAAAATACCAAATCAACTTATTATTTTTCTATCTTTTGGCCAAACATATATACATATATTTCATACACAAAAAAAAAATTCATAATTTTTCAACTCCCTTTAGTATTTTTCAAAAATTATTTTTAGTTCGTAGCTTAAGAAATTAGCACTATCATGCTTAACTCCAGAAATTTTCATCTCTTGACATAATCTTATAAGTATTAATGTGAACCTCCAGTTTAAATTTCGTGGCCATCGGAGTCATAGAACTCCAGTTATAGCCGGTTTCGTCGTAAAATTCTAAAAATTGAAATGACCATAACTTGGTCATTTTAAGTCGGAATGAGCTCATTTTTGGACACGAGCTACTTTATATCATATATTTTCATATCCCAAAAGGCCGAAATTTATTTCCCAATTTAAGTGGTCGAAACAGCCCATACAAATTTCTGGGCAGTAGGTTTTTGAGATTTTCACAATTTTCCTACTTTACCAAAAACAGTCTATACGAAAATCTACAACTCCTTTTTTAGTGATTCCACTTGGAGATGATAGAAAACTCATCATATTATCCTCCTAAATTTTTCCAAAATGTTTGAATGTCAGAAAAATTGCAAAACTGCCCCTAGCTTTAACTGACCCAAAACAGTGTGTTTCTCTTTATTGAAAACGAAACTGTTTTTGCTAAAACCGTCACTACGGACTGTGTACTCAACATTTTGAGTGTTACCACTTGTGTTTAGTAGTTAACTTACATATCTAGTATCCTTCTTAGACGGATCGCAAAAAGAAGGTGTAGATCAAAAACGGTGGAAATCCAAAGTACATAAAAACTATGGTTTATAAACTAGAAAAATCACTTCTTTTCTTTTGATTTTAAACTCAATCAACACCCAATATGAGTATATCTAAACATAAAACACTCATCAATAAGTTTACAACTCTATCAGTTTTTATCATCTTTGCACCAGGTTACATGATGCGTTAATGATAAATAAAATTCATTTTGATATTTTCAAATCATTGTCGTCTAGCCGAAACAATTAGCAGAGACTATTCTTTAAACAGTTCAAAAAAAATCATTACAAATCAGTTTTTATCATCTCAACAGGTAACGATGTGTCAGGGTCCAGAAGTCCACATATACACACTGGTCACCATGCGTTGAGAATAACAAAATTCATTTTTTTAAAACACATCAGTGCAAATTTAGCTTGATGTCAAAAATTTTGAAATCTAGCATAGATAGAAGATTTGGAATATCTATGCTTCCACTAATGCTCCATTACTTAATAATTCTATCTACTCCTATCTTCCTCAATACTCCATTCACAACTTAGATATACCCCAGTTCATCAAACTTACCATACGCTATGAGTTCAGTAACTTGCCACAATAATATGAGTTTAAGAACTTATCCTAGTTAGACGATAAACGTCCATTCACCGAGGAGTTCAAAAACATACCATACTATTATGAGTCACGAACTTACCATAAGTATGAGTTTTAAGAACTCGCACTTAATCGAATATTCTCTACCTATCCGTTATATATATGAGAAAAGAATCACCTTCTTAACATGTATATAGCAAATAGCGCGACACAAACATTTCAATAATTATCGTGCCAGAAACTAAGTGATTGTCGAACTAACTCAGTCACTAATCAATATAGGAAGCTAAGCGGTTGTTACACGAAGGACAATTTCCCGCCCATACAATGAATCATACAACTCAATTGCTGACATGAGTCCTCAATTGAAATCCCACATAATCCTAGCTCCATACTTACTCCATACGAATTTTGTTCAATCCGTATTGCATAATCCACCACTCTTTTCTGAGTTTAAATAGTACTAATCCATAGTACAACTGACACATCAATTTTGCTGTAAACTTTTTAATCATTTGATTGATTCTTCTCCCTGCTATGACCTTATCAGATCACGGTGTGATCTCATTGTATTATATTACTATTCATTTTTATATTATGATCGTTTTGTTTTACGATCTCATTTCCCCGTATACTTTTAGTCTTTTAGACTTTATCTATTCATTACTACTGTTCATCTCTATTATCAGAGTTAGGTAACTCTGTATCTTTTATAACTTGCCGAGATACATCTTTGAATCCTATCGACGCACCAACTCTATTTGAGTTAGTCCTTTTCCTCATCCCACTGTGGTTATCAACTTAAGGTAACCTTACTTAAGGTTTATAACCTACAGCTTTGATACCAACTGTAGCGTCCCCAAATTCAAGTACTAATCACCACGAATCTGGTACATCATTTCTATAACTATTACGGAAGATATAAACATAAATTGTTTATACAATAACCTTTACACATAACTCCCAAGGTCGATAATGTAACGACCGAGAAATTCGGATTAATTGTAAAATAATTTTATTTGATTAAATAATGAATAAAATTATATTATATGTTATTATCATGTGTTAGTAAGATGAAGGTCGTTCTATAACCTAATTGTGTCGGAATATCGTAGTATTCTGGCTACGTGACGGAATTAAAGTGTTTGAATTTTCAAGACGAAAATAAAAGCTTTTCGAGAAATTTTCTGAAAAATACTATTCATTGATTTCTGCTCGGAAATTATTTTTGAACTTCCGAGAAATACGTAATGACAGAATAATAAGGGAGGATGGATTATGTAATAATAAGTTAAGTATGGCTAACGCAGTTTTTCACCCGCATACTAAATTTGAGAATGTTAAGGAACGTAAGGATTGGAATAAATGATGACCGTATAATAGCGAGTATTGTATGAGGTAATAAATACGAGTATAATACGATGCATTATACGAGTATATATGAAAGTTGGTATAACGTGTATGCCGAAAGATTATATGAACTAGTATGCGTAAAGGATACAAGGATTTTACGTTAAACGCTTTAGTCCTATTAATTTGGATTTGTAAGATTTGTTTAGGAATGTTGCAAGCCCAATTAGAAAGATGTTAAAGCCCAATGTTAGGCCCAAAAGTATTTAAACCTAAAGCCCAAACTAAGAACTGAATCCGTGGATCGAACCAACTGGTCAACGGGTAAGAAAACCCATGGGGCAACCCATGTGGGCCCCATAGGTGAGTCATAGTTGACCAAGGGTGGAGAGCAAGCAAATGATAAGTTGTGTGATGACCAATACATGAATAGTAAGGACGTGATTAAGGAGGTGGATGACCTAAAAGACCTTTATGCCCTCACTTGGTAAATTCTATAAATAAGAGAGCTTGGTGGTTTATTTTGCCTTGTTCATTTCACCAACAAAACCTTAAAGTTTATACATTAGAGAGAGAAGTGAGAAAAAGCTAAAGCTTTCATAATTCAAGTAGAAAAGAAGAAGAAACAAGTTGATCATCAAGGGTAGGAATTCTTAACCATGATTCTCCATCTCTTCAATTGATTTTTGATAGAGAAGTGGATAATGGTAGAACATGTATGTTATGAAGTGATAAGGGTGGTTATTAGAGAACTTAAGCTTTAATAAACCATGTTGTAAGATAAGCATAGTCATGAAAGTTATGAACTAATGAAGAACATTGAAGAATTTGTCATGTATATGATTTGAATGAAATATGTTTGATTAGGATGTTAGAATGATGGAATGAATCAATTTTGATCGATGTAAAAATCTCAAGTAACGATGTTATGGCGAAATTTACGAGATTAGACGATAATCGTCGAAATCGTTAAATTCTCAGAATGAAAGTCAAAAGTTAGCATTGAGCTCGTAAACGTTGGTTTTCGGTGGAGATTAGTCTCAATTGACATTCTAGAGTTGCGGACTCGAAAATGACCAAATTCCGAATTAGAACGGAGAAACGAGTTTTGAACGTCTTCGAACGTTTAACGAACGTTCAATAACGAACTAATCGATGAATTCCGAGTTAAAAGATTCAAAAATGAAATATTTTCTAATGGAATCATAAAGCATGTGATTTGTGAGCTAATGACTTTTGAATGAGCCCATTCGGACTTGTATCGATTAAGTTACGAGCCCGGAAATTTCACAAAGAAAAAGTTAACTGTCAAAAATTTCCCGACACAGGGCCGGTGTTCCGGTGTTGTAGCACGACCTAAGGAGGAAAAGCCGGCGGCGCAGCGCCAGGCCAGACCCCAACCTACTGACGAGTGGCGCCGCAGCACGGCCACTATGTATTACTTTGGTGCCGCAGTGCTGAGATTGACCATCACCCATTGAAGAGTGGCGCCGCAGCGTGGCAGTTAGTAAAGGGACTCGCGCCGCAGTGCCGAGTCTGGGTAAAGGTACTGTAAACTCGCGCCGCAGCTCGAGCTGTGTGAAGGAAGCTGGCTTCGCAGCGCCAACACTAGAATAGGGGCAGTAAGAAATGGAAATTTGTATAATGCGTGTAAGGGTTGATTAAAGGTAAGTTATAACCTTAACTTAACTTGAAGTCACATCGTTAGGGATGATAATAACTGTAAGGATTACAACTAAAGGTTGACGAGCAATTACGTAAACGTAAGAACAAAGTAATACGATAAATCGTAACGAATGTTAAACAATCTAATGCATGATTAGATTGAGAAGAAGGGTAAGATATATTAGTGACCTTACTTGATTATATACGACCTAATGTGGTATGTTATGTGATCATGTATTGTATAATCCTTAAAGACACAAAGGGAATTTGTATTAACGATAGAAGACGCTAAAGGCAAGTGTTCTAACCCTTGTCTATATTCTTTTGGACAAGTGTTGTAATTCATGTACTTTACGCATGGCTTGATGTATAATGAACTCGAAGCCAATTCATTCGGCTAGACTTAAGATGTTTTATGGATTTCTTATAATCTATCGAACTATTGTCAATATTGTCAAGGTTTTGCCAAACTATTTTGGTATTGATTTTAAAGAAAGACTGAGTATGTATAAACAAATATTTTATCGTCAAACGACAGGCACGTGAGGTTGCCAAAACTTAAACGTACATACGTTTAAAGAAAGTAGTGTTGTACAACATAGAGTACTATATGCTGATCACCTAGACGTGCTCGTAAGATATGCTGGACTTACGGACTTGGTGCCGGGTTGTCCTTTTCAAAGAAAGAATGAAATGCTCAAGGTCTTGGACCGAAATTGATGTTTTACTGAATAATGTTCATTGTGAAACGTTTTAAGAAAAGAGAAGTGCTATTTTGAATTATCGATAGTACTTCATAACTATTGTTTCAGTTATTGAAGAAATACGATTTATATGATTCAAGCCTGTTGTTTAAATGAAATTGTCATACTTGCTGAGCTAGTTATGCTCATGCTTGTTTGAACCATATGAATGCAGTTAAGACCGAACGGACTGAAGGATCTAGTAAAGATAAAGGGAAGGCTAAGGCGAACCAATAGGTTGCCTTTGTAATAGTATAGGATGAATGTTGTTATTATTTGATATTATGACAAGTACTCGTGTAATGGTTATAAAGAACTTGAGTATGATAATATTATTTTGGAATATATAGAAGACAATTTCACTCTTTTTAGGTATTTCAATTGAATGAATGTGTGAACTGTAGCACCGTGTAGCACCATATATCGGGTTGGAAGATACCCGAATTTGGGGGCGTCACAGATAACCTTAACTTAATACACATATTCATATACTACAGGACTTATAATGTTATTTGCCTTCAATACTATTTACAATCTTAACTTGTACAGTAATCCATTCCTGTAACTTGTTACCTTTGCCTGTGTCCGAAGTATTCGTCTTATTCTGAAATGTTTATCATGATATGGCAAGGGTGAGCAACAAATTTACCCAACAAGTTTAAGTTCAATGAAAGATATATCATGATTGAAAGAATAATAAGCTGACAAACTTTCAACAATATAATAATTGTGAAAGAACATGAATCAATTTTCATTACTGAATGACCGAGACAATAAAAATGAATGGCCAACAATGAACATGAACAAATATAAGTGGACCAAATGGTAATGAAGGTGATCAACCTTTCATACCTGATGAACATATACAACATGCACAACGTGCGAATCAATAAACCATAGACGTGGTATAATCAACAATAATTATCCACTACTGTGCTTGAAAAACAATAACTCAAGTTAGAGTTAAGAAAACTTGCATGTACCGTCGATTACTGTTACGTAATCTATCTTAAGTTTCATCTGAAAGACCTAATATTGATAATATCGATCTCTCAATTAGATTAATATCATCACATACACTATTGTTAATTACAGTCATTATACAACTTAAACACTTATCACATAATCAAATATTAGATTACTCTTTAAAACATCATTATTATTATCGTCCTTTGATAATTCTTTAATTACTACATCATATACATTATGATTTAACACTTTAATCTTATATATTATAACTTCTTTTTTAAAATCGGGATAAATCAACTTTTGGTACCTGTACTGGGACACGAATTACAATTTGGTACCAGAAGTGAAAAAAAGTTAAAAACTGATGATTGTACTCAAAATGTTACACTCCGTTAAACAGTGGGGACATGACTTACAATTTGGTACCCTAAGTGAAAAAAATTACAAACTGGTGATTGTACTAGAAAAATATTGTCATCTGGTGCTTGTACTTTCTAATTTTTAAATAATTGTTAAAATTGATCCAACGGGAGAGACAAACATACAGAGAGAAGCAAAGTCGACGCGAAGAAGATCCTCGATGTTTTGTTCCATCTTTTCTTGCCTCCCACATTCGCACCATTGCTCCACAGTGGCACCGACTTGGGAACTCTAGTGTAATCCATTCATTTTTGTTGCATGAACTACAATCTTCTTCCCCGATTTCATTTACGATTCCACTCCAAGACGAGCTAATCCTTTCAATTAAACACTGAAAACTCTTTAATAAATATATGGGAACCAGTAATCAATGGAGAATCGAGACAAGAAGAATGAGAGAAGAAGGACAGAAAAAGAGAACTCAAATTTTCAAACAAAATAAAGATGGAACCTTACTGTTTAACGGAGTGTAACATTTTTCGAGTACAATCACCAGTTTGTAACTTTTTTCATTTCGGGTACCAAATTGTAAGTCGTGTCCCTACTGTTTAACGGAGTGTAACATTTTTCAAGTACAATCACCAGTTTGTAATTTTTTTCACTTCGGGTACCAAATTGTAAGTTGTGTCCTAGTACAGGTACCAAAAGTTGATTTATTCCTTTTAGAATCTAATAAGTCAAATACTAATCCAGCAACCTGGATTATCCAGACATACCAATCCAGCAACCCAGATGGCCAATCCAGCAACTAAATTGCAATTTAGCAAACTAGATTCCAAATTCAGCAACCAAATGGCCAATTCAGCAAGCTTGGATTCAACTGACATCCAATCCAGCAAGCTTGGATTCATTAATTTCCAATCCAGCAAATTAGATTCAACAGATATCGAATCCAGCAAGCCTGGATTCATAAATTTCAAATCCAGTAAACTGGATTCAACAGATATCGAATCCAACAAGCTGGATTCATTAACATTTTTCACGAAAATACCAAATCAACTTATTATTTTTCTATCTTTTGGCCAAACATATATACATATATTTCATACACAAAAGAAGTTTTTCATAATTTTTCAACTCCCTTTAGTATTTTTCAAAAATTATTTTTAGTTCGTAGCTTAAGAAATTAGCCATATCATGCTCAACTTCAGAAATTCTCATCTCTTGACATAATCTTATAAGTGTTAATGTGAACCTCCAATTTAAATTTCGTGGCCATCGGAGTTATTGAACTCCGGTTATAGCCGGTTTCGTCGAAAAATTCTAAAAATTGAAATGGCCATTACTTGGTCATTTTAATTTGGAATGAGCTCATTTTTGGACAGAAGCTACTTTATATCATATATTTTCATGTCCCAAAAGGCCGGAATTTATTTCACAAATTAAGTGGTCGAAACAGCCCCTACAAATTTCTGGGCAGTAGGTTTTTGAGATTTTCACAATTTTCCTACTTTACCAAAACAGTTTATACAGAAATCTACAACTCCTTTTTCAGTGATTCCACTTGGAGATGTTAGAAAACTCATTATATTATCCTCCCAAATTTTTTCAGAATTTTTGAATGTCAGAAAAATGATAAAACTTCCCCTAGCTTAAACTGACCCAAAACAGTGTTTCTCTTTATTGAAAACGAAACTATTTTTGCTAAAATCGTCACTACGGACTGTGTACTCAATATTTTTGAGTGATACTACTTGGGTTTAGTAGTTAACTTACATATCTAGCACCCCTCTTTGACGGATCGCAAAAAGGTGTAGATCAAAAACGGTGGAAATCCAAAGTACATAAAAACTATGGTTTATAAACTAGAAAAATCACTTTTCTTTTCTTTTGATTTCCAACGCAATCAACACCCATTATGGATATATCTAAACATAAAACACTCATCAACAAGTATTTCATGGTTTTTGAGTTTAGAAACATAAATCTAAGTTTTGATTTACAATAATCAAAATAAAGTGAATAAACTAGTTTTTAGGATTATACCTATTTGCTCCAACTCTTCTCCTTCTTCTTCTCTTCCATGGAGGACATTACTCTCTCCTCTCCATCTCCCACATGGCTGTCGTTCCTCCCCTTACTCTCTCTCTCTCTCTCATTAGTTTCTTATGTTAGCTAAATGAAAGAGATGAAAGAGAAAGAAACAAGATAGTTTTTTATTAGATATAAATACATGATTATTATTTACAATCATGCTCCTCTTCTCTTCCACATAACTTCCAACCATGTGGCCTTTCCTTTTCCTCCACCACATTCTCTCTCTCCCACAATTAATCATCACATAAATATGTGGAAGATTATTAGGTAAGGTGTTGCCTTAAAACATTTGACACCTAATTAGTGTAATTAAATATCTTTTGCACGTGTGTGGCTTGTAATTGATGACATGCACTTCTTTTCCCCTCCACTCCGTATCCGGCCAAGTGGCCCTTTATTGCACCAAGTTTTGTTTTCATTTAATTGCTTTATTTAGTATACTTAATGTCTAAACTGCCCCCTTCAATTGGGCTAAGCTTGGGCTTTGAATTAAATTCTTTTGGGCTTCTAAATTAATTCTTTGGGCCATATAAATTAACATAGTCCAACAGTTTTAATTTTATCTTTCTAATTATTTAATTAGGGTTTTTATTTACTCAATTATAATTTAAATCCTTACTTGCATACACTTAATTTCTTAACCCAATTAGACTTGCTATAATTAGGTTATAAAATTAATAAATTGAGATGTATAAAATAAATCTCTTAAAATTAGTATATATTTTAAATACTATTATTCCCTCATACCATAACCCTCAAGTCATTAAATTTTTTTCATTCCTAATATATAATTAGGTTACCTTAGTTTCTTTTATTTGTTTATATTAATAAACAAATATAAACTATCACATAATATTCATATTCACTTACTCACATTCACAGTACACAAAACCATACAAGTCTTTTCACAATTTTTTTTAAATCCATACCTTATTTCCAGTTTAGGTCTTATTATTTAACCTTTATTTAATCAATTAAGATTTTATTAATCGTCTAAATTCTCGGGTTGTCACAGTTCCAATCATTAGATCCTCCACGTATGCTTCTTCCAATCCTCTGATCGAACGCAATCTACTCAATGTGTGCATCACTCTAAAGACGATCCACCAAGAGTATATTGATTGAAGAAGTAAATTTAGATTTCTCTGAACATTGTGTGGCTAGCCCAAATTCTCTTTCTCCCCTATCTCCTTAGGTGGATGGAATTGTAGAAATTCAATGGCAATTAGGAATTATCTAATTGTCTAACAGTGTCATCATTATAATCTATCACAAATTCACAATGTCTCTCCTTATATAGACTAACACTCATCCTAAACCCTTTAGGATTTGGGGTTTTAATTTAATTCCCAATCTATTTACAAAATAAATTATTTATAATAATAATAAATCATAAGACTCATCTTATTAATTTATAATTTTTTATTTCTCCAAATACTTAATTATAAATTTTAGTATTTCTCCAAATTCTAAATTATTATTATTAAGCCAATTAATTTATAATAATAATAAGACTCCTCTTATTAATTTATAATTTAGTATTTCTCCAAATACTTGATTATAAATATTTACATTTCTTTAAATACTAAATTATTATTATTAAGCCAATTATTTTATAATAATAATAATAATAATAATAATAATAATAATAAGATTCCTCGTATTAATTTATAATTTAGTATTTTTCTAAATACTTAATTATAAATATTAGTATTTCTCCAAATACTAAATTATTATTATTAAGTCAATTACTTCTAAAATAATATTTCTTTTTTTGCAGTGTGACCCTTTAGGTTCAATATTATGCTGGTAGTAGAATAAATAAATTAGAACCATTCTAATATTATTTATAATGAATTAAACTACTTTAATTCAAATATAAATAAATAATATTTATTTTACATAATGAGGGACACCTTACATCAATATAGCATGACTATCCATATAATATGAAATCAACGTTTAATGACAAAAAATCTATTCCGTAAATAGTTACTATACAATTCAATTCTTCTACTATACAATGTTCTGATTAAAATAAGATATGGAATTACTGACAAGTCTTATTTATTCAATCATATGCATTTCGATTCACAAATGCACCACTCTGGTTAATATACATTAGAAACTCTTTTCTAATTTTCATTCACATTGGCCAAGGATTCCTGAGCTGTTATTTATCGAATCGTATAAGACATTCTATCTCTTTACTGAAAGTGGTAGATCCTTTGTTGATTATTCACCTACCTTCATTTATACTTTATTATACTCGATCATACCCTATTATACTCCCAAAGAGTCTTAAGGAATATGATAAAGTATAACTCAGAATACACAAAGTACTATGATAATTTCAAGTCTAAGGATCACTTGTATGACTATCACTATGAGAACTCCTATTTTCAGGCAAGCAAAACTTCATTAGGTTTTCCTTAAGCGAGTTTTGTTTAGTGTACTTATTCTGCAATAAGCACCTATATATTTGCTTTAGTGTCTCCACACAAATAATTATGAGATCAATCATTATCTTCAACAGAGCAAATATAATATGTACTAATCTATCTGGAATTAGTAATCCTACATTAGTGATCCAACGATTAGAAATATTAATTTTGAACTATCTAGAATTTAGATCTCATTAGCATGAACTCTTCATGATTTTAAAAGCGTTGCTCCAAAATTATGAGTTATCACATTTATTTAATTCAACCAATTAAACATAGATAAAGTATGTCTTTAATTAAATGAATTTTTTATTATTAATAAATGAACAAGATTACAAAGTAAATGCTTATCACATCCTATGTGATTGACTTGATTGACATACTACTTTCAATCTCCTACTTGCACTAAAGTCAATCGCCCTGATATCTCATACCCATCTTTTCTAAGTGCGATTGTCCTAATGTTAGATAATGCTTTAGTAGATGGATCTGCAATGTTGTTCTGAGAGTTCACTTTTTCTAAAGTGACTTCTTCTCTTTTAATGATTTCGCTAATCAAATAAAAGTGTCGCAACACCTGTTTGGATCTTTGATGAGACTTAGGAACCATTCCCAGTTCTGTAATGAACTTTTATTCAATCAACTTTGCAACTTTACTTATAACTATATACTATGCCTTTATCATTAAATTAGCATCTCTTTGGTTCTTGGAACCTTTCCAACTCACTACACCCACTGTTCAGGGTAAACACATAACTTTAAACAGATTTGCTGTCATCTTGATCAGTCTAAAAAATTGGAGTCTATATAGCCCTCTAGATTCAAATCAGACCCACTATAAATCATATACACATTCTTAGTTCTTGTTAAGTGTTTTAGGATATTTTCACTGTTTTATAGTGATTTTCTCCAGAATATGATTGATCAACATTAGGTCTCTTACATTTCATTGCATACATGATAGTTACTCATGTGATCTCTCTCTTAAGGTATCTTTGGAGACAATTTCTTAGAGAGATTCACTCCATGACTCATCAGTATGAGACCTCTCTTGGAGTTTGCTATAGTAAGCACGTTACTTGGGTCAAGCCGAGTATCCTTTTAGATCTATCTATATAAATCTTTATTCTCAAAATATAGGATGTTTCTCCCAAATTATTCATGGAGGTATGTTTAGACAACCATTTCTTTACTGGTTGTAGCATTGATATGTCATTTCCCTTTCAGTAATATATCAACATATAATACTAGGAATGTCACTGCACTTTCATTGACCTTCTTGTACACACTCGGTTCATCTTCATTTTTGATAAAATTAAATTTTTTGATTGTCTCATCAAAACAGATGTTCTATCTTCGAGAAGCTTGTTTTAATCCATTAATGGATCATTGAAGCTTACATACTAGATTTGCTCCATCTCTCGAGACAAATCCATCTGGTTGTATCATACATTAATTCTCCTCTGGTTTCCATTGAAGAAGGATGTCTTCACGCCCATCTGCCAAATTCCGTAATAATAAGCTACAATTGATCGCAAAGTCCGAATGGACTTGAATATTATTACCGGTGAGAAGGTTTTATCACAGTCAACTCCTTGACTTTATTTGAATTTTTTTGCTACCAGTCTGGCCTTATAGGTCTTTATCTTGTCATTTGCTCCAATCTTTCTTTTAAAGACCCATTAAACCAAAGTTCACTTGGTTTTCATACATGGAGTCCATTTCAAATTTCATAGTCATGTGTTATTTCTCTAAGTCTTAACAACTCGAAGCATCATCGTATATAACTAGATTATCATCCTCTATGATGCGTACCTCATCATCATCTTCTATGATGAATCCATACCTCTCAAGTATTTTTGATACTATTCTAATTTTACAATTCAGTCGTGGTATGATAGGTCTATCTACAGGTTTCTCTATTTTACTTGCAGTGTTTTGTGATTCTTGAACTCCTTCAATATCTATCCTCCCAATATTCCCTTGAAGGATAAACTTTTTTTTTTCCAAGAAGGCAACATGTTTCACAACAAACACCTTTTGCTCAGTTGGATTATAGAAATAGTATCCTAAACTTTCTTTAGGATATCCCATAAATCTGCACTTGTCAACTTTTGTCATAAGTTTATCTTTTTGAAAACTTTTCACATAAGCTGGACAACCCAAATCTTAACAAGCTTAAGACTAGGTTTCCTCCGTCTATAACTCATATGGAGTCTTGGGGACATATTTTGAGGGTACCGTATTTTGTAGATATGCAGTCGTTTCTAGGGTATAACCCTAGAAGGATACTTGAATGTCGGTAAAAATCATCATGGACCGCACTATATCCAACAAGGTACAATTTCTCCTTTCAGATATACCAATTAATTATTGCGTATCAACAGGCGTTCATTGTGAGAAAATATCATTATCTTTGAGATGATCCAGAAACTCCTTGCTTAAGTATTCTCTTATTCTATCCGGTCGAAGAATCGTAATACTTTGCCAGTGTATTTCACTTCTGAATTCCAAATGATTCAGACTTGTATTTCATCAAATACACATTCAACTCTTAAATGAGCATCTCTTTTCTTTTACTAGTTTGTTTAATTTGCAAAATATTTTCATGCAAGTTAAGTATACAAAGTCTATCAAGTTATCTACCAGTTCCAAACAAAACATTATCATTATAAATAGAACAACTATTGTTCTTAAATATAATACCAAAACATTCGTCGTCCAAGAACAAAAGAAATAACGGCCGTTTCTAGTGAGAACTGGAACATAATAACAACTTATTAACTCAACAGACTTCCCCATAGGCAACGCTAAACTAAAAGTTACTACGGCTAATGCGACAACCTTTGCTCCATTTCCTCTTTGTTTAATCTTCTACAGTGCTTGTGTGATAACCCGAGATTTTAAATAATCCGAATTTTACGAATAAATTTTTTTTATTTAATATTAATATGGATTATCAATTTTGTGTTGTGTATCTGTGATACGAGTCTCGAGATATGATCAATTTATGTATTGACTGAGAAAATAAGAGTAGAGTTGTGTTTAACAGATTTAGAAACCCTAACCTTAGTTACGGATAGGGATTTGATAGAAAATATAATTAAAATAATTATATTGATAAGTACGTGTTTGTACTGTAGAGAAATTTTGATTAATGATTGATCGGGTAGAGCACAATATTAGTAAACCTTAATAAGGGATTAGAAACCCTAATCTCAGATCTAGAAACATTAGCGTACAGTTAGGAACCCTAATCGAATACCGGGAAACCTTAATTTTAAATTCGGGAATCCTAAACCTTAGTTAGGAAACCCTAACCCTAATTAGTAAGCCCTAAAGTGATTAGTAAACTTTAATATGTTTAGTAACCTTTAATATAATTTGGAAACACTAATTATATTTTTGAAATATTAATTTTCTATTTTAAAACCCTAATTAGAAAATCCTAGCAAATTGAAGTTGTAAAACTTAGGGTTAGAACCCTAAGGGTTGGATCAATTGTCAAGAATGCCATTAAAATGATAATGCAAATGACCATAGTGCCCTTTTCACATTCTTTAATTGGTAACTTGTAAAATTTGACAATAACTTTAGTTGTTCACCAACTAATATTGACTTTGTGACTTAATTTCTCCAGCAAATCAGTTCAATCCATCAGCCATATACAATTCATCATGATATATATAGATTTGAGAGAGAGAAAGTCCACAAAATTGCTCATTTGCTATCTTACACTCAACCTACTCTCTCTCTCTCTCCAAACTTCCGAAATTGTTAAGTGTTTCAGCCATATAATAACCTCCTAGAGCACCTAGATCAGTTAAAGAGATCAAAGATCAAGTATTGGACAAGAGAGGTATAAAACCTTAAAACCTATTTTGATCTTGTATACTTAGAAAATATATGTGTTTAAAATCTTGCTAAGGGATGTTTTATGATGATCTATCATAGATCCATGCATCAAAGTGGGTAAAAATGTTGTTTTTCAAAAACTATTCAAGAACATAATTTGTGGTCTGACAAGCTAATGTTAGAAGCCACAGATTCTTGTATGTTTATGAATTTTCTTGTTTTAAGTTTTAGATCTGTAGTTTGGTATGAGATCTTTGATCTGGAAGTGGAATCACAGTCAGTTAATGTCTAGATTTCATGTTATTCTTGGTCAAAACCCGTTGACCGGGCATGACCAGTCGATTTCTGGGTACCCCAGAAATCATAAAACAGTGTCTGACAACATTTTGTAAGGCCAAGATCTGTCAGATGATTGAAGGTTTGATGTTTTTCTAACTAGATTGTAGTTTGTTATACAGACTTTATATCTAGGCCTTTAGATCTTTTAAATAACAAACATGCGGGATGTAGTGGATGGTCAAACTTGGCCATTCGGTCACGACTGCAGTTTCTGGAAAACCCAGAAACTGTATGAACAAGTTTTCTGACATCCTTTGACCGAGCTGTATATGGTGATTTTAATGTTGTTTGACTGATCTGTTGATATAGTTATGTTCTATGACATTTGGACTATAGATTTGAACCATAAGAACACTTAACTAATGGCTAGATCATGGAGATAATCGAGCCCCAAAAGGGACCCTCGAAAGCTGCTGGGTTTCTGGGTTACCCAAAAAACCCAAAAGCTGTCTGACAGCGACTTTGGGAGATCAGATCTCCTTGTGTTTGTTGTATGACTAAGATGATGGTTGGTTGTTGTAGTGTTACATAAACACTACACGATCACAATTCAAGCTAGTCAAGATCTTGATTACACTGAGAATTATAAGCGGTCAAACGTTGACCCTTGAGAACTGAGCTGTCAGTGTTCTTGAGGCTCAAGAACACCACCAACGACGGTTACTGTCGCTATAGCCTTCAGCGACGGTTTCTAATATTTTTAATTTCTGATTTTTTGGAAATTAATTAAAAATAGAAAATAAATTCTAAAAATTACAAAAATAGTTTTAAAAATTATTTTAAATTCTAAAAAATAACTTTTAATTATTTGGGATATTTTTCATTAATATTTATAATTATTTGAATATTAATGATATTTTATTTATTTAATTAGTGTATTAAATAAATTAGAGAAAAATAATTTTAATATTATAAAAATCATTTTAAATAAGAATAAAGTGTTTAAAAATATTTTGAGTTATAAAATGTAACTTTTAATATTTTTGAGTAATTTTCATTAATAAATTAATATTAATGGTAATAGATTTATTTAATTAGTATATTAAATAAATGAATTAAAAATGGTTTTATCAATTTAAAATCATTTAAAAATGAGAAAAATAATTTAAAAATAGTTTAAGTTATAATTAATGACTTTTAATATTTTGATAATAATTTCATTAATAATGGTGATGGTTTAAAAATAATTTTAATTATTTAAGTAGAATATTGATGATTTAAAATATTTTAATTTATTTTAAATAACTTTAATATTTTGACAAGTAAGTCATTAATATTTTAATATTATTAAATATTAATGATGATGGAATTAATTAGTATTTAAATCACTTAAAAATGATTTTAGTGTTTGAAAAATTATTATAAATTATAATAATTGTTTATAAATTATTAAAAGCTTTCGAAAAATATTATAAATGATATGACTTATCTAAAATAATATTGGAGCTTTGAGATTGAGTTTAAGTGACAATAATTGTGTTAATTGCCGGATAGGGTGACTAAGACACCAAAATAAGACCGAAGTCTAACCAGACTGAACTAGTTAGACTTGACAAGTGTTTATATAGGTTATAAACACTAATGTGGATATGTGGTAATGTGCTTAGGAGAAAGATTGGCTGTAAATTACAATGATACGTGTTATAAATGATTGTGCTAATTATGAAACCGATATTGTGATTATAGGTCTTTCAAATACAGATAAGTATATTGTGTAGCAGTAATCCACGGAGAAGGCATGTTTCCTAACTCAACCTTGAGTTATATCTGTTTAAATACTATGGTGGTTAATTATTGATGATTAGACCACATCCAAGAATTTATTGTTGATTATTCACAGTTAGTGCATGTTTAATAATTCAAACTGAATTACTGGTTCTGAGAATATACTTGGAGAATATCTGTTGTTGGATACTTACATCCGTAGAAGCTATTATTGATAGTACAGATAATTTCTGTCTATTATCGAATTGTGTTGGGAACTGTCTTAGCTAATTATTTTGACTAGACGAATATTTGTTAGAACTTGATAGGTTCGAGAAGAGAATTCAATTATTATTGACAGATCGATGCCAATTACTTCGGCTAGATCGAAAAGTGATTAAATATTGAAATCATAGTATTTCGTTGTTAAATCAAATTCTGATTCAAAGACTGAGAAGAACAACCTTTTATATAAAGGGAACATTGTTGGTCGTATATTCGGCCTTTGTGCGCGTGTAAGTATTATGCATAATATAGGGTACAAGGAGTTGGCCGCTTTAAGTACTTGCAGAGGGGTATAATTTAATCTTTATGATTATCTGATACACCTGGGTATATCAAAGTCCAATCTTTGATAGTTACTCAAGAAGAGAAGTTCAAGATCCAATGGATCGCTCAGCATAAATCTGGAAAACATTTCACTTTGTTATTGCGTAGAATTGATTCTTGATTATTCAATAGAATATCGTAGAAACTTTGAAAGCGTTGTACTCTTTTATTATTAGATTATTGTGTTGCATAGAATGCGAGAAGACTTGTTCAGCTATTTCAAAGTTCCCCAAACTTTGGTGTTAATCTATCAAATTAGATAGTTTGTTATTATTGATTCTTATACATTTATTGTATGTCTTAACTTGCGGGAAAAATTTGTTGCTCACCCTTGCTAAATAAAACATTTCAGCTAGGGAAGAAGAGGCCAGCGGGTCTAAGAAGAACAAAGGCAAAGGCAAAATGCTGGAGTAGTATATGATGAACATTATTATTATTATTATGTTGTAATTGTAAACCCTTTTTGGTATATCTAAAGGGTATGTTTGTAATGTTAAGGTTAGATGACATGGGATGATGTTGTTAACCTATTAATTAATGTTATGTAAGTTTATATTCATCAATGAATGGGTAGTTAGATGTTATTTATATTGTGGATCGTGAGCACCAAACTCGGGAGTCAGGTAACCCGGATTTGGGGGCGTCACAGCTTGTTCCCTGCATAAAATTGCATATGTGAGAACTACAACCAGTATCCAATACCCAAAGTAGAACAATGATTTACAGAAAGATTTATTTCAATCATGAACAAACATGTATCTATAACCGAAGTTTCACTAAGTTTATTCTGGTTAGCTTCTGCAAGATACTCCTTACAGTTCCTTTTCCAGTGTCCAGACTTGTTGCAGTGGAAGCACTCTTTTGTTATTCGCATCAGTTTTCATCTTATTGTCCTTAGTTTTTGTCTTTCATTTTACCTTATTAGTTTTCTTCTTTTCAGAAGAACCTTTAGTCCTCTTCATTTTCTTGGAAGAATCATCTACAAGTAATACTTGGTCTTTCTTAGTTGGAAAATGACTAGTTGTTTTCAACATGTTAAGCAACTTAGATAGGCTGACATCTAGCTTGTTCATGTGAAAATTCAAAATTTGAACGAGTCTGGGAGTGACTGTAAGATTAAATCTTGACTCAACTCTCCACTCATTACAAAACTCAGTTGTCCCAATTGTTCGATCAAATTGATCATTTTGAGGACATGCGTTTGTATTTGTAATTTAACAATATTGGCATACATTCATTTTATTAATCATCAAATTAATTTAGGTCTTTATTAAAATGGTGTCTCCTACTATTTTCATCAAACTATATGACCCTCCATATGCAGTTCGACAGATCTTGTTTAAACGACTTTGTAAAATCCGCTTAGTGAGAAATGATCCTATTGCCATAAATATACAGTCTTGTGTATGCACAATAAACTATTGATTTTTTTAATAGGCAGATAACTCTTGTCAATTACATCCACTATGTAACTCCTTTTTGTTTAGCCTCTTAGATTATGATGGTCAAGTGTGTGCACATCTAAACTAAAATAATATAAGTCAAGTCAATACTAGTATTTCTATATAAGTGGATAGAAAAATACGGTCCTTATGTGTGCACAACAAAACATGTATTGTTCAATTCCTTATAAACATAAAATGTAATAAAGTCAACATCTCAAATACTTAATATAAAGCATTGTGTGTGCATAACAAACCTATATTAAATGTTTGATACTCTATTACTTCATCATGCTAATAGGCTACGTTCAACATTCTAAAAATTTTGCATTTTTGAATTACTTGGGAAGGGTTCAAGTGTGCTTAAATGTTTTAAATATCCTTTTGATCCTTTAAATTTACGTTTTACCTATATTAGCGAAGATTGATATGAGAAGAAGGTTGTTAGAGTTGATTTTGAAAATCTTTTATGAGTATTTGTTTATATGGTTTTATCTAAATCATGACTAGTTTGAACATTTGGATACACACACACACGCACTTAATGGATTATGAGTAGATGTGAAACTGATGAATATGTTAAAATTCTAGGCTTTGCATATTCTTGAAAATTTTGCTTGAGTTATTGTTTTAATAAAATCTTTATAGTCACTATTCAATTTGTATTGATTCATGCTCGAGTAGTTGCTAGTTAGAATTAATTTTTGTTCTTAGTGTTTTGTTTGAGGAGAAACAACGATTTAATTTTGGGGGTATTTGATGAGTGTTTTATACCTATGAATTAGATATCTTTAGTTTAATGAATTGTGAGTTTTCAGGTATTTTTCGTTCTTTTTTATGTGGTTAATTGATCTTGTGTAGGAAAAGGGAAAATCGAACAAATATATGAAAAATGAAGCTACTTGGGTAAAGCTGTGTCAAAGTGGAGCTGAACGATTCGAGCTAGGCACGACGAAGCAAGACACAAGTAAGCGTTGACATGACATTGGCATGAAGACGCAAGGAAATGCCATTTGGATATCTTTTAGAGTAAAAGATACAAGCAAATGCAAGAAGATAAGATGAAATGGATCAAAGTTTGGAGTTGTCATGTTTGAATTTTGATCTTGCCATTTGAAGCCCAATTTTGACCTTGATCCAGCCAGTAACTCTCAATTCGTAAAACATGAAAGTTGTAGATCTATTTTTTAGCTTTTCAGAACATCTTGAATCATCCTAATCGGAGCTCGGACGATAGAGTTATGACTGTTTACTATAGGACGTCGAAGTAGAAAATTGAATGGCGTGGCCACGCCAGTCGCTAATTCATTTTCGGTGCGACAACGCTAAAACACCAGAAAGTTAGTACGTCAGCATCCGAAATATGAAGAAAAATGGCAAAGCAGTGCCGGTGTCGGGCCATACCAAGATTGGATGCGTTTTTGCATGCTTTTTGACTTCCAATTGGATTGTTTTTCCTCTTAAGCTATGGATTTGACTTGTAACCTATAAATACCTATCAAGACACATGATTTGGAGACTTACAACCACCTAGAGGATTAACATAATTAGTAGTATATTAGAGTAGGAGTAAAATTAGAAATAAGGAATAAAGTTAGTTATGATGGAGGATTCAACGCGAAGGAGCAAAGATTGAAGGCATAGATTGGAGACCGTGCTGCATATACAGATTTTTATTCTCTTTCTCTCTCCTTTTTATTCTTGTAACCTTGGATATGATGGATTATGTTATGGATTTAATTTTTTTCTTTCAGTTATGAGCTAAATTTTATTTAAGATTGCAATTGAACTTGATGCGTAGTTTAAATTAAGTTTGTTTCCTTGTTGATTATAATTGATTATAATTGGATTGTCTATCATATTTTGTGTTTTAAAGTTAAATTACTTGGCCAGTGATTAGCGTTGTAATCTATATGAAATTGCGAGATGGAGTATAGATTTAGTTTTAGAGGTATGTTAGCATATGTTTGTGTTTTCTGCATCAGATGGAATTCATGATTCATATATAGGATAGAGATATACCTATATGCAATATGTAATCTAAAGAGAATCTATGCTTAAAATCCTTGTTAATTTAATTCACATAGAGATATGGTGAGTTATTTAGCTAGTGTGCTTTTTCTCAATTTTGTTCCTTTGTGGTGGATTTAGGAAGGATTTGTTTATAGGATCCTTGAGAGAGACTTGTAAATATTAATGAATTCTCGGTTAACAATTCAATATAGCTGATATAATTTAATAAGAAGTGAAAAGGTTGAAAAGAACATTGACGGAAATTGTAATCTTAAATCTGATTTTAATCCTTGTCTTTATAATAAATTAGTTGTTAATTTTAATTAGATTTTATTTTATATTTTAAATCAATTGTTTAAATAAAATTAATTTGGTTAACAGTTAGTATTTGGTAATTATCTGTGGGAACGATACTCTTCTTACCATTATATTGCTAGTCGATCGTGTATACTTGCGTGTATTTGCTAAGAATAAATAAAGTAAACAATCGACCATTACAGTTGATTACGATGAAGAAATGATGGAATCATCAAAACACTGTTAAAATACGGTGTGATATGATAAAGTCATAAATTAGGGATGTTATTAGACTGATCACCTAATTATACTCTATGGAGGGTTTACAGTCTTTGTGATTGTTGATCATATTAGAGAGTTCTTAGTCTTTAGCTGATGAATATTTTAATTAGTTCATGGTCCTTACAATCACTCAGTTATCTATCTAAAAATATTGAGATTCATGTGAGTAAGAATGTGACGAAATTTATGGACACTGAAGTCCAAAGCTAGACTTTTTGTGACGTTACGTTGTTGATTCTAAGTATTTTTGAAATTCTAAGATTCTTATATGTAATGTTAATTCAGTGACTGAGATTTATACTTGTGCTTATAATTCTAAACTCTTTAAACTTGCTGAGCAAATTTGTTGCTCATTCTTGCATTCTATTTCAAAATTTTAGATAAGGCAGAAGGATCAAAAGGATGCGGAAGATAATGATAAAGGGAAGAAAATAGTTGTTAGGAATAATGAATCATATTGATGTAATAGATTATGTTATATTAATTTTTGTAATAATGTAAGATACATTATGATGTAATCAAGTATTAAATTGTTTAAGGAGCCGAGATGTGGAAATATGTAATTTCATTCACGTGAATTTTGTTGTAAGTGAGTATAATTTATACGAGGGACACGAGGAAAAATTAATGAATATTTTCATTATTTTTGATAAGACGTGTGGAATGAATGAAAAATTTATGCTTAAATATTAAGCAGGTGATGAATGTATTTGGATAAATATGCATCAAATCAGCTGTAGAGAGTGTAGTGGTTTGGGGGCGTCACATGTGACATAACTTTATTTTATAAAAAGTGGATCTAAATTGTTTTCTATTTTTTTTGCATTTTGTGCTAAAGTTCACACTCAATTTAATTGTTCAATTCGTATCTTACGTATTGACAATGCTAAAGAATATTTTTCCATTATTTTATCTTCTTTTATGACTCAAAAAGGGAATGATTCATCAATCCTCTTTGTTGGGCCATAATACTTTTCATATTGGGCCAGACCGAATGGGCTCGTCCTTTGGACTATGTCACTTTTGTCATATTGGGTCAAATGATTTGGGCCCCGTTACTTGACTATAATATTGGGCTTAGTCATTGGATTGGTCCATTATGTAAGCTGTCACTTATCCCATCTTTGACCGGTAATCATCACAAAGGGTAGTAGTTGACTGTTATGTCTGCCACCTTTCTGCATGACATTAATGAGGATGGGACTCCGATTACCGGCGGGAGGTAACAGTGGTAGCAGGTAGGGAAATAAGCTACATACTTTCGGCTGAGATGACCGGGGGTGAGGGGAGGTGTCAGGAGATAGTGGGTGGCACGGTAAATCGGGTCTAGGGAACGTATGGGGAAAGGATCACAAAAAGAAAGAGGTAACAAAACACAATCCTATTATTTCACTCTCACTCATACACTAGTCAATATTTTTCCTCCATTGTTAACCTTGTGATTGCCTGTACTGACTCTCACGCTGGAGCTATCCCCCGACGGTCAGGCCGTCAAGCTTCTGGTGTTGACTTGTTGAACTGTGCAGGGTCAGAGCGTCTTACGTGATTGGGACGCGGGAGAAGATCTTGGCGTTAACATTGTTAACCTTGTGATCGCCTGTACTGACTCTCACGCCAGAGCTATCCCCCGACGGTCAGGCCATCAAGCTTCTGGTGTTGACTTGTTGAACTGTGCAGGGTCAGAGCGTCTTACGTGATTGGGACGCGGGAGAAGATCTTGGCGTTAACATTGGCGCTAGAAGGAGGGCTGAGTTCTAGTGTCCTGAGTATTTTTCAATCACACATTGTGGTCGTTCTACGTCGGTATTTATGGGGAAGAGTAGAACACCTACACCTGAGGGGCAGCCGATGGCTGCCAGTGAATCAATACCGCGAGTATCTGTCAAGGGCCATTTGGGACCTGCACTAAGTGTTCATGCCAGCACGGCGTCTAAACGATCGCATGGAGATTCTCGTCCGAGGGCTGTGAGCAAAGGCAAGAGAAGGCTAGTTTTCACAGCAGAGAAAGGGTCTGGTCATGGCCGGAGACGAGTAGAAGGCACCTCGCCTAGAACTCGATACCGGGATGACCAAGATGAAAAGGCTGCCCGCTTGGCTAAGATGGCAGACGAAGCTGATAGGGCTATGGAGGCACTGGAGAAGCAACGACAGGATATAGCTGAGCAGATGTCTCGAATGGCAGATTTGAGGGACGAAGCGTCCAGCTATGTCCAATCTGAAGAACGTGGGCATCGGAGTGGTAAAGAACCTGCTCATTCAGGGCGTGAGTCTCGGGGTCAACCTCGAGAAAGAAGAAGGTCCAGAAGCCCTACTCCTCAAAGATCGAAGAGGGCACATCACCCTGTCGGTTCTAAGGAGCAGGGTCGAAGCGAACGAAAAGGTCGATCCAGGGATCGTACTCCTGAGAATACAAAGAAGGCGCTCGTTGTTGTGCATTCCCACCACGGCAGCCGGGTTCAGAAATGAAGCAGATCTAGGGGTCGTACCCCCGAAAGTCCACCGAGGGCACTCCGCCCTGTGGACCATCGTCATCGTAAAAGCCCCTCGAAAGTTGGGGGTTCTATGGCAAGAGACCGGTCCATTCAAAGGAGGGAGGAGTCACCAGAAAAAGTAGCATCGTCGCAACCCGAGGGCGTGGAGTATCTAGTTAAAGAGGTAAAGGAGCTTTGGAGGCAGCTTGCCGAGGTACAGAAAACGAAAGATACTTCGGGAAAGAAGACATCCCCTTTTTCCGCGGAGATTCTGAAAGAAAAAGCTGACCCCACCAAGAAGTTGCCTCACATTGAAAGTTATGACGGATCGGGGGATCCCTATGACTATAGTCAGGCGTTCGACCGACTGATGGATTATTATGACTTTAGCGATGCTGCTAAGTGTCATACTTTTGTCACGACACTCAGAAAGGATGCTAGGAAGTGGATGGGGACTTTGCCTTCGGATTCGATTTCATCTTGGGCGGACATGTGCAATAAGTTCCACGCTCGCTTCGGGAGCAACAAAAGGAGGGGGAAACCAACTGGCTCGTTGGCTCAGGTTCGACAATATTCGAATGAGTCTTTGGGCCAATATGTGAAGCGATTCCATGAAGCAGTCGGCCAAGTGACAGACCTGAACGATATACAAGCCGTGGGACTGTTTCAGAATGGGTTAGATCTGATCAAATCAGAGAAGTTGGTGAAGAAATTAATGTTTCATCACCTGAAGAGTCTCGCAGAAGCCTTCGACAAAGCGGAAGGTTATATTGTGGTAGAAGAAGCCATGAATAGCCTCAAGCGCCCTTCTTCAGATCGGCTTAAGGAGACAGATCGGGACATAACAGAGGGGGACCAGAGTAATAATGAAGGAAATAAAGGTCGTCATGACGGCGGGTCAAAGAAATACAACAATAATTGGAGACAGAGTGGAGGACGCTCGTCCGCTCCAGCTCAGAGGGTAAACAAGACGTATACTACACTCAACGCTGACAGAGCTGTTATCTTGGATCAGATTAAAAATCAACCTATCTTCGAGCCACCCCGAGATAATATTAAGCCCGGGAAAGGGAATTCTCGTAAGTATTGTGACTATCATCAAGCCTCGGGCCACGATACGAACGACTGTGCTAGTTTGAAAGATTTTATTGAGAGAAAGGTGCAAGACGGGGCTTTAGTTCATTATGTGGCTGCCAGAACGAATCAACAGCAAGATAGAGGACCTGTTCAGGCAGCCCAACCAGTTCAGCAAGTGTTCCCCACTCCTGGACCGCCAGCAAGGCAAGTGATAGATGTCATCACTGGGGGTACTTCGGGCAAGCTTGTTGAAAAGAAGCGCCGAAGTTATCTGGATTCGGTCATGTTGGTGGCGGGTACCCTCCCGAAGACTGACAGACCCTTACCGGGTACGGTAATTTCCTTTACAGATGAGGACTACCCTTCGGAAACCATCGAACCGCATGAGGGATCATTGGTGGTGACGGCACAAGTGGGTTCGGTGGATATGAAACGAATGATGATCGACAATGGGTTTTCTGTGGATATCTTATATGCCCATGCTTATCAGAGGATGCATCTTGATGGGCAGAAGATGGAGATCGGGCATGAGGCCCCTTTATATGGCTTCAGCAACGATCCGGTCAAAGTGGCTGGAACCATCGAACTGTCGGTTATCTTCGGTACGGCCCCCCAACAGGTAGAAATTATTTGCAAATTTTATGTTGTATATGTGGATTCCGCTTATAATGCTATTTTGGAGAGGCCCACTTTAACTGCTTTACAAGCTGTAACCTCAATCCCTCATTTCAAAATCAAATTTCCTACGGCTCATGGGGTTGGGGAGGTAAAAGGAGATCTGGATCTGGCCAGAAGATGTTATAGAAATGCCGTGATCACTTCGGGAGTAGGGGTGTCAAAGCAAAAACAGACCATGGCAATAGAGATCGAACCCTTCACGGAAAGCAGCTCAGAGCCGTTGGTCATGCCAGCTGAAGAAACAGAAGAGATAGAGCTCGTCCCGGGCAAGGCAGACAAGACGGTGAAAATAGGTTCGGGCCTGCCGGAACCTCTCCGGACTAACCTCATTGAACTCCTGCGATGTTATGTTGACATCTTCGCATGGGAACCTCAAGATATGCCAGGAGTGAGCAGGGATATTGCTGAGCATCGGTTGGAAGTGGACCCGTCGAAGAGGCCAGTTCGGCAAAAGAGGAGGATCTTTGCGCCTGAGCGCCAAAGAATCATCGATGAAGAAATTACGAAGCTGCTAGCTGTTGACTTCATCTTCGAGATCGACTATCCGCAGTGGATGGTAAATGGTCCAGAAGTAGAACGAAAAATGGCGAGTCTGCATCGACTATACAGATCTGAATAAAGCTTGTCCAAAGGATTTCTACTCGTTACCCCACATTGACCAGCTCATCGACGTAACTTCGGGGTATGCCTTGTTGAGCTTCATGGATGCATTCTCTGGCTATCATCAGATCTCCATGTGTAAAGAAGATATATTGAAGACGGCGTTCATTACGCATCGTTTGGTATATGCCTATAAGAAAATGACCTTCGGTCTCATCAACGCCGGGGCCACTTACCAGAGGATGATGAACTATGTCTTCAGGCATCAATTGGGCAAGAATATGGAAGTATACGTGGATGACATGATTGTTAAGAGCATGTTGGTGCACAAACATCTGGATGACCTGGAAGAATGCTTTCAGACAGTCCATCATCACAAATTGAGACTGAATCCTGTCAAGTGCACCTTCGGATTAGGGGCTGACAAGTTTCTGGGTTATCTGGTCAGTCAGAGGGGAATTGAAGCCAATCCAGAAAAGATTCAAGCGATCCTGAACATGAAGACTCCTCATTCATTTAAAGATGTTCAACGTCTGACTGGAAGGATTGCAGCTTTGAGAAGGTTTATGTCCAAATCGGCAGAAAGGTGTTTGCCATTTTTCGATACGTTGAAAGGGCCGAAGAATTCCAAGACGTTCCAATGGACTTCGGAATGCGAAGATGCCTTTCAGAGCATCAAGTCCTACTTATCTTCGGCGCCTTTGTTGGTGAAACCCGCTCTTGCTGAGCCTTTGTATTTGTACTTAGCAGCTAGTTCGTTGGCAGTAGGGGCAGTTTTGGTGCGAGAAGTTGGGGGTAAGCAGCACCCGGTTTATTATGTAAGTCATGTCCTTCGGGATGCTGAAACAAGGTACCCAAACATTGAAAAGTTTTCTTTTGCTTTAATAACTGCTAGTCGAAAGCTTAGGCAATACTTCCAGGGTAGGTTGGTAATAGTCTACACAGATCAGCCTTTGAAGAAAATTATGGGCAAACCTAAGGTATCGGGGAGATTAGCTGCATGGACGATGGAGTTATCTCAATTCTTCGTTGAATATCATCCCCGAACCGCCATCAAGGGGCAAGCCTTGGCAGATTTTGTGGTCGAGTGTTCGTTTTCTGAAGCTGATGAAGTTGTGGCAGAAACTGAAGGGTCTGACAGCATAGTCGCAGTTCTTCAGCAGAAGCAGAGTTCGTGGACGCTGTATGCAGATGGGTCCTCTACCACGGACGTCAGCGAAGCAGGGATTATTCTGACCAGTCCGGAGGGATTCAAGGTGCAACAGGCCATCAGATTTCAATTTAAAGCGACGAACAATGAGATGGAATATGAGGCAGTGTTGGCGGGATTGCGACTAGCTAAGAGTCTCGAAGTGCAAAGAATAGTTATCTTCAGCGACTCTCAGTTAGTCGTTAAACAAGTCTCCGGGGAATACGAAGCCCGAGGTCATAGAATGATCAAGTATTTGGCGGAATTGAAAGAACGGCTTCAGTATTTCCAGTTCTACGAATTTCAGGGGGTCGAACGTAATGACAATTCCATTGTCGATGCACTCTCCAAATTAGCCACTACGGATGTTAACGTTTTTGATGGGTCGGTTTACTTGGAAATTCTGTAACATCCTAGTGTTCATCATGAATCGGTAATGTGCGTTGACCGAACCAACTGCTAGTTGACTCCATATCTGGAGTATCTGGCAGATGACGTTTTACCTTCGGATCAGATGCTGGCCAAGAAAGTCAAGTACAAGAGTGCTAAATTCGTTCTGATAGATGGGGATCTGTTTCGAAGGGCCTTCTCGTCTCCACTGTTAAAATATTTGACTCTGTCTGAAGCTGAATATGCTCTTCGAGAAGTTCACGAGGGCATCTGTGGCGACCATATGGCTGCTAAGTCATTAGCCTACAAAGTACTTCGTCAGGGGTACTACTGGCCTACCATCTTCAAGGAAGCGACTGAATACGTCAAGAAGTGCGAGAAATGTCAGCTCAACAGTCCGATCCCACATCAGCCACCAGAAGAGCTATACTCAATCTTATCTCTCATACCCTTTGCTGTCTGGGGGGTTGATATACTAGGTCCGCTACCAAAAGCAAAAGGTCAGGTCAGCTTTGTTATAGTTGCAATCGACTACATGACCAAGTGGGTAGAAGCAAAACCGCTTAGGTTAATAACTGAACAGGAATGCTTAAAGTTCATCAAGGAGTCGGTAGTATTTCGGTTCGGAATTCCTAAGGTGGTGATTTCAGACAATGGACGTCAGTTTGTGGGATCAAAATTCGAAGCATTTTTGAAAGAACTGGGGGTCCAGCACAGAAAGACTTCGGTAGCTCACCCTCAGTCTAATGGACAAGTCGAAGTGACCAACAGAACGCTGCTGAATGGAATCAAGCGCAGATTGGAAGAAGCAAAAGGAAGATGGTCAGAAGAGTTGCTCAGCGTGTTATGGGCCTATCGGACCACTCTGAGGACCACAACAGGAGATTCACCTTTCAGACTGGCCTACGGTACTGATGCCTGAGTCCCAATTGAAATTGGATCTCCAAGTCTTCGAGTTAGTCAGTTCAAAGAGATATACAATGACGAAGGGCTGAAAGCCAATCTTGATTTACTTGAAGAAGTCAGAGAAACAGCCTTGATCAAACTAGCAGCCTATCAGCGAAGAGTAGCTAAGCATTATAACAAAGGGGTAAAGCTTCGCAGATTCGAAGTAGGGGATTTCGTTCTCAGAGAAGTTGAAGCATCTACACCCCAGAATTTGGGAAAACTGATGCTGAATTGGGAAGGGCCGTATGAAGTCATAGAAGTACTGAAGCCGGGGACTTATCGGTTGAGGGCCTTGGACGGATCAGATATCAAGAATACTTGGCATGCAGGCAGGCTTCGAAAGTATTTTCAGTAGATACAATGTCAGACACCGAAAGTCTGTAAATGTTTAAGTCATCATCAATAAAAATTCACTTCTTCTCAAACAAGTCTTGTCTTCGTTGCTGTTAATGTCACCGGTGTAAGGAGGTTCGGGTGGACTCGCTGACCATTCGATGGTAGCCTCATCGGCAGGTGGTCCTTATGAGCTTGTCGGGCCCTTCATGGTAGGCAAGTGTCATCCTTAAGACGTTGTCAGGCCCTGCGTGGTAGGCAATTGTCGACCTTTAGACCTTGTCAGGCCCTTCGTGGTAGGCAAGTGTCATCCTTAAGACGTTGTCAGGCCCTGCGTGGTAGGCAATTGTCGACCTTTAGACCTTGTCAGACCCTTCGTGGTAGGCAAGCGTCATCCTTAAGACGTTGTTAGGCCCTGCGTGGTAGGCAATTGTCAACCTTTAGACCTTGTCAGGCCCTTCGTGGTAGGCAAGTGTCATCCTTTAGACTTCGTCAGGCCCTTCACGTTAGGCGAATCCCCAGTGAAGCAGATCTACCTCACACTTTGGTAACGAATAAGTATTCCTTTACTTTATTACCTAAATTTTTCTAAGTGTTGAGTTCGGAAGGCCACATTATTTAACTTTATCTTATCTGTTATACCTAGTTGCTAATTAACAGTTTAAGTTAAGTCCACGAAGGAGCTTGTACATTTTTCAAGCTGAATCGATATTGAAGTATTGATAAACAGTAAATGCACCGAAGTCATAAGGAATAATGTTGATATTTCATTTACATAATATTGTTTACGAAACGATAGACACTTTTACAGAAATCCTACAGCTAAGGGAAAAGAAAATCATCTTCAGGAGTCAGCTTCGTCTTCCGAAGAGTCGAGAATGGTCGGATCAACCTTGGCTGTGACAAGTCCTTCCTTGTCTTTGCTTCGGCACTCATCATATCCATCCGAGAACATTTGGACAATCTCCTCGTTCAACTCAGCTGATTTCTGATATTCTTGTTGAACTTCTCTCCAAAGATTTTCGGTCAGAGGGGGACCCAAATCTCTCAGAGCACGAAGTTCTCGAAGCTCCTCTTCGAGCTTTGCCCGTTCCTTCAGATGTCTCAAGTCTCTAGCTTCGAGTTCATTCACTTGCTGCGCCAGGCTCTTGTTAGTTTTCACCATTGTTTCGTTTTTTTCCCACAAGAGCTTCATTTCTACGAACCAGGTCTATGTTCGTACTAACGGTTATTTGGTGGGTGGCTTCGACTGTCTCCAGTTTCTCTTTTAACTTATTCAAATCCTTTTGGAGGAATTCGTTATTGAAGAGAGCGGTACCATGGTCCCTTCTCTCTTTGCTCAGAGCCGACGTTAGAATAACGTTCTCTTGTCGGGCTGCGTCTTCTTCGGCTTCGGATCCTTTATATCGGGGAAGAAGTCTCCTGAAGACAGCATTTGCCTACAGACATTCAAAGACAGTCGGTGAATTATTAGAAGAAGCACACAATTTCCCAATATTCGAAAACTTACTCACCTTAGCCTGGTAACGCATGCCTTCTTCGATTAAATCCCTAATCGAGCTGTTCCCGAACTGATGGTCATCGGTCTCCCGGACGAAGGAATCGAACAGCTGAAAGGGAAAGTTTGCATTAAACTCTAGTCATACGGTGGGAGAAGATGCAGCTTCTCGCCTGAAGGCTGAGGGGGAAGATTGTGCCGGAGAGGGCATAGATGGTTCGGGAGGCGGTGGTGGTTGATTGTCGGAAGGTTGTTTCCTTTTGCGGGACAGCGGTGTAGATTCGGTTTGTTTTTCTAACTCATCTTCAGAAACCTGGATCTCCACAGGAATGATGATCAGAGGATCGACTTCAGCAGTGGGAATCCGGAGTTCGTCGGCAGACAAAGGAGTTACCTTGGTCCTCCTCTTCTTGATACGGAGGGCTTGCATCCGCTCCTTTACAGGCATATCAATCAAACTTGCTGCAGAAGCGGATTGAGATTCTTGAGGGTTTGTCCGGACTTTCCGAATAGCCCTTTTCTTTCTTCGAAGTCGGTTAGGTTCCTCTTCAGTGATGAAGTGCGCCGATTGATCCTCGATGTTCTGATCCTCGGAGACCGAAGGCTCCTCAGGGGGGATTTCGGCGGAAGGCGACGAAGGCTTACCGGAGAGGTACCTATCCAGATCCTTTCGATCGATCGAAGTTGGTTTGATAAGAGGCACTGCATATACAAAGAATCAGTTTAGACACTACTAGTATAAATCAATAGACTATACCTTGATATAAGTCAACTCACATTTGTGGTCATACAACCACGCTTGCTTGCTTAGGAGTCTGAAGCTCCATTCCTTCAAAGGTATCTTTTCTATAATATGCGTCATTTCTCTTACACGCTCCTCGAATTTATCTCCGAAGTCTGCAGAGACGCGATCAGAAGTAGTTCAGTCCGGAATAGAAGAGATTTCAGGCCCGTTGACGAAGAACCATTTATTGTGCCATCCTCAGTTGCTCGAAGGAGTGTCCATTAGAGACCGCTTCTCGATTCTGGCATTGGGCTTAGAGGCTATTTTGCTCAGCACCTTGAAGCCTTTTTCCCCAGACTTCCCCACCAAGAAGAGGGTAAAGAAAGAATCAACAGTGGGAGGAACTCCTATCTCGTAGCAGAAGGCTATATAAGCCAGTATATGGATATATGAATTCGACACCAATTGGGCGAATCCAACTCCGACGAACCCTAGGAGGGTGATCAAGAAGGCGTGAAGGGGAAACCTTACTCTCTTATCCAAAAACGTTATTGGAACGGCGGTCCAACCGTTGGGGCGCTGGTACATTCTTTCATGGGAGGATGCGGTCCTCACCCTGTGGGTATCTGGTATTTGATAGTGAGTCCGAATATTACGGAGCTCGACCTCAGTAACAGTGGAGGGGGTGTTAGCGTGAGGAAAATCTTCCTCATTCTTAAAAAATTCGGAGGGGTTTGGAAATTGTTCAAGAAACGGAGCTTCCTGGGTATCAATTTGGAGGTTTGAGTTCAAAGCCTCTTTGTCAGGGCTTAAATGGGGGGTCACGGTGGTAATGGGGGTTACACGAAGTGGAGAACTCTTATCAGAGCTTTGAGATGCCATTGTTGAGAATTCGTAGAGAAAATGAAGAAATTTGAGGAAGAGAAGACAATAAACTCTTGTAGACTCGAAATAGCAAGGAACCATCCAAGGTGAATGGATGGCAGCTCTTATAGTGAGTAGTCTTTTCAAATTTTGCACGAAAACCAAGGGCGGCACATTAATTGGAGGTAATGATGTGAGAGAGGAAGGGGTAACGTCCGATTTTGGTTTTAATGGGTTATCCAGAGTGGGCTGGCGTTCATTGGATCTTCATTTTTCGTCCTTAAGGCTGTTGGGCATGTGCCATTTGGGCTTCTAGATTCACTTGAATTAGCGATTGTTACTTATCAGTTGGACCTCGGTGAGATTCCTTTCTGCCCCTTTGGTTTATTACAAATCCCTTTCACTATGGACTTACACTATTTACAGTCTTCCACTAAACATCATGTTTAATAAAAGACTGGGGGACAATGTTGGGCCATAATACTTTTCATACTGGGCCAGGCCGAATGCGCTCGTCCTTTGGACTATGTCACTTTTGTCGTATTGGGTCAAATGATTTGGGCCCTGCTACTTGACTATAATATTGGGCTTAGTCATTGGATTGGTCCATTATGTAAGCTGTCACTTATCCTATCTTTGACCGGTAATCATCACAAAGGGTAGTAGTTGACTGTTATGTCTGCCACCTTTCTGCATGGCATTAATAAGGATGGGACTCCGATTACCGGCGGGAGGTAACAGTGGTAGCAGGTAGGAAAATAAGCTACATACTTTCGGCTGAGATGACCGGGGGTGAGGGGAGGTGTCAGGAGATAGTGGGTGGCACGGTAAATCGGGTCTAGGGAACGTATGGGGAAAGGATCACAAAAAGAAAGAGGTAACAAAACACAATACACAATCCTATTATTTCACTCTCACTCATACACTAGTCAATATTTTTCCTCCATTGTTAACCTTGTGATCGCCTGTACTGACTCTCACGCTGGAGCTATCCCCCGACGGTCAGGCCGTCAAGCTTCTGGTGTTGACTTGTTGAACTGTGCAGGGTCAGAGCGTCTTATGTGATTGGGACGCGGGAGAAGATCTTGGCGTTAACACTCTTGTTCTTACATTCCTCAACAAAATGGAATGACTGGAAAAAAGAATCATTTGATGGAGGTTGCACAAGCACTTCAATTCAAGATGAAAGTACCCAAAATATTTTAAGTTGGTGTCGTTTCCATTATTTGTTATCGAGCAAGGATCTTAAGCTCACCCTTATTGAGCTCACCCCGAGCTCATCCTGCCTTTTTTTTTAAAAAAAAACATAACTAATAAAAAATGTATAATAATTTTTGGAATTGAAAGTTTTTTTAAAAAAAGTGTTTTGGGTGTGATTTGGATACATATAACAAAACAGTGTTGTACAGACTGTATAACACTGTTTTGTTATATGTACCCAAATCACACCCAAAATACTTTTTTTAAAAAAATTTTAAATTCCAAAAATTATTATACATTTTTTATTAGTTGTATTTTTTTTATAAAATAAAAAAAGGCAGGGTGAGCTCAATAAGGGTGAGAGCTTAAGAAATGGACTGATTTGTTATCTTATTAATCACATGTCGTCTTCAATTCTTAATAGTAGTCTCACTTTATTTTATATTTATCACAATCATTGTTCTCTCTTTCTCCACGAGTATTCAGGTGTACTTATTTAGTTCATGATATAAGGCCAAATATTTCAAAGTTAGACCCTAAGTCCCTTAAATATGTATTTTTGGGTTATTCCAGGCAACAAAAAGGTTACAAGTGTTATTCTTTTAACTTGGGATTGTATATCGTGTCAGCAAATATTACATTTTTTAATTTAATGTCTTCTTCTCTGAGTCATCCTCGCATTCCCTTTCTTTAAGTGAGTCTGAATATGAGTTCTTGGTATATAGAGTGTGCTCCTTGTCATCTTTTGCTAAGTATCCTCATCATTCTCTACCAATCACCTATGTATATTCTCGCAAGGCTCACGCTATTGCAATGGATCTTAATGTTTTGACATATTCCTTTCGTCTACCTGGTTCCAATCTTAATCTTCCCATTGCATTGTGTAAAGGTACTTGTAGTTGTACTTCTCATCCTATTTGTTAGTGAAGAAAATATAATTACACGCAATCATATTAATTAAAAACGCAGAAACATGTCATAAATCATATTAAAAAAAATTCTGCAATACCAGGAATCAACTTTATGCGGTATTATTAATTGAGTAAGGTTTAAAATCATATCGTATGAAGACATTAACTATTGATTTAATCTTCAAGTTTCAATTCTTCGTTCTTTCGCGCTCCTTCAATTCTATGTATCAAACGCAAACTACTCAGTGTATGTAGCACTCCAAAGGTGATCCACTAAAGGAATATAGATGAAGAAGAAGTAATTCAGGGTTATAGAAAACCCTAGGTTGACTAATCTTTTTCTCTCTCCCTCTCTCCTCTAAACTATTTAGGCTTAATGTTATAATAGTAGTAGTAGTGTAGTCAACCTTAATATATAACAAGGTCTCTCCTTATATAGTCAAATCATCTTTCTTAGCTCTTTATGATTTAGGGTTTTTAATCTAAATCCTAAATTATTTAGGAACTAAATTAATAATAATAATAATTCTTATTAATTTATAATTAGTATTTTCTAAATACTTTATTATAAATATTAAGCTATTTAATTTGTTCCATCATAGTTAAAATTAAATATACTCAATTTACTTTTATTTGAGCCAATTACTTCTAAATCAATATTTCTCTTTTATTGTGTAAAACTTTATGTTTAATATTATGTCGGTAGTAGAATAAATAAAATTAGAACTATTCCAATTTTATTTAAACGAATTAAACTCTTTTAATTTTTGTAAATAATTAATATAATTAATTATATTTATTCTACATCATGAGTGACACCTCTCAACATATCATGACTATCTAGATAATATGAAATCAACGTTTAACCACAAAGAACATATTCAGTAAATAGTTACCGTACAATTAAATCATTCTACCACATAATGTCCCAATCAAATATAAAGCGTGAAATTACCTGTCAAGTTTTATTTATTCGATTATATGCATTTTAATTTTCAGAAGCACAACTTTAGTTAATGCAAATTAGAAATCCTTTATATTTTCCATTCAACTCTGACAAGGGATTTTAGAGTTGTCACTGATCGAATCGCATATGACATTATCTCCATTTATTGGAAGTGATAGATCTTTTGTTAATCATTCACCTACCTCTATGTACAGTTTGTTATACCCGAACATACCCTTTTATATACCCAAATTGTCTTAAGGAATATGATAAAGTATAACTCATAATACACAATGTACTATGATGATCTTAAGTCCAACGATCATTTGTACTACTATCACTATAAGAACTTCTATTGACAGGTATGTAAAAACTCCATTATGTGTTCCTTTAAGCGAGTCACGTTCAGTGAACTTATTCTTTTTGTGTGTGTGTTAAGTTTAGTGAACTTATTCTCTAATAAGCACCTACATACATGCTTTAGTATCTCCATATAAATGATTATAAAATCAATCATTCTCTTCAAAAGAGTAAGCATAATATGTACTAATTTGTTCAGATTCACTAACCCCATATTAGTGATCCTATGATTAGGAACGTTCTAATTTTGAACTGTTTAGATTTTAGGTCTCATCAACATGATCTCATCATGATTCTAAAAGTATTGCTCCAAATTAAAAAATTATCACAACAATTAATTATAACCATTAAAAATGAATAAATAAATGCCTTTAAATAAATAACTTCTTTTATTAATAAATAAGTAAAATTACAAAGTAAATGCGATCACATCAAATGTGATTGGCTTGAGAGCATACTCCTTTCAATCTCCCACTTGCACTAAAGCTAATTGCCCTAATATCTAATACCCAACTTCTCTAACTTATATTTAAATTGCTGTTGAGATAAAACTTTAGTAAATAAATCTGCAATATTGTTCTAAGAGTCTACTCGATCTATGGTGACATCTCATCTCTCAATGATTTTTCTAATTAAAAGAAAGTGCTGTAATATATGTTTGGATTTATGATGAGACTTATGTTGGTTTGCAGAATTTGGAACAAACATAAAATCACCTGTATAAATAGCGAAAGTATGACAAAAATCGAATTTAATATTTTCTGCAATCCTAGTAATCACCTTATGCGATATTATTAATTGAGAAAGGATAAAAGATATACCTTATGAAGATGATTATCAAACGTTAGCTACTCAGTGTGTGCAGCGCTCTAAAGGTAATCCACCAAGAGATGATTATTGAAGAAACAAATTTAAGTTTCTCTAAACCTTGGGTGGCTAACCTTAATTCTCTTTCTCCTAACTCCTTAGGTTGCGGAGAATTATAGAATCCCTATAGCAATTAGAATGTGTGTAACCCTAATCTATCATAAGACTTCTCCTTATATAGACTAATCCTTTTCCTAACTCTTTAGAACTTAGGGTTTTAATTTAATTCCCAAATCATTTAGGAATTAAATAATAATAATAATAATAATAATAATAATAATAATAATAATAATAATAATAATAATAATAATAATTTATAACTAGTATTTCTCCAAATTGTTAATTATAAATATTAAGCTATTTAATTAATTTCACTAATAGATTAAATACTTAATTTATTATAATCAAGCCAATTACTTCTAAAATAATATTTCTCTTTTATGGTGTGATCCTTTAGGTTCAATATTATATTAGTAGTAGAATAAATAAATTAGAAATATTCTAATATTATTTATAATGAATTAAACTCCTTTAATTCGAATATAAAAAAATAATATGTATTCTACATCATGAGTGACACCTCTCAGCATATCATAACTATTCAGATAATATAAAAGCAATGTTTAATCACAAAGAACCTATTCCGTAAATAGCCACTGTACAATTCAATCATTCTACCATACAATGTCCCAATCAAATATAAAACTTGAAATTTCTGTCAAGTTTTATTTATTTGATTATGTGACGCCCCCAAATTCAGGTACTTGAAACCCGAACTCGGTGCATTATGATACTATTTTTATGAGTGAAATAATACTAATAATAATAACAATAATATAAATTTTAAACTTAATTTACATATCAGAGTCTAAATCCCAGGTACGCAATTTTTAAACATTCATTACATGATAGATAATAGGTATCAAAGTCTTAATATCATCTAACTATTACATAAAATATCATAAAACTTATTCGATCAGCTTTCCTTTCCCTTTGTTCTTGGAAGAGCTTTCTGGTTGCTCACACTTAGCTGAAAATATTTAAATTAAGCAAGAATGAGCATTTGAATGCCCAACAAGTAATAGCAATAATAATTATTAGTTGAAAAGAGTAAATATTTTTTTTGAACGACACTTCTACAACGAATCAACAGTTGTGAAGTAAGCTGAAACATAACAATTCTATTTCAAATTTTGAAACTGAGTATTGACTATAAGTGGAGATCAGTCGACAAACTATGAACATTATTTTCTATTTTTGAAAAGGTTAAACAGAACTTCATCTGTAAATTGTCATAACTTACAGGCACGGGGGTGATCAGCCCGTTATGCCTTGTATTGATCAATATTACATGCAAGAACGAGATTATCGTTCATCTTATCCACCTTTAGCGCACAAAAGTTTCCCATGTACGGGATGTTCATACTTAGTCGGGAATCTGAACCAAAATAATCTGGTTGGATACAATAAAGTCCTATCTTGTACAACAATATTTTTAAGTTTGTGTCTAGCCGAATCAAATAGCCTAGACGACTTTTATGTCAACGTATACATACTAGAAACTAACTAGTATGTATCAAACATGTGATTAAATACAATGATTATCCAAGCGAGGACACTTGTATAACCATATTTAGAAATTAACGAATAAAATAAATATCTGGATTATACAATAATACTGTGTTGATAAACAATAATCGAATAATTTAAAAACTTGTATGAATACAAATGTTTGGATATATAATCAATAACAATAGATTTAATAATCTGGTATAACGATAATATAATTCTAAAACTTTCTTACTCATGTCCATTGCATAAAGTATATGCAAAGTTAGGATACTTGCTTGAGCTACTGGTTACAATAACGTAACTTAGTTTTATCTTTTATGTCAAGACCTATCATTAATATGATCATTTGTTCGATTAGAATAACATATCATATCACACAGTACTGCTATTTGCAGTCAGCACATAACCTAATCACATTGTCACATATGTTTAACAGTCATTGGATCACAAAGAAACACGTATCTAGTCAAATTATCTAAGTCAAGATCAATTTCTGAAATATTTCGGTGTACCGACGACTTTATCGGGTAATTATCGAGTCTAAAACTCTATTCTGTAATTCCATATTCAATTAGATAATTTAAATATCAGTCATATTATTTTTCATAGCCTTATAATAATTTTTAAATAATTATTATAATATATCATGATTTTTCAAACACTGTAATCATTTTTAAATGATTTAAATATTAAATAATTCTATTATCATTAATATTTAATTAATATTAAATTATTAATGAAACTATTGCCAAAATATTAAAGTTATTTATAATAACTCAAAATATTTTTAAAACATTTTTATTACCTTTAAATAATTTTTAAAATATTTAAAATCATTTTTAAATAATTACTATTAATATTTAAATATTAATGTATTATTTATCAAAATATTAAAAGTCATTAATTATAACTTAAAATATTTTTAAAATATTTATATCCTTTTTAAATGATTTTTAAATCAATAAAATCATTTTTAACTATTTATTTAATATTATTATTAAATAAATCTAATATCATTTAATATAAATTTATTAATGAAATTTACCTTTAAATATTAAAAGTTATATTTTATAACTTAAAATATTTTTAAACACTTTATTTTTATTTAAATAATTTTTATAATATAGAAATCATTTTTAATCCAATTTATTTAATATAATTATTAAATAAATCTAATATCATTAATATTAAATAATTAATAAAATTTATCTTAAAATATTAAAAGTTATATTTTATAACTTAAAATATTATTAAATACCTTATTATCATTTAAAATAATTGTTAATATACTAAAATCATTTTTAATTAATTTATTTAATACATTTATTAAATAAATTAAATATCAATAATATCCATATAAATATTAATATTTATGAAAAATCTGTCAAATTATTAAAAGTTAATTCTTATTGTAAGACCCCGAATTTTATGAAATAAAAGTATTCAATTTTTCTTATAATTACTATTCAGTAAATGGTTAAATTGATAAATGTTAAAGTTAAGGGTGATATATGATTTTTTTTCAAAATACACAAGTGGTTATAAAATAATCATTGTTGTCGGGGAATATTCGTTTGGTCGTGGAATATTCTTTCTGTCGGGGAATATTCGTACGACGGCGCAGCTATTTGTGGGCCCCATAACGAATAACTGTCGGGTGAAGAAAACGACAAATTTGAGTTTTTACAAATAACGGCGTAGTTGTTACCGTTAACACTGTTGGAATACCCGGTGGTTAAAATACAGTAATACGCGTTATTGCACAGTAGCACACGGTATTGCATAGTATTTTTGAAATTATTGATTCTTACGTAAGAAGGCACTACTCAATAATTGTTACAGTAATTACTGTTCAATATTTTATTTTATTGATTCAATAATTGCTACGTTGAAATTTTGTATTATTGTTGTTCAATAATTGTTGCTGCACAGTATTTCCCATTATCAGATCAATAATTCATATTATTTGAATAATATTATTAGATAACATTATTGGCAATGTCTAGAAAGTTCTGTCTAAGGAGAGGTTTGGTCATCTAATTGCGCGCCAGTAAGGAGAAATTCTTATTGGAAAGCCCCCTCTTTCCTGGGAACGACCTGGTTGTCATAAATGTGATTCTGTAATATTATTTGTGAATAATTAATTATTGATTCATATGATAAGGAAATATTTATTTTATGTGGATATAAACGAGGGATATATTTTTGTGGTTAAAAATGAAGGAGTTAATGTTGAGGTTTTTATCAGTATTTTTGTCGGAATGGTGGTATTAAAAATCAGGGTTTTTGAGATATATTGCGGGGGTTATAATTTTTAATCCGACCGTTGGATCGTTGTGATTTTTGGATATGTTATACATATATAAGTTGAGTATATGCCCACAAATTTTGAACCGTTAAAAATGAACGTATGATTTATTATGAATTTTACGAGATGACTGGTTCAGAAATTGTTGAATTTTCAGAGTTTATCATTTTGGTGGAAAATTCTAGAATTGGTAGGCCCCACTTGTGGTTGGTGAAGAAATGTGCTGAATTATATTTCAAATGTGGTGGGTGGGAATAGTAGCAGGTAAAGCCATCAGGTTGCAGGTCAAACCTACCAAAATTTTCCTATAAATAGAGGGCTAAGTTAGAATTGAAAATCACACCAGAAACATAAGCTTTCTCTCTTTCTCTCTCTAGATTATTGAGTGTATTTTGTGAGTATTTAGATACTCTGTGAGTTTCTATTCATCAGTGCAAGTTTCCTTCAGCCTTATACCGATCAGAAGTACTGCTCTTTTGAGGTAAGGGATAGTAAGGGATAGTAAGGGATATTAAGGAATTTTAAGGGTTGTTATGATTTTCAATTTCGTAATTTTTCTGATCTTCAAAAATTATGGAAAAATTTGAAATGATATTTTGATGAGTTTTATTGATTGTGTCCAAAAATGGTGATTTTTGGATGTATAGATTAAGAGTTATGAATTTTACGGGAAAAGACTATTTTAAAAGTAACCGCTTATAATTCCTTGTGGTTAACTCCAAAATTGATGAAATTTTTATTGGGAGTACATGTATATGATAGAAGTATACTCTGTAAATTTCAGAATTTTTAGACAAAAGTACAATTTTTGATAAATGTCTAAATATTCGGCTATTTTGGCCATATGAAAAATAGTAAATGACTTTTAAAAATTCTGAGAAAAATATATGTTCACTATGGGACTATATTATGCTAATTCCCAGAAAAGAAATATTTTTAGAACTGATTTGGTATTTTTCATAAAAATGGTCTAGTTATGAGTAAATGAATTAAATATGTTTTGTGAAGAAAGAAAATTGAAAAATAGGATTTTATGGCTTGAGAATCCTATATGAGGTATATGCAGATTTTTGATGAGGGTTTTGGTTATTGATGATGAAATTGTAAGAGTTGGCATTTTATGATGATTAAATGCATTAATTAGTAAAGTGTAAACAATTAAAATAAATTGTTTATAAATTTAAGTAATGTTATTCTTTCAATATCATTATACCGAAATATTGGTATGAATTTTATTGTAGAATTTCTATCTTTTGTGTCGGGGTTACTATTCATGAGTTACGAATATTACTCTTGAGATTAAAACTATATGTTGATCATATTATTTTTATCATCATATATAACATTTTTATAACCTTGATGTTGAAATTCTCTTTCGCTTGAGTGTAAAGATGGGTAAATTATTGGTATGATCATGACTATGGGTTCTCTTTGGCCAGTAGTGCAAAGTTGAATTGTGACTGGTATGATCATGACCATTGAATTTATAAGTGAATATCTTTAGCTTAAGTGCAAAGGTGAATTGATTAACATGGTTATAATTATTGTTTATATAAATTCTGAAATGATTATATATTTCTTTGAGATATTAATATATTTGGCCTGTAGTGCAAATATGAACTGTTGATGAATATATTTGGCCTGTAGTGCAAATATGAATTGTTGATGAATATCTTTGGCCTGTAGTGCAAAGATGAACCGTTGTTGAATATCTTTGGCCTGTAGTGCAAAGATGAACTGTTGTTGAATATCTTTGGCACGTAGTGCAAAGATGGTTTGTTGATGAATATCTTTGGCCCGTAGTGCAAAGATGGATTTGTTAGTATGATTATAAACAGGAATTGTGATTTGGTATAACCATGATCTTTGATGTTTCAGGTAAAGACAGGTGATGAAAATATTCTTCGTCCTGGGTGCGAAGAAAAATTTATAGTCACAATTATGATTATGAGTTATTCATATGATTGTGGAAAGGAACTGTTGAGTGATGTTACATGGATAAAATATTGTTGGTGGATTTTTAACATGGAGAAGATAATAGACTTTATAGTCTATTTGACTCTTCTAATGGATTGCATGTTCCGCTGCACTATGGTTGAAATTTTTATCATTTACCATATGTTCTAAATCTCTGATTTATTATTGATGAAGGCTATTGATAATTTAATTATCTTTAGTCATGATATTCTTTACTGAGCTAGTTGTGCTCACCCTTTTGCTTCACATTTCCTTTCAGGTAATAAGAGTGTAGCTGGGTCGAGCGGGGGTAACAAGGGAATAGAACGGTGGTCATCATTTAGTAGTTATATTTGGTGAAGAAAATAGGGTGAGGCGAACCTAACGTTGGAAGGGTGTTTTGTCACTGTCATACAAGATGTCTAATAACATACAACCTCGTGTCATCATAAGACAGGGTTGTGCTCATCCACTTGCTGAGTATATCTATGGGCACTACCTATATACTCTTGGTGTTTGTTTGAAGTATAATTCTCAATTAGAGACAGTGGAGATAATGATAAGTCAAGAGAAGACTCACCATTGGGAAGAATATGATAGTAATCTTCTCGTTTTTCTTTGGGGTCTATTGGGTCAACCAAGGATAATTCTGTGGCCATATGATATCTATCATAACCTAGATGTGTGGCCTCCCATGTACGAAGGTTTCCTTGAGCACTTCCCAAAGATTCTAATTTCTAAAACAGTTTTTGACTATACCTTTATGTAAGGTGTTATTGTGAGGTGATGTCCACGGTTGGAACATGAGTCACATTTGGTATATATTTGTATCCAAACTCACAGCATATGTGTTGTTGTATTTTGCACGACAATTATTGTAATAAAGTTGTAGTTATTTTCTGTACCATGTATTTGACGACTCAGAATGGGTTGGGTGGAATGGACCTATTTTGGGGTTGTCACAGGTGGTATCAGAGCTTAGGGATATGATCTCTGACGGAGATCGGGGAATACAACTAGGAAGGGAGAGATGAGTAAATCCTTCGCTAGTGTGTCCTACCTAAGCTTATTTGTTGGTCAGTCATAATATTGGGATATTATGTGATATGTTAATTTGTTTAAATTAACCCTTGTTTTGAAGCTGTATTCTAGAATGATATTTGAAATACAGGAGATGAGCAATGGAGAAATTATGATGGCAGGGAAGATGGAATCTAAAATGAAAGGAAGGTATTCTCAATTCTTTGAAATACCAGGTACGTAAATTTCGAGGACGAAATTTCATAAGGAGGGGAGATTGTAAGACCCCGAATTTTATGAAATAAAAGTATTCAATTTTTCTTATAATTACTATTCAGTAAATGGTTAAATTGATAAATGTTAAAGTTAAGGGTGATATATGATTTTTTTTCAAAATACACAAGTGGTTATAAAATAATCATTGTTGTCGGGGAATATTCGTTTGGTCGTGGAATATTCTTTCTGTCGGGGAATATTCGTACGACGGCGCAGCTATTTGTGGGCCCCATAACGAATAACTGTCGGGTGAAGAAAACGACAAATTTGAGTTTTTACAAATAACGGCGTAGTTGTTACCGTTAACACTGTTGGAATACCCGGTGGTTAAAATACAGTAATACGCGTTATTGCACAGTAGCACACGGTATTGCATAGTATTTTTGAAATTATTGATTCTTACGTAAGAAGGCACTACTCAATATTGTTACAGTAATTACTGTTCAATATTTTATTTTATTGATTCAATAATTGCTACGTTGAAATTTTATATTATTGTTGTTCAATAATTATTGCTGCACAGTATTTTCCATTATCAGATCAATAATTCATATTATTTGAATAATATTATTAGATAACATTATTGGCAATGTCTAGAAAGTTCTGTCTAAGGAGAGGTTTGGTCATCTAATTGCGCGCCAGTAAGGAGAAATTCTTATTGGAAAGCCCCCTCTTTCCTGGGAACGACCTGGTTGTCATAAATGTGATTCTGTAATATTATTTGTGAATAATTAATTATTGATTCATATGATAAGGAAATATTTATTTTATGTGGATATAAACGAGGGATATATTTTTGTGGTTAAAAATGAAGGAGTTAATGTTGAGATTTTTATCAGTATTTTTGTCGGAATGGTGGTATTAAAAATCAGGGTTTTTGAGATATATTGCGGGGGTTATAATTTTTAATCTGACCGTTGGATCGTTGTGATTTTTGGATATGTTATACATATATAAGTTGAGTATATGCCCACAAATTTTGAACCGTTAAAAATGAACGTATGATTTATTATGAATTTTACGAGATGACTGGTTCAGAAATTGTTGAATTTTCAGAGTTTATCATTTTGGTGGAAAATTCTAGAATTGGTAGGCCCCACTTGTGGTTGGTGAAGAAATGTGCTGAATTATATTTCAAATGTGGTGGGTGGGAATAGTAGCAGGTAAAACCATCAGGTTGCAGGTCAAACCTACCAAAATTTTCCTATAAATAGAGGGCTAAGTTAGAATTGAAAATCACACCAGAAACATAAGCTTTCTCTCTTTCTCTCTATCTAGATTATTGAGTGTATTTTGTGAGTATTTAGATACTCTGTGAGTTTCTATTCATCAGTGCAAGTTTTCTTCAGCCTTATACCGATCAGAAGTACTGCTCTTTTGAGGTAAGGGATAGTAAGGGATAGTAAGAGATATTAAGGGATTTTAAGGGTTGTTATGATTTTCAGTTTCGTAATTTTTCTGATCTTCAAAAATTATGGAAAAATTTGAAATGATATTTTGATGAGTTTTATTGATTGTGTCCAAAAATGGTGATTTTTGGATGTATAGATTAAGAGTTATGAATTTTACGGGAAAAGACTATTTTAAAAGTAACCGCTTATAATTCCTTGTGGTTAACTCCAAAATTGATGAAATTTTTATTGGGAGTACATGTATATGATAGAAGTATACTCTGTAAATTTCAGAATTTTTAGACAAAAGTACAATTTTTGATAAATGTCTAAATATTCGGCTATTTTGGCCATATGAAAAATAGTAAATGACTTTTAAAAATTCTGAGAAAAATATATGTTCACTATGGGACTATATTATGCTAATTCCCAGAAAAGAAATATTTTTAGAACTGATTTGGTATTTTTCATAAAAATGGTCTAGTTATGAGTAAATGAATTAAATATGTTTTGTGAAGAAAGAAAATTGAAAAATAGGATTTTATGGCTTGAGAATCCTATATGAGGTATATGCAGATTTTTGATGAGGGTTTTGGTTATTGATGATGAAATTGTAAGAGTTGGCATTTTATGATGATTAAATGCATTAATTAGTAAAGTGTAAACAATTAAAATAAATTGTTTATAAATTTAAGTAATGTTATTCTTTCAATATCATTATACCGAAATATTGGTATGAATTTTATTGTAGAATTTCTATCTTTTGTGTCGGGGTTACTATTCATGAGTTACGAATATTACTCTTGAGATTAAAACTATATGTTGATCATATTATTTTTATCATCATATATAACATTTTTATAACCTTGATGTTGAAATTCTCTTTCGCTTGAGTGTAAAGATGGGTAAATTATTGGTATGATCATGACTATGGGTTCTCTTTGGCCAGTAGTGCAAAGTTGAATTGTTGACTGGTATGATCATGACCATTGAATTTATAAGTGAATATCTTTAGCTTAAGTGCAAAGGTGAATTGATTAACATGGTTATAATTATTGTTTATATAAATTCTGAAATGATTATATATTTCTTTGAGATATTAATATATTTGGCCTGTAGTGCAAATATGAACTGTTGATGAATATATTTGGCCTGTAGTGCAAATATGAATTGTTGATGAATATCTTTGGCCTGTAGTGCAAAGATGAACTGTTGTTGAATATCTTTGGCCTGTAGTGCAAAGATGAACTGTTGTTGAATATCTTTGGCACGTAGTGCAAAGATGGTTTGTTGATGAATATCTTTGGCCCGTAGTGCAAAGATGGATTTGTTAGTATGATTATAAACAGGAATTGTGATTTGGTATAACCATGATCTTTGATGTTTCAGGTAAAGACAGGTGATGAAAATATTCTTCGTCCTGGGTGCGAAGAAAAATTTATAGTCACAATTATGATTATGAGTTATTCATATGATTGTGGAAAGGAACTGTTGAGTGATGTTACATGGATAAAATATTGTTGGTGGATTTTTAACATGGAGAAGATAATAGACTTTATAGTCTATTTGACTCTTCTAATGGATTGCATGTTCCGCTGCACTATGGTTGAAATTTTTATCATTTACCATATGTTCTAAATCTCTGATTTATTATTGATGAAGGCTATTGATAATTTAATTATCTTTAGTCATGATATTCTTTACTGAGCTAGTTGTGCTCACCCTTTTGCTTCACATTTCCTTTCAGGTAATAAGAGTGTAGCTGGGTCGAGCGGGGGTAACAAGGGAATAGAACGGTGGTCATCATTTAGTAGTTATATTTGGTGAAGAAAATAGGGTGAGGCGAACCTAACGTTGGAAGGGTGTTTTGTCACTGTCATACAAGATGTCTAATAACATACAACCTCGTGTCATCATAAGACAGGGTTGTGCTCATCCACTTGCTGAGTATATCTATGGGCACTACCTATATACTCTTGGTGTTTGTTTGAAGTATAATTCTCAATTAGAGACAGTGGAGATAATGATAAGTCAAGAGAAGACTCACCATTGGGAAGAATATGATAGTAATCTTCTCGTTTTTCTTTGGGGTCTATTGGGTCAACCAAGGATAATTCTGTGGCCATATGATATCTATCATAACCTAGATGTGTGGCCTCCCATGTACGAAGGTTTCCTTGAGCACTTCCCAAAGATTCTAATTTCTAAAACAGTTTTTGACTATACCTTTATGTAAGGTGTTATTGTGAGGTGATGTCCACGGTTGGAACATGAGTCACATTTGGTATATATTTGTATCCAAACTCACAGCATATGTGTTGTTGTATTTTGCACGACAATTATTGTAATAAAGTTGTAGTTATTTTCTGTACCATGTATTTGACGACTCAGAATGGGTTGGGTGGAATGGACCTGTTTTGGGGTCGTTACACTTATAACTTAAAATAATTTTTAAAACTATTTTTGGAATTTTTTAATAATTAATTTATATTTTTAAATGATTTTTAGAAAATAAATTAATTAAAATAAATAAAACTGTTGCTATAGCCTTTAGCGACAGAATCCGTCGCCTTAGGTATTCTTGAGGCTCAAGAACATTCTTACGCTAGTATCGAGTTAGTTATTTTGACTAAACATTAAACACTGATCATGTTGTTTCTGGGCAAGCTAATGATTAGAGGTTGTAGTACTAATGTCAGACTACATGATCCAACAACAAACATGGCCAACAAGCATAATACCAACGAGATCTAAGCATGCAAAGTGGCTGTCAGAGTTGTTCTTCATTTATGGGTTACCCAGAAATGAAGAACAATTCATGCAGTCACTTTTGGGTTTCAACAACTTGCAATCCTGTTAATGGTATTGTGAAATAATGATTTCAGTGTGTAGCCAACATGCCAAGGTACATATCTATTACATAAAATCACTACAACAACAACAGATCAAACATATCTATGCCGGTCAAACCATGTCAGATGACATGTTCAAGCGTTTTCTGGGTTACCCAGAAAACAGCTTTCATGCTCGTTTCATCAACTTTGACCAGCCACTGAGTTCAAGCTACTTGATATTTTAGTGAAACAAAGGCATGATATTGTAGATCACATAACCGACTACAACTTAGATGTAACAAAAATAACAAAGCAACAACAACAAGCAAGATCAGAGGCCACAAAGTCATTGTCAGACGCTTCTGGGCAAATCTGGATTACCCAGAAAATCGAAAGTGAGACACCCCCAAAATAGGTATACATCACCCATCTTGAGTCGCCAGATACATGGTACATAAATTCAAATACAACTTAATTATACAACAGTCGTGTAAAATACGATAAAACATAGCTAAGAGTTTAAACAATAATATTGTCATCTAGACAATATCCACACTCAATGGTATCCTCATTACAATTATTATCACATTATTCCATAGAATAGTGAGGACTACTAAAGCCATTTATCCTGGACCATCACTCCATTCCCCGACTCGTCCCAGCTATATTCTCATTTCCTGAAGAGAACAATGAAAGAAAGGGTGAGCTCAACTAGCCCAGTAAGAAATATTATGACTAAGATAATGCAGAATAAATTATCCTTAGCCTTCAACAGTATAACAACTGATAGAATACAATAGACAACAAATTTTAGATCAACAACTGCAGCGGAAATAAGTAATCCATTAGAAGAGTCAAGTAAAGTATAAAATCTACTATCTTCTATGATTTAAAAAGTTTTTCATCAACTTTATCGCTGAGACTCAGCTTAATAAATAAAATCGAATCATCCCTACTCCACGACTAAGGATATTCATGTAATCATCAATGATCATGACTATACCGAATAATCCCTGGTCATAATCATACCAACAACTGTCCACCAATGAACTACAGGCCAATGAGGGCTTTTACCACATCATTCGTCATATTACGGTCATGATTATACCGAATAATCCCTGGTCATAATCATACTAAGTCCATCTATGCACGTAAGCCAAAGATGACTTTCATCACAATATAAGCATGAGGATGATGACAATGACATAATAATTCAATAAAACAAGTTTAAGAATAAATTTTAAAGATTTATAAATTAATTTATCCAGGAACCAATAACGTCCAAATTGTCAACATGATACTGCTTTGTAGAGTAAAATTCAAGAATGCTTAGAAGAATATTTCCATGAAAAGATACTGGATGAAGCGGAAATATCAAGGATATTCCACTAATTTCATGGAGTATAGAAGCTAAAGCTTTAACTAACTGAGTATAATAGAATATATGAAACTGCAAATGGATTTTCGCCCGCCATGCGGTAATCCACGTAGACAGATCATTTTCACAATTTAATAAGGAATGAATACGAAGGATCATTCACCATGCATGTGGTAACCCACATAGACAGGTTATTCCAACAGAATAATAAAGAATGGAACCAGGTCATGCGTAATCCGCACTGACAGGATATTCGAACAGAATAATAAAGAATGGAACCAGGTCATGCGTAATCCACACAGACAGGATATTCCAACAGAATAATAAAGAATGGAATATCAACATAATTCACCTGGCATGTGATAGACCGCACAGACAGGTTATTCCAACAGAATAATAAATAATGGAATAATAGAAGTATTTCACCATGTATGCGGTACTTCGCATAAATAGGTTATTCCAACATAATAATAAAGAATGGAATAATAGAAGGTCTCTTCATGAATACGAAAGAAATAATACCCCTTACGAGTATAACAAATAATATCCCTTACCTTAGAAAAATTGAATACTGGAGTAGTGAAGTATCAGAATACTTTTCTTCTTTCTCTCTATAGTTTCTCTCTCTAGAGTTTCAGTGAATTAGTCAGAAATAATGAAGGAATGAGCTTCTATTTATAGAAGAACTGAAAGTAGCTCTTGGTCTTAACGAAGGGTCAAAATGACTCTTGGTAATATTGAATAGACAACTACTATTTGCGAAGGGGCAATTAACTCTTGGAACACCGAAGAGATAAGTAACTCTTGGAAAACCGAAAGGACAAGTAACTTTTGGAAAACCGAAGGGACAAGTTACTATTAAAACTTTAAACCAATGATCCATATTGATTTACTATTATAATTTCAATCAACTGTCTGAAAAATTATCACATCTTTCCATGTATTGTACTCAAAAATAATTTGGACCGAAAAAAATATATTTTTCGGGTGAATAGTATCTCATGAATAGTACTTCAAGAATAGTACCCCGTGAATAGTACCCAGACACGAAAAGTGTCCTAGATACCCGAGTGAATAGTAATTCGTGAATAGTATTTTGACACGAAAAGTACCCCGAATACCCGATTGGTCAATATAACCTCCAGACATTAATTATTATCGAAATAAATATCGATTTCTACTAACACTAATAATTTTCACACAATGGAACTATCAATTTTACCTTTAATCAACACGAACTTATTCATTATTAATATTATAATTCACAATATTTAACAATCAGGTCGTTCCTAGGAAAGAGGGGGCTTTCCGATAAGGATTTCTCCTTATTGGTGCGCAATTAGGTGACCAAACCTCTCCTTGACAGAACTTCTAGATATTGTCAATATTACAAATAATAATATGAATAATTTTGCTGTCTCAATTATTGATTTAATAATATATCATATTATGCAGATGATACTGTGACAATAATTGAATCAATAATATGAGAGATATGATACAACAATTACTGTAGCAATAATTGAGTATAACTGAGTGACTTCTCACGTAAGCATCAATAATCAATACCGTGTGCTACTATGCAACCATGCGTATTACTGTACTTTTACTACCGGGTAGTTCAACAGTTTTAACGGTAACACCTCCGCCGTTATTTTTATAAAAAGATAATTATGTCGTTTTCTAACTATGACAATACTTTTGTTATGGGTTCCACCAATGATTGTGCAGTCATACGAATATTTCTTGAACAAATATTCTCTGACCAATCGAATATTATATAACCACTTGCTTACTTTGCAAAATTTATAAATATTACCCACAACTATAACCTTATATCAAATCCACACCATAATATTCAAAAATATATTTCGTGAAAATTATTCTTTATTCATAAAAGTTGGGGTCTTACAACCTCCCCTTCTTATGAAATTTCGTCCTCGAAATTAAGGTACATACCTAGTATGTCGAAGAGATGAGGATACCTTGACTTCATCTCAGATTCTAACTCCCAAGTCATTTCCTCCACATCGTGGTTTCTCCACAAAACTTTGACTTGAGGTATAACCTTGGAGCGTAGAACATGATCCTTCTTATCCAAGATTTTAACAGGTAACTCTTCATACGTTAAATCTTCCTCTATATCGTCTGGTTTTAACTCAATAATGTGGTTCGGGTCTTTCACATATTTACGTAACATAGATATGTGAAAAATGTTATGAACACGAGACATACTTGGCGATAAGGCGAGTCTATAGGCCACAGTTCCTACTCGATCTAGGATTTTAAATGGGCCAATTAAATCAAGGGTTGAGATTTCCTTTATTCATCAACTCTTACTTCTAGAATAACGCCCTCTTGAACCTTCTTCTTCACATCCATCAGCTCTGAGTATGTAGCTTGAGCGGCTTTAACTTTATCGATTAAAGTCGATTCTACTCGTATATTCGCTATCTTCACGTTGGTCTCTAGAGTCTTTAACTCTATCTTCATCATTTGTAAGTTATACGAAATGAGTTTTTTGTTAACAACATCGCACTCGTAAACGCATACGATCTTCTACTCAACGCGTCAGCTACCACATTCGCTTTTTCCACGATAATATTGAATGGTATGGTAGTAATCTTCAACAGCTCGAGCCAACGTCTTTGGCGCATTATACGTTCGTTTTGGGTGAAGAAAGTATTTGAGGGTTTAAGAAATGGGTTTTGTACTGGGGTCAATACAAAATTCGATTTTACGCTCTAGGGGTAGGCTAAGAAGTCTTCAAGAATATGTCAGGAAATTTATTAACAATAAAAATATCATTCAAAACTGTGACCCTCATCCAAGACTTGGTTAACACGTTACATTGATATCTATCAACTTGCCACCATTATTCACGACATCCCCTATGGATATTCTAGCTTCGGTATATTCCAAGACTTGGAAGTCACCAGCGAAAGGCTCAGGGCACTTTACTTATGGCTTAATATAACAGTGATTGACTTTAGTGGTTTGGTTGCTTGAATTCGCATAACAGGTTGGTTAGGAATATGAAAGCTAACAACCTTATGAAAAGCATGAAGGGTAGTTAACCAATCGATTCCTAAAATCACATCAAAGGCAAGTATTTTCAAAGAGATAAGATCGACAGGTAACGTGAAAGTGTCGATTTGAATCAAACAAGATTTATAAACAGTAGAGGTAAAGAAGGTTTCTCCTAACGGAGTTTCAATCGATAAGTCAAAGTTTAATTTCTCTGGAGTTAAATTTAAACGTTGAGCGCAAGCAAGAGAGATAAAAGAATAGGTAGAACCGGTATCTAATAAGGTATAGACTTCGCAATAATTTATAATCAACTAACCCGTGCTAACTTTGTTCGGGTTACTCGCTTTTTGAGAAGTCACGAAAAACGCTCTTCCTGAAACCACCGACTTTGTTTTATCCATATCCGCCTTTGGTGCCACCGTCCCAGCTAGACTTGACTTTGGTGCAGTACAAAATCGGGCTAGGTGACCCTTTCCATAATTGTAACATGCTTTGGACTGCATCGTGCAGCTTGGACTGATATGTCCCTCCCCTCCGCATTTGAAGCATACAATTGGTGGTCGTTCTCCTTCCTTGAAAACGAGTGTTGGTGTTGCTGTCTTTCCATTGTTGTTGAACTTTCTCTTCTTAAAATTTCCACTCCTATTATCTTGGTCATGATTAACACCGAAGTGGTTACCATTTTTGGCATGATAATTTCCCCCGCGATGGTTATCATTGTTCCGATGGTCGTTGCCACCGGTACGATTATTATCGTGTCGTTGGTTGTTGCCTTTTGGTTGTGCTGACTCATTATCGCGCTCCAATAACTGAGCCCTATTCACAACATCTGAATATAAACAAAGTTTGTGAGAAATGAGGTATTGACGTATATCGGGTTTCAAACCTCTTAGAAACATTCGCGTCATTCGCTACTCATTATCGACCAAATGGGATGCAAACTGGGATAACTTCGCAAATTTAGCCTCGTATTGCGACACAGTCATATTGTTTTGTTCCAACTTGATAAACTCCACCTCCTTCATGTGACGAATACTTTTAGAAAAGTACTTGTCGTTGAACAGCTCTTGGAACTTCTCCCAAGACATCTTGAGTGCGTCAGGCTGGGTACGCTTTATAGATTCCCACCAATAATCTGCCTCTTCACGCAACATAAAGGTGGCAAAGGGAACCTTTTGCTCCTCAGAGCATCCCAAGACATCAAATATCTTTGTGATCTGCTTTAACCACGTCTCCGCCTTAAGTGGTTCTGGCTTTCTCAAAAACTCCGGTGGTGGTCCCAGCTCCTTGAACTGCTTAGCGGTGATCGACCGTGGGTTGCCATTATTTTCACCTATATTTTGAACAGGAGTCTCTCTTACTTGATGTTGCATGAATTACATAAAACCTCTAAACATCCCATCGTTCATCATTTGATCGGTGTTGTTATTTACCGGAGGATTATTGTCTTCCTGTTGCACATTATCCTGGGTATTAATCGTTGGCGACTCAATAGTCTCATGTGCTTTATTGTTGTTCTCAACATTTTCAGATGCCATTTTCAAACACTGTCACAAAATAAGGGTTAATTAACATATCACATATTATCCCTATACTCTGACCGACCAATTAAATACCAAATAAACTTAGGTAGGTCATACTAGCGAAAGAATTCCCCGTCTCTCCCCTCCTAGTTCTTGTCTCACATCTCAGCCAGGGATCATATCCCTAAGCTTTGATACCAACTTTGACGCCCCCAAAATAGGTATACATCACCCATCTTGAGTCGCCAGATACATGGTACATAAATTCAAATACAATTTAATTATACAACAGTCGTGTAAAATACGACAAAACATAGCTGAGAGTTTAAACAATAATATTGTCATCTAGACAATATCCACACTCAATGGTGTCCTCATTACAATTATTATCACATTATTACGTAGAATAGTGAGGACTACTAAAGCCATTTATCCTGGACCATCACTCCATTCTTCGACTCGTTCCAGCTATATTCTCATTTCCTGAAGAGAATAATGAAAGAAAGGGTGAGCTCAACTAGCCCAGTAAGAAATATTATGACTAAGATAATGCAGAATAAATTATCCTTAGCCTTCAATAGTATAACAACTGATAGAATACAATAGACAACAAGTTTTAGATCAACAACTGCAGCGAAAATAAGCAATCCATTAGAAGAGTCAAGTAAAATATAAAATCTACTATCTTCTATGATTTAAAAAGTTTTTCATCAACTTTATCGCTGAGACTCAGCTTAATAAATAAAATCGAATCATCCCTGCTCCACGGCCAAGGATATTCATGTAATCATCAATGGTCGTGACTATACCAAATAATCCCTGGTCATAATCATACCAACAACTGTCCACCAATGAACTACAGGCCAATGAGGACTTTTACCACATCATTCGTCACATTACGATCATGATTATATCGAATAATCCCTGGTCATAATCATATCAATTCCATCTATGCACGTAAGCCAAAGATGACTTTCATCACAATATAAGCATGAGGATGATGACAATGACATAATAATTCAATAAAACAAATTCAAGAATAAATTTTAAAGATTTATAAATTAATTTATCCAGGATCCAATAACGTCCAAATTGTCAATATGATACTGCTTTGTACAGTAAAATTCAAGAATGCTCAGAAGAATATTTCTATGAAAAGTTACTGGATGAAGCGTAAATATCAAGGATATTCCACTAATTTCATGGAGTATAGAAGCCAAAGCTTTAACCAACTGAGTATAATAGAATATATGAAACTGCAAATGGATTTTCGCCTGCCATGCGGTAATCCACGTAGACAGATTATTTCCACAATTTAATAAGAAATGAATACGAAGGATCATTCACCATGCATGTGGTAATCCACATAGACAGGTTATTCCAACAGAATAATAAAGAATGGAACCAGGTTATGCGTAATCCGCACAGACAAGATATGCCAACAGAATAATAAAGAATGGAACCAGGTCATGCGTAATCCGCACTGACAGGATATTCTAACAGAATAATAAAGAATGGAACCAGGTCATGCGTAATCCACACAGATAGGATATTCTAACAAAATAATAAAGAATGGAACTAGGTCATGTGTAATCCGCACAGACAGGATATTTTAACAGAATAATAAAGAAGGGAATATCAACAGAATTCACCAGGAATGCGATAGACTGCACAGACATGTTATTCCAACAGAATAATAAAGAATGGAATAACAGAAGAATTTCACCATGTATGCGGTACTTCGCATAAATAGGTTATTTCAACATAATAATAAAGAATGGAATAACAGAAGCTCTCTTCATGAATACAAAAAAAATAATACCCCTTACGAGTACAACAAATAATATCCCTTACCTTAGAAAAACTGAATACTGGAGTAGTAAAGTAACAGAATACTTTTCTTCTTTCTCTCTATAGTTTCTCTCTCTAGAGTTTCAATGAATTCGTCAGAAATAATGAAGGAATGAGCTTCTATTTATAGAAGAACTGAAAGTAGCTCTTGGTCTTAACGAAGGGTCAAAATGACTCTTGGTAATATTGAAGAGACAACTACTATTTGCGAAGGGGCAATTAACTCTTGGAACACCGAAGAGACAAGTAACTCTTAGAAAACCGAAGGGACAAGTAACTCTTGGAAAACCGAAGGGACAAGTTACTATTAAAACTTTAAACCAACGATCCATATTGATTTACTATTATAATTTCAACCAACTGTCTGAAAAATTATCACATCTTCTCATGGATTAATATTGTACTCAAAAATGATTTAGACCGAAAAGAAATATATTTTTCGAGTGAATAGTATCCCGGAAATAGTACTTCGAGAATAGTACCCCGTGAATAGTTCCCCGACACGAAAAGTGTCCCAAATACCCGAGTGAACAATATTAGAATGAATAGTAACTAGGTGAATAGTAACTCATGAATAGTACTCCGACACGAAAAGTGCCCTGAATACCCGATTGATCAATATAACCTCCAGACATCAATTATTATTGAAATAAATATCGATTTCTACTAACACTAATAATTTCCACACAATGGAACTATCAATTTCATCTTTAATCAACACAAACTTATTCATCATTAATATTATAATTCACAATATTTAACAACCAGGTCATTCCCAGGAAAGAGGGGGCTTTCCGATAAGGATTTCTGTAACGACCCCAAAATAGGTCCATTCCATCCAACCCATTTTGAGTCGCCAAATACATGGTACAGATAACAACTACAACTTTATTACAACAATTGTCGTGCAAAATACAATAACACATATGCTATGAGTTTGGGTACAAATATATACCAACTGTGACTCATGTCCCAACCTTGGATAGCACGTCATAATGACACCTTACATAAAGGTATAGTCAAAAACTGTTTTAGAAATTAAAACCTTTGGGAAGTGCTCAAGAAAACCTTCGTACATGAGAGGTCATGCATCTAGGTTATGATAGATATCATATGGTCACAGAATTATCCTTGGTTGACCCAATAGACATCTTGTATGATAGTGGCAAAACACCGTTCCAACGTTGGGTTCGCCTCACCCTAGTTGATTTACTAAATATAACTACTAAATGAACTTTTCTATACTGCTTCGGGAGAACCTCCACAGCTAGAGACCACCGTTCTATTTTTATGTTACCCTCGCTCGACCCAGCTACACTCTTATTACCTGAAAGGAATTGTGAAACAGAAGGGTGAGCACCACTAGCCCAGTAAAGAATGTCATGACTAAAGATAATTAAATTATCAATAGCCTTCAACAGAATTAAATCAGAGATTTAGAACATATGGTAGATGATAAAAATTTTCAACCATAGTTGCAGCGGAACGAGCAATCCATTAGAAGAGTCAAATAGACTACAAAGTCTATTATCTTCTCCATGTTAAAAGTCCACCAACAATATTTTATCCCTGTAACATTAATCAACAATTCCTGTCCACAATCACATGTATAACTCATAATCATAATTATAATTCTAAATTCCTCTTCTCATCTAGAACGAAGATAATTTTCATCACTTGTCTTTACCTGAAACATCAAAGATCATGATTATACCAAATCACAGTTCATGTTCATAATCATACTAATAATTTCATCTTTGCACTACGGGCCAAAGATATTCATCAACAACTCATCTTTGCACTACAGGCCAAAGATATTCCTCAACAGCTCATATTTGCACTACAAGCCAAATATATTATTATCTCAAAGAAATATATAATCATTTCAGAATTTATATAACCAATAATTATAACCATGTTGATCATTTCACCTTTGCACTTAAGCTAAAGATATTCAATTATAAATTCAATGGTCATGATCATACCAGTCACAATTCAACTTTTCACTACTGGACAAAGAGAACCCTAGTCATGATCATACCAATAATATAACCATCTTTACACTCCAGTGAAAGAGAATTTCAACATCAGGGTTATAAAAATGTTATATATGATAATAAAATCAATATAATCAATACATAGTTTTAATCTCCAGAGTAATATTCATAAATCAACTATAATTTGGTTAGAAAAAGAAACCAATTTTGTAGTGAATAGTACCCGTGAATAGTAACTCGTGAATAGTAACTCATGAATAGTAACTCGTGAATAGTAACTCATGAATAGTAACTCGTGAATAGTAACTCATGAATAATAACTCGTAAATAGTAACTCATGAATAGTAACTCATGAATAGTAACTCGTGAATAGTAACTCATGAATAGTAACTCGTGAATAGTAACCCCGACATGAAAAGTTCCAAATTTGATAAAAAGTTCAGATCAATACTTCGGCATAATGATATTGAAGAAAATAATATCATTTAAGAAGAAATAACATCCCTTACTATCCCTTACAATCCCTTACCTCAAAATAGCAGTACTTCTGACTGGAATAACACTGAACGAACTTGCACCGTATAGCAACACTCAAGATATCAAAATACTCACAAGAATACACTCGATAATATAGAGAGAGAAATAGAGAGAAAACTTCAGTTTCTGGTGTGATTTTCAATTCTAACCTAAGCACCCTATTTATAGGAAAATGCTTAGAACACCAAAGTAGAAAATTTAATATAATAATAATATATTTAACAAATTTTCCTTAGCCCACCTTACCATCTGAATTCAGCCATAACACATGTTAATGATGTCCACAAAATACAAAAAAAACGTTTTTCTAAACAAAAATAATTAAAACATCCAAAAATCAATTATTTCAGAACTTCAGAACTTCAATAATTCATAATAAATAGTCCTTTTATCAGAAAATTCAAATCTCGCGAGTTTTTATAGGAAATTCAATTCTCTACAACTTTGCAGAAGAAAGTTTTTCTAAATTCCAAACAGAAATTGACTGAAATCCATAAACGGATGATTTTACAGTCTATAATAAATTTTCGGTCAAGAATTGTGTCCACCAACACACAAAACATGTGTTAAACATTTAATCTAACAAAAATATTTTTCCTCCTCATTTATTCATATATCCCACATTCATTGTAAAAATATCACCATTAATATATTATTAAAATAATATATTTAAATGAATTATTTTATCAAAAAAAGATAAAATATTAATTTTCAACAATTGTCACATTAAAATTTTCTCCAACTATATTCACATAAAATCAATATTTTCCTCATCATATAAATCAATAATTAATTATACACAAATAATATTACAGAACCACAGTACTGGCAACCAGGCCGTTCCCAGGAAAGAGGGGGCTTTCCAATAAGGATCTCTTCCTTACTGGCGCGCAATTAGATGACCAAACCTCTCCTTAGACAGAACTTTCTAGACATTGCCAATAATGTTATCTAATAATATTATTCAGATAATATGAATTATTGCTCCGATAATAGAAAATACTGTGTAGTGACAATTATTAAAACAACAGAAATATAAAATATCAACGCAGCAATTATTGAATCAATAAAATAAAATACTGAACAGTAATTACTGTAATAATTATTGAGTAATGCCTTCTTACGTAAAAATCAATAATTGGTGTAATATCGTGTGCTACTGTGCAACAATGCGTATTACTGTATTTTAACCACCGGGTATTCTAACAGTGTTAACGGTAACAACTACCCCGTTATTTATAAACAACTTACTCTTGTCGTTTTCTTCATCCAATCACTTTCCGTTATGGGGCCCACAAAAGACTGCGCTGTCGTACGAATATTCTCCGACAGTAAGAATATTCCACGACCAAGCGAATATTCCCCGACAACAATGAATATTTTATAACCACTTGTGTATTCCGAAAAAAAATTTATATATCACCCTTAACTTTAATATTTATCAATTTAACCATTTACTAAATAGTAATTATAAGAAAAATTGAATACTTTTATTTCATAAAATTCGAGGTCTTACAATCTCCCCTCCTTATGAAATTTCATCCTCGAAATTTACGTACCTGGTATTTCAAAGAGTTGAGAATACCTTATTTTCATTTCAGATTCCATCTTTCCTGTCATCATAATTTTTTCATTGCTCATCTCCTGTATTTCAGATATCATTCTAGAATACAACTTCAAAACAAAGGTTAATTGAACAAATTAACATATCACATAATATCCCGATATTATGACTGACCAACAAATAAGCTTAGGTAGGACACACTAGCGAAGGATTTACTCGTCTCTCCCCTACTAGTCCTATTCCCCGATCTTCGCCAGAGATCATATCCCTAAGCTCTGATACCAAATGTGACGAATGTCCCATCAGTGGACAGCACCTCACATTGGTACCTATCAGTTTGCCACCGCAGAACGGCGTCCCCTAAGGAGAGTCTGGCTTCGGTGCATCCCCCATCAACAGGAAGTCACCAACGAGAGGCTCGGGGCTCTTTACTTATAGCTCTGATACCAACTGTGACGCATGTCCCAACCTTGGATAGCACGTCATAATGACACCTTACATAAAGGTATAGTCAAAAACTGTTTTAGAAATTAAAACCTTTGGGAAGTGCTCAAGAAAACCTTCGTACATGAGAGGTCATGCGTCTAGGTTATGATAGATATCATATGGTCACAGAATTATCCTTGGTTGACCCAATAGACATCTTGTATGATAGTGGCAAAACACCCTTCCAACGTTGGGTTCGCCTCACCCTAGTTGATTTACCAAATATAACTACTAAATGAACTTTTCTATACTGCTTCGGGAGAACCTCCACAGCTAGAGACCACCGTTCTATTTTCATGTTACCCTCGCTCGACCCAGCTACACTCTTATTACCTGAAAGGAATTGTAAAACAGAAGGGTGAGCACCACTAGCCCAGTAAAGAATGTCATGACTAAAGATAATTAAATTATCAATAGCCTTCAACAGAATTAAATCAGAGATTTAGAACATTTGGTAGATGATAAAAATTTTCAACCATAGTTGCAGCGGAACGAGCAATCCATTAGAAGAGTCAAATAGACTACAAAGTCTATTATCTTCTCCATGTTAAAAGTCAACCAACAATATTTTATCCCTGTAACATTAATCAACAATTCCTGTCCACAATCACATGTATAACTCATAATCATAATTATAGTTCTAAATTCCTCTTCTCATCTAGAACGAAGATAATTTTCATCACTTGTCTTTACCTGAAACATAAAAGATCATGATTATACCAAATCACAGTTCATGTTCATAATCATACTAATAATTTCATCTTTGCACTACGGGCCAAAGATATTCATCAACAACTCATCTTTGCAGCTCATACTTGCACTACAAGCCAAATATATTATTATCTCAAAGAAATATATAATCATTTCAGAATTTATATAACCAATAATTATAACCATGTTGATCATTTCACCTTTGCACTTAAGCTAAAGATATTCAATTATAAATTCAATGGTCATGATCATACCAGTCACAATTCAACTTTTCACTACTGGACAAAAAGAACCCTAGTCATGATCATACCAATAATCTACCCATCTTTAAACTCCAGTGAAAGAGAATTTCAACATCAGGGTTATAAAAATGTTATATATGATAATAAAATCAATATAATCAATACATAGTTTTAATCTCCAGAGTAATATTCATAAATCAACTATAATTTGGTTAGAAAAAGAAACCAATTTTGTAGTGAATAGTACCCGTGAATAGTAACTCGTGAATAGTAACTCATGAATAGTAACTCGTGAATAGTAACTCATGAATAGTAACTCGTGAATAGTAACTCATGAATAGTAACTCGTGAATAGTAACTCATGAATAGTAACTCATGAATAGTAACTCGTGAATAGTAACTCATGAATAGTAACTCGTGAATAGTAACTCATGAATAGTAATCCCGACATGAAAAGTTCCAAATTTGATAAAAAGTTCAGATCAATACTTCGGCATAATGATATTGAAGAAAATAATATCATTTAAGAAGAAATAACATCTCTTACTATCCCTTACAATCCCTTACCTCAAAATAGCAGTACTTCTGACTGGAATAACACTGAACGAACTTGCACCGTATAACAACACTCAAGATATCAAAATACTCACAAGAATACACTCGATAATATAGAGAGAGAAATAGAGAGAAAACTTCAGTTTCTGGTGTGATTTTCAATTCTAACCTAAGCACCCTATTTATAGGAAAATGCTTAAAACACCAAAGCAGAAAATTTAATATAATAATAATATATTTAACAAATTTTCCTTAGCCCACCTTGACCATCTGAATTCAGCCATAACACATGTTAATGATGTCCACAAAATACAAAAAAAACGTTTTTCTAAACAAAAATAATTAAAACATCCAAAAATCAATTATTTCAGAACTTCAGAACTTCAATAATTCATAATAAATAGTCCTTTTATCAGAAAATTCAAATCTCACGAGTTTTTATAGGAAATTCAATTCTCTACAACTTTACAGAAGAAAGTTTTTCTAAATTCCAAACAGAAATTGACTGAAATCCATAAACGGATGATTTTACAGTCTATAATAAATTTTCGGTCAAGAATTGTGTCCACCAACATACAAAATATGTGTTAAACATTTAATCCAACAAAAATACTTTTCCTCCTCATTTATTCATATATCCCACATTCATTGTAAAAATATCACCATTAATATATTATTAAAATAATATATTTAAATGAATTATTTTATCAAAAAAAGATAAAATATTAATTTTCAACAATTGTCACATTAAAATTTTCTCCATCTATATCCACATAAAATCAATATTTTCCTCATCATATAAATCAATAATTAATTATACACAAATAATATTACAGAACCACAGTACTGGCAACCAGGCCGTTCCCAGGAAAGAGGGGGCTTTCCAATAAGGATCTCTTCCTTACTGGCGCGCAATTAGATGACCAAACCTCTCCTTAGACAGAACTTTCTAGACATTGCCAATAATGTTATCTAATAATATTATTCAGATAATATGAATTATTGCTCCGATAATAGAAAATACTGTGTAGTGACAATTATTAAAACAACAGAAATATAAAATATCAACGCAGCAATTATTGAATCAATAAAATAAAATACTGAACAGTAATTACTGTAATAATTATTGAGTAATGCCTTCTTACGTAAAAATCAATAATTGGTGTAATATCGTGTGCTACTGTGCAACAATGCGTATTACTGTATTTTAACCACCGGGTATTCCAACAGTGTTAACGGTAACAACTACCCCGTTATTTATAAACAACTTACTCTTGTCATTTTCTTCATCCAATCGCTTTCTGTTATGGGGCCCACAAAAGACTGCGCCGTCGTACGAATATTCTCCGACAGTAAGAATATTCCACGACCAAGCGAATATTTCCCGACAATAATGAATATTTTATAACCACTTGTGTATTCCGAAAAAAAATTTATATATCACCCTTAACTTTAATATTTATCAATTTAACCATTTACTAAATAGTAATTATAAGAAAAATTGAATACTTTTATTTCATAAAATTCGGGGTCTTACAATTTCTCCTTATTGGCGCGCAATTAGGTGACCAAACCTCTCCTTGACAGAACTTCTAGACATTGTCAATATTGTAAATAATAATATGAATAACTTTGTCGTCTCAATTATTGATTTAATAATATATCATATTATACAGATGATACTGTGACAATAATCGAATCAATAATATGAGAGATATGAAGTAGCAATTACTGTAACAATAATTGAGTATAACTGAGTGACTTCTCATATAAGCATCAATAATTAATATCGTGTGCTACTATACAATCACGCATAAATATTACCCACAACTATAATATTATATCAAATCCACACCATAATATTCAAAAATATATTTCGAGAAAATTATTCTTTATTCATAAAAGTTAGGGTCTTACAGAAAGTCACGTCATTCTGTGCACGATCTGGGCTAGATTCAAGTTTCAGAATGCAGACCACATGTCATACTACAAGTTCAAACATCTAAAACACCAAGAACATAAACATGCTGGGATCTAGAAGGTCTGACATTCGGTTGTCAGACCACTTTCGAAAGATTTCCAGATTTTGAAAAACACCAAATCTGAGCCTATAGATGTTATGGATCTAACATCTATCAACCTAGATCACTTATATAGACTACAAACAACATGTTTTAACATTCAAACATAACATTTAACAAAGGATCAAGAATTAGATTTTTGGTTTAGGTTTTATACCTCTTGTGATAAATTTTGATTCTTGGCTTTTTGATCTAATATAGGTGATAGTGGGGCTTGATTTTGGGACTGATCTAGCAATAGAATTCGTGGGTTTTAGAGAGAGGGTCTGGGATGAGTATAAGTGAACAAATGAGTTAACTAAGGAAATTTCTCTCTTTGATCTTATATATGACTTGTATGCAATGTACGTGGCTGGTGGATTGGCTGAGAGCTGGAGTTTTTTTAGCACATAGCTAGACTAGGGTTGGTGACTTGCCAATATATGGCAGGATTTGCAAACAACAAATCTAAGAATGTGACAAAAAGGGCATTGTGGTCATTAGCCTTGAAATTTTAATGGCAAGCTTGTCAATTGTCCCAACCCTTAGGGTTTGACCCTTAGGGTTTACAAAAAAATATATATAACTTTTCTAGGATTTTGAAATTAGGTTTAAAAATAAAAATTTAGTTTCTTAATTTCCAAATTAGGATTCCTTAATTAACTTAGGTTTTCTAATTATATAAAACATGATAATTAGGTTTAAGTATTTGCTAATTAACATTAGGGCTTACAATTATCAATTAGTGTTACTAATTTAGCAATTAGGATTACTTATTTAGAAATTAGGATCTCTAGTTCATTAGGGTTTTCCAAAAATTAATTAGGGTTTTCCTAATTAACATAAAATCCATAAATCATATTACACAACTACTATACAATCTTAAACTCGTATTTAACTTTTGAACTAGGGTTTAACAAATTTATATTAGGATTTTGACATTATACACCATAATTGACCAACCATTATCTATACACACATACTGTATATATTTATAGCATTGAAAAATAATATTATATTTAATATAATATTATTATTCTCATTTCTTATTCCAAATCCAGAATTAGGGTTTGGATTCCATATTTGATTTATCTTTCATATATACCATTATTACTTAAGTTAATATAATTAACTTAATTAATCTGAAATAAATTCATATAATAAAATAATTATTATAATAATTCTAATAATCATTCATATTTTATTTAAATAATATAATAATCAAATTTTCATAGAAAATAATTAATAAAAATCATTTCTACCATAAAATTAATTATTATAAGAATATACTTTATAATGATCAATAATTCTAAAATAAAATTATTTGTAATTATTCATGTAATAAATATATTTTTATTTATCATATAAATATACATACACATTACCTGGCACATATTCTCACCTTTAAAATAAATAAAAAAATTTATATGCAAAATTTCTTATTTAATTATATAAAAATATCGGGTTATTACAAATTATATGCATTTCGATTCTAAAATGTACAACTTTAGTTAATGTAAATTAGAAACACTTTTCTAATTTTCCTTCACTCTGGCCATGGATTCCTGAGTTGTCACTTATGACATTCTCTCCCTTTACTGAAAGTTGTAGATTCTTTGTTGATCATTGACCTACCTCCATGCACACTTTATTATATCCGAACATACCCTATTATTTAGTCTAAGAGTTTTAAGGAATATGTCAAAGTATAACTCAGAATACACGAAGATCTATGCCACTTGTTCTGCTAGACCGATATTGATAAAATATGTTGAAATCATAGCATTTCTTTGAAACCAATCCAAACCATATTATTGTGGTACAGACTCATTCTGTTAGACAAAGATGAACAACCCTTACAAAAAGGGGAACTTTATTGTCGGACACCCGACCCTGCGCGCTATGTTTAAGTATTATGCATAATATAGGGTACAATGAAGCTGATCATCTTATGTACTCGCAGAGAGTATAATTAGTCCTTATGATTAGCTTATACTCTTGAGGTATTCAGTTTTATTAACTGATAATTCCTCTAGGAGTTCACGATCCATAACGATCACTCATCATAAAATTTGGAAATAATCCTCTCTATTAAATGTTGTTGCAGTATTGCTAATTCTTCATAATCATTATATATTGTTGAAAATTAGAAGCTAATTCTTTCCCAATTATGATATATTGTTCTTGTATTTATTGTCTACTTGAACTTGCTGAGCAAATTAGTTGCTCACCATTGCTTAAAATAAATTTTTTTAGCTAAAGCCGAGGTAGCCGAAGGTTTTAGGAAGGACAAAGGCAAAGAGAAAGCGACCGAATAATGTCATGTGTGTACTGTTTGTTATGTTATATATTGATATAAATCTTTTATATTATTAAACATGTATTGTAAAGGTTAGTTAGACCTGAGTTAATGATATGTTTTGTATTAAGGCATGTAATGAATGATGTAATCAATAAGGAATGGGTAGATAGATGTGATGTGTATTTTGTATCGTGAGCACCAAATTTGAGGTTCAAGGGACCCGAATTTGGGGGCGTTACACACTCTCATCTTTTAATGATTTCTCTGATCAAATGAAAACGCCGTAACACATGTTTGAATTTTGATGAGACCTGGGTTCCTTGGTTTGTGCAACACCCCCAACGTTGTCACAATATAAATGCACTAATCCTTGAATGTTAGGAGCCACTCCAAGTTCTGTAATGAACTTTTTCATCCTAACAACTTCCTTTGCAGCTTCATTTACAACTATGTACTCTGCCTTTGTCACTAAATCGACAACCGTTTGTTGCTTGGAACTTTTCTAACTCATTGCGCCATTGTTCAAGGTAAACACATACCCTAAATTTTTATTGATGTTGTCACGCCCCCAAATCACTCTATAGCAGATTTGATGCTCACTAAAAAATGCTAAATCGTCAAGTTTAGAGATGCTTTTCTTATTTATAAACCTTATCAAACTGAAATTCAGAATATCAATAATAACATGAACAGTCCATATTATCAATACCCTCATTCAGTCCAACAATTTTATAAACAAAGTTCTCATCTTAATTCCTAATGATTTTTCATTAATTCATACCAAATCCTTGTATATGATACAAGGAACTTAGTTCTTACTTCTACCATTTTAAGCCTTAAGGTTTAGATATTCTATAAATTTACATATCTAAGATTCACATAATTAATAATAAGATTGTTCTTGGTATTGAGGGGCGCATTTTGATAATTTTGGCATCTTACCAGCGCTTATTAGTGTAACCTCAGTGCTTACAGAACTCCCAAAATCATTCAATACCCTCACTTAGATACATATCATTATAAATGTAGACACTCAAAATTTTATTTTCTTGTTACTAACCATATAGAAGGGCAAAAACGTCTTTTCACACCTTAGAGACAGCCATGGAGGAATACAATAATGATCAAACCCTAGAGCCAGCCCCATAACCTCAGAGACAACCTCGAGGAAAGACGATAGAAACAGTAGTCAAACTCTAGAGATAACCCCAAGTGACAGCCAAAAGCCACCTTAACCTTGGAGACAACCCCATAAGGGAAAAGAGGGAATGTTGATAACTTAACATCAAAAAATAGTCATCTACCTATAGATAAGGTCATAAAGTGCCATCACAGCAATCCCGAGTGTAAACTATGCAAGACAGCTCAATGGACTGCCTACAAAGACTTGAAGATGCTATTTTGGTCATGGACCCATCTTCCCGGATTCGAAAAAGATCAACTCTTATGTCATTACGTAATTCTTGGAAAGATCTTTTCGGAATGGTATAACACATCTCCATCGGATTCTCAAATTTCAAGTTATGAAGGTTTCAAGTAGACTGCACGTCGATCGAGGGAACACACTTCGAGGAGATAGGGCCCACCTGGCCCTACCGCAGGTCTACATTCAGCTTCCACAGGTAGACTTGTTGCTGGTCGGGTCTTTAAATATCCCCCAGCTCATTTTCATCAAGAGAAAAGAGAGAGAGAGAAGGCCCAAGAGAGAGAAAATCCGAGAGTTTAAGAGAGAAATAGCTCAAATCTTGCTTCAATCTTTGTAAATCTCAGTTATAAACACTCACATTCATATATACATCTACATATCAAGTTTTAACCGGTGGAAATCGAGTTTTGATCATCTTTTAGCTGTTCTTTTGCGAATCTAGCGCTATATTATAAGATCTCTTCAGATCTGGGCTTATTTACTACTTTAATATGCATATAAATGTTAGATATACATATATCTTGCTTGGTAGTGGTTAGATTTAGTTTTTAACTATTTAATTCTTGTAAATAGTTAATATTTGAGATGTATTAACTAGATATATCCTAGATCTAGCCAGAGCTAGCTTTTAACCGGTTCAAAAGTTGTAAAACCTGAACCGTTGAGTTAGAATGGCTAAGATCTAGATAGATCTAGTTTTTTTTTCTAGGTTTTGTAAATATTTAGCAAGCACGTGACCCTAGATCTGTATCTAGAGGGAACGGGAAGCTTATTTACTCGCATACATGGATTTAGCCGATAAATCACTTGTTCGAGTAAAGTTTGTAAGTTATATATGTTTTATTTCAATATCTATTGCTTGCAAACTTTTAAATGATATAATGCGAGCCAAGGAACCATCCGGGTAAAGATTCAATCAATAAATCTGAAACTCGGTTCCAATAATGGACGTGTTTAAGTTGTACAGCTAGCTTGCAACCCCTTGTATATGTAATCCTTGGGCCTTAAAACGGTTATTCGGATTTAAGGCCCGGAAATAGTGAAAATCATGTATGTGGTGCTTGGGTTACTTCGATGGCTTCCATGCCCATAAGGAGCCCGACGCTTGTAAATAGTTTAATTTACTATCAAAGATGCTTCGCATCTTAATAAAATCAAATCAAGCCAAATCCAGTTAAAATTGGAAGTATCAAAGGGCCTCAATTCCTATTTGGCAAAAGGGTTTGAAAACTAGCTTTCAAAACCTCACTATTATATGCTTTAAAAGAAAAGAATGAACATTTGTGTAAATCAAACCCTTTGTACATAGGTCCAAAGAGGCACGACACTACTTTCAAATAAAGCACTAAATACCTTTTCAAAACAAAAGCTTTCAACACACACACACACACATACTTCACATGCTTAGGGAATGAAAAAGTAGCGGTAACCGTGTTTCACGGAAGTTAGAGGGTGCCTAAAACCTTCCCCTCGCTTAAGAAAGCCCCCGAACTCTATGAATCTCGAGTTCCAGACCAATTAAATAGAGTTAAGTATTGGGCCATATTGCGAAAATCTTTCAAAATCCGGTTGAGTTAGTACAACCATTTGAACTCATACTAACTGACAACTCTGTCTAATTCGACCCAATCATTAAAATTAATATTTTCAAATTATCGACATTATATGTCGGTCCTTTTTCAAAATCTCACCCTTAGGGAGGATAAATAAAACAAAAATGATAGGAAATAAAGGGTAGAAACACTTAGGAAAGCAAAAAATTTCCCAGCGTCGACAGGTGGCAACTCTACTGGGGACAGTAGAGGGCTTAAGCCGCATTTTAATCTTTTCAATTCCCTTTTATCTGCGTGTGTGTGATGAATGTTTTCTTTACATTTAAATGTTTGTGAATGAAGGCTTTATTTACAATGCTTTATATTAGTGCTTCGTACAATGTTATCATGTATGCGGTGAGGTGTGATGAATGTATGTTGTGTGATCCCTCCACCAGGAGGCAAATTCGTCGGTGGCTGATTACTGGACTCAAGAGCAGCATAATCCCGTGAGGCTCAGGAAAGACGCCACTCAGATCGGCTCTAATCGAAAGAACGGATTAATTTCCCATCTAGTAGATTGCGATGATCTGGGAACCTTCATGCCGAAATGCTCATGAGAGTAAACCTAAGATAGGTCAGCCTCTGATAAACCAAACGCGAAGGGAAGACTCTTCATGCCTTCCCTTTTTTAATAAATGTTAAATGTTAATTCCTGTTAAATATTAAATGTAAATTCCATGTCAAATATTAAATCTTGTCATAAATGTCATGCTATCCTTTCATCAAAATAACTGACCTTTATTTTGCAGGAAAACATTAAAAAACCTTAAAACTGACTCATTATATGGCATGCATACTGTTAGTGTTTATCAAGACTAAACTACATACCCCTTTCCTGTAGGCAAAATTGGTCCAATTACTATATCAAAGTCTAAACAGGCACACAGCCTATCTTCAAACATGGCTAAAAGTGTCTAATCTACCCCTATATCTCGAGAGGAGTTCGAGAGACTTAGAAATCAGATAGTAGAATTGACCATCCTATTGAAAGAACAGAGTAAAAGAACTCAGGGCCAACAGATACCCACTCAACCAAAGTCCTCTGCTCAAGGAGGCAGCTAGGGTTCTGACAAAATGGTGGAAATACAAATACCTGAACCTCACTCTAGTGAACGAACCAATAAAATCCCTGAAATCACAAATCTCAGGGAAGACCGGGAAACTGGTGACATTAGAAAGAAAGTCCAGCAGATGGAAGAAACCATCCGGTCAATCAAAGGGACTAGAACATATGAGAGTGTCAACTATTCAGATCTTTGCATATTCCCAGGGGATCGCTATTCGGATAAATTCCAAGTCCCAAATTTTGAAAAGTACTACATGTTAGGAGATCCTTATACCCATCTGAAAGTATACATTGGAGAACTCGGATCCTATGCAGAGGATAAAAAGCTGAGAATGCAGTTATTTCAGAAAAGTCTAATTGGAGAAGCCAGAGCAGGGTATACTCGACTTGACAATTCCAAAGTCCATAGCTGGCAAGAGCTGGCCCATGCCTTCCTGAATCAATATAATTTCCAATCATAAATGGCACCTGATAGATATCAAGTGACCAACGTTAAAAAGCAGAACAATAAGTCTTTTCGGGAATACGTCCAAAGATGGAGACATATGGCGGCACAAGTCAGACCACCCATGACAGAGACTGAAATGGTGATGAAATTCTTCGACATGCAAGAAACTCCATATTATGAGAGGGTACTAGCTGTAATAGGAAAATTGTTCTCATAAATGATCAAACATGGAGAAATGGTCGAAATGGGGTTAAAATCTGGAAAGATAAAAGATCTTACTACTTTAGAGGCAGTTGTTGAGCATATCCATACTGGAAATTACAGGAGTAACCCTCTGAGGGCCCATAAGAAGAAGGAAGAAGATGTATCCTTGATACTCCAACGTCAAAATCAACGAGGTAGACCTGCCTATTCAAAAGCAGAATAGTTATTCCCCTTTTCAAACGTCTGTAAATTCTCAAAATCCTCCATTTCAGAAAGCAGGAAAGGTTAAGTGCAGAAGAAATTTTACTCCCTTTGGGGATTCACTTGAAAATATATTAAAGATTCTGACAAACTAGAAGAAGATCACTCAGCTTCTTCCCCCTGCAAATCCAAATGGGAAAAGCTTTAACCCAAGTAAAAAATGTGCTTATCATTCTAGTTCCCCTGGCCATGATACACAAGAATGCTGGTCTCTAAAGCACAAGATCCAGGATATGATAGATAATTATGAAATTGTGGTAACATAACAAGAACAACCATATGTCCAGGATAATCATTTGCCTCAACACAATGAAGGAGTCAACATGATTAATATGGGGGAGTGGAGAAAATTTCAAGTATCTTAAATAAATTGGAGAAACGTCACAAACAGATGAATGTAACCTTGCTAAGCTGGTATATTCAGAAGGGCAGTCTTCAATGGAGCATGAACTAAAATTAATCAAGGAGTAGATTGATCAATTGGCAGAGTTAATGGTATATCAACACCACATAACTCGGTAGCTAATAAGTCAGATTAGTTAGAATCAAACAAACCTCCCTACACTTAGAATCCTCCTAATTGCTAAAAGGGATCATTCTCGCTTCCAAGAACATGAAACTTGGGCGGATAAAGTTGCAAGGGAAGTAAGATTCTAGGCTCGTAGAGAGTTTACAGCTACAGGAAAGTTCACTCCTTTGAACTAATCCAGGGAGGAGATTCTGCAGAAGTTGATCAATGAAGGAAAGATCATAGAACTGTTACCTCCAATGGATCCCCGATCAAGGAGGTTCGATGCAACTAAAATATGCCAATAACACTCCAACACCCCTGGTCATGACATAGAAGGTTGTTGGGCACTCCGTTACCTAATTCAAAATCTCATTGAGAGTGGTGATATGCAAATGGTAAACAACAGTGCCTTCCCTGAAGAAGAAGATATCTTTCCTCCCGGAACCCAAAACTTGAAAGAAATTGTAGCGGTCATTTCCTATGAAAGAGACATGTTTGCAGTACCCTTGGCAATTCAAGGAGGAATGGATGACATAGGAAAGATTCCTATGAGGATTGCTGCACCGGTACCATTAATGTTGCCTTTTCGACCTCAGTATCCTATTACCAGCCTGAAAAGAGTTCCATGGAACTATTAAGAAACTACGGGACCAGTATCCTACCTAAGGATAATCCATTCTATCTACCTCAAAGGATATTAAAACCAGTTCCCAAAATAGTAGGGAAAGTACCCGAGGAAAAGATTGTAGAATTCCTCAGCAAAATAGGGCATAATAAAGCTAGAGCGGTGCAACATTTAAAAGAAGCACCCAGGCAGATCTCCGTCCTGGATATGATATTATCCTCAAATGACCACTGTAAAATCCTGATACAAGTCCTGGAAGAAGCCCAGCTTCCAAAAACGGTGGATACAGAAAAATTCCATCACCTGATAGATCACATCCTTAAAAGTAATGTGATATCCTTCGCTGATGATGATATACCAGCAGAAGGAATTGGTCATCATAATTCGCTACATATTATAGTGATATCTTCTGGATATGTAATAAGGGGTATTGATAGATGGAGGATCTTCCTTGAACATCTGTCCTTATGATACCTTAGAAAGAATGAAAATTAACCTAAACCGGATCTGGAGTAGTCATGTCGTCATAAGAGCCTTTGACGGATCTCGACGAGACACGGTAGAAGAAATAGAGCATCCACTGGAGATTGGTCCACATACATTTCACATATCATTCCAAGTGTTAAACATCAATACTAGATACAATTTACTATTGGAAAGACCTTGGATTCATATGGCATAAGCTTTTCCATCCACACTGCATTAGCAGTTGAAATACATCATCAATAGCAATCTGGTGACTATTAATGCCGAGCCAGAATATCCAGTCCATGTGCAAGGGGATATGCCTTTGATCAGCCTCAATGAATGAGTTGAGTTTGCTAGTTTTCAATCATTCGAAGTGAGCACCACTCATTATCTATCTATTAGGGCGCCAGCCAGAAAACCAAGAATCTCTCCCAAAGTAATATTTGTCGGTCAAGAGATGAAAGCCTTGGGCTTCTTGCCTGGCAAAGGGCTGGGAAAGAATCAACAAGGAATCAAGAGTTCAATTCAGATACCTAGCCAGACAGGGAAAGCTAGATTAGGCTACTTCCATATATCAAAGCATAGAAACCCGCATAAGCATATGCCGGTTCATCTATCAACCATTCTGTTATCAGATTTCACTGAAGCAGGCTTTAAGAAACCTGTAAGAAAGATTTCTATCTCTTTGTCCAACCTGCTGATGCCAAAGGTTAATTCAGTTAAAGATAAAAGAGAAGCGCCCCTTCCCGCCAAGGAAGAAAAGATTCAGAATGAGCACTTCTTTCAGGCAGTTCAAAGTTAATTTGTAAATATGTTCTACCTAGCACATACTTAGGGTGAGGCTGTCAATGGTAAGAAATTTAACCAATCATGAGACCATCCTTCAATCCCATTCATAAATTGGGCTAAGGTTGATGTTCTGGGGAAAGACGCTGACCATAATAAGGATTCAGTTATGGCCATCATCAAGGAGGAGGACAACAACAACCCCTTCATCACTACTGTCAACAATGACCTGACTCTGGAAAATTGGAGCAACACTCCTTGCATCACTTGAAAAGGGTAAAAGGGCAGAGATAGTCCATCTACCCTGAAGTGTAGATATTATAAAATTGCTTACTTTTGTTGCCGTTTACTAGAGTTTACTTTTGTTTATGCTGATATTTTCGTATGCTAAACAGTTCCATATATTAAGTAAAATCATTTTATTTTCAGGGCTCCAAAGTTGGGTTTGTTTAGCCTTGTTGATGAGTTGCCAAATCAAAGCAGTGACTACGACTTTGATGTAGAACTGGAGTTTGACCTCATGGGGATTGATCAAGATGAGATAGATGACATTAAGGTGCCAGAGGAGATTAAAGGTTGGGTCAAAGACGAAACCAAACCCAACCTTGAGCAAACAACCACTGTCAATATCAGAACTCCAGAAAATCCCAAGGAAATCCAAATTGGGAATGATTTTACCCCTAACCAAATGAAAGACCTGATTAAACTCTTAATCCAGTTTAAGGATGTGTTCGCATGGTCGCATGACTACATGATCAGGTTGTCCACTGATATTGTCAGTCATCGACTGCCCATAAAAGAAGGGTTCAAGCCAGTCAAACAGAAAATAAAAAGACTAAAGCCTGAATGGAGTCTAAAGGTCAAGAAGAAATTGTCAAGCAGCTTAAAGCAGGCATTATCATGGTATCAACTTACCCTAAATGGCTATCTAATGTGGTTCACGTGCCTAAACCCGAAGGGAAGGCGAGAGTATATGTAGATTATCGGGATCTAAACAAAGCCAGTCTCAAAGATGACTTCCCGGTACCTTTCATCCACATTCTAATAGATAACATGGCCCTGTATGACATGTACTCATTTTTTGATTGTTTCGCTGAATATCATCAAATTATGGTTGCTGAAGAATATAGGGAGAAAACTGCCTTTATCACTCTCTAGGGAACCTTTTACTATCAGTGACTAGCTTTCAGCCTTACCAATGCTGGTGCCACGTACTAAAGAGCCATGATGGCTCTATTTCATGATATGATGAACAAAGAAATAGAGGTTTACGTGGATGATATCATCGTAAAATCCAGAAAGGAAGATGACCACACCGACCATCTTAAAAAACTATTTAACCGGCTTCGCAAATACAGTTTGAAGCTGAACCCAGCCAAGTGTGCTTTTTGTGTAAAATCTGACAAACTTTTGGGCTTTTTAGTGAGCAATATAGGTATTGAGCTAAATCCAGCAAAGATTAAAGCTATCACTGAGATGTCTGTACCCCAGACAGAGAAGGAGATACGGGGATTTCTAGGGAGAATCAATTTCATCAGCAGATTCATCTCTCAGCTCACTACAACTTGTGAGCCCATCTTTAAGCTTTTGAGGAAAAGTTCCTCTGAAAAGTGGAATGAAGATTGTCAGAAAGCATTCCTCACCATCAAGAAACAGTTGATTGAAGCTCCTGTTTTGGTACCTCCGAAGGATAAAGTTCCACTGTTCATGTACATGTCTGTTAACTCCAATGGCATGGGGTGTATGCTGGGGTAAAAAGATGATAAAGGCAAGGAAAGAGCCATCTATTACCTCAGTAAAAGGTTTAGTCGTGATAACCCAGAAAATTGGATTGTCCAGAAATTAAGTTTAAAGAATTATTAATCAATAAAATAAATTTTAATTAATTATATTATGCGTTATGTGTTTATTATTCATTCTAGAACCTAGGATGATTATAAAACAGGAGGATTCTGGCTATGAGCTAGACTGAACGAGTAAAAATTTTCAAGACGAAAATAAAATTTTTTCGAAAACAGAAATATTTCCGAGAAAAAGACGAAATATGCATTATTCACTCAAAGAAACTTGAGGGTTAGGATTTGAATAACCTAAGCCTTTCTGATAGATCGGTATGTCGAAATGAAATTTCGTCACAAGATTTGAAGATAATATGTCGTAAAAAGTTATGTTAGTCAATAAAAGTTTTTCTCAAAAATCGTGCAGAAATTAGACAAAATAAAAACGACGAAAAGTACTATTATGTACTTTTCATTCGTTTAACTGTGTTTTGGAAAAATGTGAAGGAAAACACTATTCATCAAAAAGTATTTTTTAGTTTTTTCGAAGTTTCGAAGAACGCTTAAAAGTTAATCGGTAGAAGAAAGACGAAATATCTAAAAATATTTGGATTCCGAGAATCGCAGTTTTTCGAACTATCGGACGAATCCCAGAAGAAGAGACAATTAAGCTTCCAGGAGAAGTTTTTTGAATAGTAAGGAGATGTGAATAGTAAGGAGGTTTGGCCAAGTTACCAAAACACTGCTAGCCTTTGTTTTCTATATAAACTGTAACGATTGAGAAATTTTGTAATTAATTTAAATATTTATTGAATTAAATAAATATTTTAAATAATTTATTTATTGAGAAAAATAAATAATTGGTGAAATTGTGGTGCAATAATTTAGTTAAGTGTGTACATTAACTAAATTGATTAATGGTAATTTTACTATTTGAAAGTTTGATTTAATGAAATAATTAAATTAAATGAATTGTTTAATATTTAAGAAAATGATTAAATTAAATAAAATGATGTTCTGGTTTAATCTAATAATTAAATTAGACATATAATAATTTATTAAGCATAAGTATAATTATAATAAAAATTATAATTATTATAAGTGTAATAATAAGTATAAAAATTGATTAAGTTAAAGTGTGTCACATGGGACCATATAATATAAATATTATTAAAATAAACTAGAATGGGGAGTTTGGGTAGCCAAACAAAGCCTTGTGGCCTTTGGCTTAATCTAACTGACGCCTATTAGTTTTTCTTAACTGAAGTATACGTGAGAGAGAGGGAGACCTATACCAGTTATTTCGTATGCGTGTTTTCCTAAGGCTAGAGAGCAGAGAAACATAGTAAGAATTGGGAGAAAGCCAGAGAGAAAATTGAGGGTTCTCTGTGAATTGAAAAGCAAGGAAGAACTTGCTATCATTGTTGCTAGTGAAAAACACAGAATTCAAGGTAATCTATTCCTAATTTCTAGTTTTGATTTTCAATATGTATTCTTTGTAATTGAGTTTTTGTTGGATTGTTGTTGGTGATATGAATATATAATCTAATAATCATCATATATAAACAATTGTTAGTAATCAAATACGTGAAATTGGGTTTGGAGAAGAAAGGATAAGTAACAGTGTTATATGTATGGAAAACGGCTTGTTTAAATCCAAAATTTCATGTCCAATCCTTGATATAATCTATTAATTGAGTGTATATTATGTTAGTATATCAAGAAACGAAAACAACATAGTAGAAATGGTGTCAATTGGTTAAGAAACAAAGATTTGGCAATCAAATTCGCTAAAAGTATTGAAATATGAAGGAATTAGTAAAAACATGCTTTTAATCCTTTAAATTGATTATGTAAATTGTTTTAGGTATTAGAATGATTGATTGTATGTGTTATGAGGCTTTGGTTAAGTTTGTAGTGTAAGGGTTTATCTATGTTGCTGTAGAAATTAAGAAATTGGAGTTTTTGTATAAGAGCAGAGCCTGTGATCGTGTCTCTGGAAAATTGGTTCTGGTGCCTAGCGCGGGCACGCTGCCTCTAGGCGCGGGCGCGCTGTCACGTGGGAGCGCCAGATTCAAAGGGAGACATGGCGCGGCCGCGCCAATGGTCTAGCAGACCCAGTAATGAACTGTTAACAACATAGCTTGGAGAATGTTAACTTAACACATTTTAATGATTGTAAAAGGACTTAAAACATGTTATAAGATGTAATAACATATTAAAATCACAATATTGAAACTAAAGATTATGAATTAGTAACTTGTGAAAGTTCATAACGTGATGTTATGAGAATTTATGTTGATATGCAATCACCATGTCGGGTACTGTTATATAACTAGGAGTTCAGATTCATGGTATGTGTATGGGTAGGATAATCAAGTCTTAAACTAGAGATTATAGACTTGACTAAAATGAGAAGTGAACCCATGAAGTTAATGTCAACATAACTAATTGGTATTGTGATTCTACTGGTATATGTAGGGTAATTAATGAACATTTATTATACTTGTGTAGCTTACACACGAGGTAAGTTCCCTAACTCCACTTTCTTTATAATGAATGCAAGTTTCATAACCATGTTTACCTGTGGTTGTTAAGAAAGTTTTCTAATTCATTATTATGCAAGTTTCTAAACCTTGCATTATAGTTAAGCAAGCTTATTGATTTCATCGCGTTTATGTTAATGCAAGCTCTTGCATTCTAATTCTTTACAATCATAACTCTTGTTGTTGCTATTCAAAGAATAAACTATTTACATTCATTGTCTAGAATGGGTTTTCTAACTCTTTTGGACGTAGTACTTTGTTTATACCATGACTACTCAATTGTACATTGTTATTGTTCAATCTTATCTTATTGTGTTGAACTTTCAAACTAATCCATAATTGATGAGTGTTCTAAAATTTTAGAACCACTGATAAGCTAATTCCAAACTAAACTTTCTTTAGTGCAGAAATCCTAAAGTCAAACTGAGATGAACAACCCTAACATAGGGGATTATGTACACGTTAGCGTTTAGATGTTTGTGCACAATACATGGTACGAAGGGCTGATCCCCCTAAGTACGAAAGTAAAAGTCTGTATAGTCTAATGACTGTTAAAGGTTGAAGTAGAAATACTTAATAACCTTGAGACATAGTTCATGGTCGTAAAGACCCTCAGATATAAATCTTGGACTTGTTTATTCGGTATTCATTGTTTACTCTTAAATTATTGCTATTATCACCCTTTATATCAGTGAGCAATTGTTTGCTCACTCTTGTAATTAACACTGCAGCTAAAGTTGAAAGAGTTGATGAACCGTCTTCTAGCAAAGGAAAGGACAAGATGTCCAAGTGATGAAGACTTATTTGAATTTACTTAACTAAATTTATGTTATAAGACTTATGTTATTTTATGATGTATTTTGCAGACTTATGTAATAGTTTAAGGTTAGATTACCTGGGAATGTTTAAAGTTGATGTAACCCTTTAGTGGGGAAGATTATTTTTTAAATTATTTATGTTATGTCTTTATCCTTGGTTATGGGTAGTTAGATATAAATTGTTTTGGATAGTGAACACCAAATTATGTGGGAATGGAGTACCCGGATTTGGGGGTGTCACATAAACCAAAGTTAAGCTCATGTTGGTTAGAAAATTTCAACCAACACTTTAGAGAGTGAGAGAAGTCGTATGGGGAAGGAGAAAAGGAAGAGGAAAAGTTAGCCCGAGAGCAAGCTTTGTCCAACGGAAGAAGATTAAAGAAGAGATGTAATCCAAAACCTAACTCTAATCTAAATTTTCTTTAAGTTTTTATATGGAATCATATAGCTTAATGAAAATAGAAGTAACAGATGTTAAGAATGATTTTCATATGGTTGAAATCATAAGGAAATAAAGAAATAAGAATTTGAAGTTTAGTTATAAAAATTTCCTAAAAGCTTTCATATGAACTATGATTTGCTTGATGAATGTGAACAATTCGGTGAAATAAGTAAGGATTGATGTTTTATAACACTAAACTCTAAGAAAAAGTAAAATCGTAATCAAAATATCGATTAAATATGAAGATTACGAAGAACACGCAAAGAACGTTGTTGACGGACAAATATAAAACCAGCGTACTTAGAATTTGTTGTTGATAGATAAGTTTAAAACCATCGCGTATAATTTAGTTTCTTATTGCTTGGTTAGGAACAATAGAAACGTTCATGAAGAACGGATTGAACTTAGTTATAACGAAGTTAAGGCAAAATTTTGTGAAAGACCAACGAAAAGTATAAAGTAAGCTAATGAACTCTAATTGATAAGGTTTTATAATAATGTTGGAAAAAATTGAAAACGTGAGTCGTGGACTCAAGAACGAACGAATTCTGAGTTCGGATGAACAAATTATGGACGAATGAAAATTTAACGCTAAGTTGAAAAACTACGCGAGTGAGGACTTTCAGGCAAAGATTAAGGGTCGTTAATGGATACAAAATAAAATTCTATCTGGGGGAAATTGTAGAGGGTGTTGCAAGCTTTCCAACGCCTTAAGAACGGATTAATTCTGAGTTAGAACGAAGAAGTTATGAGATTTCAAAATAGGCAACTCAAACATGTTCAAAGACTTAGAAAATTTTCTTAGTTTAAGGGAGGCGCCGCAGCGCCGCCCAGTAAAGGGGATGAGGCACCGCAGTGCCAGCTTGAGGAGTCAGGTACTACCAACTTGCGTCGTAACACCAGGTTTTGTGCAGAGAGTGGCACCACAACGCCTTTAAGAGTATTTTCTCTGACTGGAGATTTTTATTGTCTAACTTTTTGGATGGTAATTAAGGGGCAAGCATGAATGTATTGTTCATGAAGAAAAATATCTAGAATGATAGGAAAAACCTTGAGTTTGACAATTAAACATCGAATAAAGGCTATAAAACGACGAACGCAAAATGCATAACTGATATCCGGGGACCGTATTCGCGTTAAAACGAACGTGTGGGATTGCTATGATTGTAATTCCTTGGACGTGGAGTGAAGAGGGTGACTTATAGCATTTTGATGTTATAATGTCGTAATAAAAGTTAAGTGTAAAGCGTATAAACGCTGTGAACACAACGTAGTTTCAATGAACGATCAATCTTAGCATACAACGAATAATATGGCTTAGAAATCATGAGGGGACGATGAACGTGATGTTCTTGTAATGGATCACGAAGGAGAGTGATTAAAACCTTAAGTAAAAGTTAAATGGAGGTTTAAAAAATGAATAACGTGAACACATAATACATAAATGATATTCGTGAATCGTATTTGCGTCGGGCGAACGTTCTAAGCATACATTGGTCGCATGACTTAGACATTGACGAAGGTAGTACGTAAGATATGAAATTATCAAGAAAGCCATAACAAGCGGTAATAAGATTAATGAAAGTCCGAGTGTGAGTCGGATAAAGAATATTAGAATGAAACGTAATTGTTAGACACTTTAACTGACGTGAGGGTCTTGAGTGTACGCGAATATTAAACGAGCATAACCTACACACCGTGTATGGTTTGAACGTAAGAGAATGAAGAATAATGAATAACGTAAACGTTGAACAAGTCAAGTTAGCGATAATAACTGAATAACATTCTGAGTCAAATGGACCGAACATTGTAAGATATGAAGATAAGGTAATGTAAAATGTTTAACGCTATGAACGCATAGTATTAGCATTGAATGATTGTTCTGAGTATACAAAAGATTGTATGACTTTAACATTAGTGAATAAATCCTAAGGTATGACATTTAGTTTCCAAAAAGCCATAAGGAATGAGAAATTAACTTAACAAACATTATAGTTTTAATAGTTCAGATAAGTTAAGTTTAAGTTGTGGTACAATCGTACTCTTTAATGGTTGATGTACGGTATTTGGGTTAAATAATTCCTTTAGAGAGTAAAGGTTAATATGAATTAACAAACGATCTAACTCATTGTGAAAGACAATGTATATGAGATGGGAAACTAATTTGTTGGTTGCATGTGGGAAACCACTCAGCATACTATATGGAACATTGTTAGAGACTCGATGTGTGCTAAGTGTAGAGTTATGAATACGTATGATGAAAAGGTGATTCTTTTCCCATATGTAGATGTATAGGATGAGTTAAGTCCTATAAATTTTATAAGAAGAAGATGATGTAAACCTATCGTAAAAGATGATTATAAGGTTTATGCCATCTCCGTATGCCATAATACCTAAGGAATGAAAGAAAAGTTGGTCACGTAAACTTAGATTACAAGAACTAAAGTTAAGTTTAAAGCAATGTGTAAGTCAAATATATGAATAATTGGTATGTGCTATTCCTTATGTGATATATAGGAATATCAATGAGCAGTTCAGCGTAAACTATAAGCTGTAGCTGTGCTTAAGGTAATTTTTCTAACTTCATTCATATTTGAAGTGAGTGTTAGTTTCTTAAACTTCTCAGATGTTGAACTTGAGAAGTTTTATCTATGTGTAAATATGTGATATTTGTACAAGGTGGTAGAATGTATGAGGCCTTGTGCCATAATTTTAACACTTTGGTGTTTCTATGAAATGAACTGTTCTATGATTGAACTATTCAATGTGAAGAAGTTCTATTTATACATGAACCGTTATTGTTAATTCTGTGCCAATGATTCTAGTCAGAAAAATGTGTATGAAAAAGGTAGAAGAATGAAAGTATGTGAAAGTAAATGTGACTAATTTTTTAAAATGATAGGAATTAGATTTATTCATGTTATTCGAGCTACTTCATAACCTTTGTTCAACTATTGAAGTTTTAAAAGAACGTTTACATTCTTGATGTTTTTATTCAACTGCTATGAACAATTGAATGCTCATACTTGCTTTAAATAAAAACATTTTCATCAAACAATGTTAGAACAAACTAAGGATCCCGTAAAGATCAAGCCGACCGGTATCCTGACGAAGTGCGATTCAGTACATGAATGAGCGTGAAGATCAAGCGAAAACTTGTAATGTAGAATAGTTTAATTAAACTTGTAGATTAGTTTAATACGAACTGTTATATATCTTTTGTGGCAGATGAAAGTCACTCTTATAAGATGTAAAGAATAATGTAATTATCATTATTTGTAATGAATGAGGTTTTAAGGTAATAGAACCTGAGATTTGAAGAGATATGCCGTTATTCTTAATAATATAATGATGTATGTTTGGAATGAGATGTATTCATGATATACGGAATTTGAATGTGAAGATAGATCATATTTCGGGGCATTATAGATTGGCCTCAGAGCTGATAGGTTATAAACCTTAGGTATGAGCACCTGAGGCTATAATCGTGGAGAGAAAAGTAAGAAAATCGTTGTAATAGACGATTATAATGATTAGGAAGAAGATCACTACGTGATCACATTAAATCGTGAATAACAGATATTCTGTTATACGATGGATGATTTATAGCTAACATTATAAATGAATGGTACTATGAAGTAGTACGAGAAGAATAACTCAGAAGAGTTTTAAAGGATAGAATATGAATTAAAGAAAATTCGTATTAAGTAAAGAGAAAGTTAGAAGTTATAAGATTTCGATTGAGGACTCATGTAATAGCTGAGTTGTATGAACCTTTATTATGGGCAGGGGTTTGTGCTTGGTGTAACAACTACTTAGCCTATTACAGTGATAATCATTGATATGGTAGTGTTGCGCTGTCAATATGTATATGAAGAGAAGGTGAATCTTTTCTAATGTGTATATTTGATAGGTAAAGAATGATAAGATAGGTGGGGGTTCTTGAAACTCATACTTCTGAAAAGTTTATGACTCATAGTAATATGATATGTTTCTGAGCCCTGAGCATATGGATAGTCCTTGATTTGTTCTTGGATTACATATTGCAAAGATAAGTTCTTAAACATATATGGTTGTGGAAAGTTCCTAAACACATAAACTGTGGTAAGTTGATAGACTATACTAGGGTATATGAATGTTTAGACTGAAAATAAGTTATTTTCAGTATATTTAGCATTGAAGGTGCTAGAGAAGATTAAGAATTGTCGTAAGTAAGACAATGAAAGAAGATGGAGGAAAAGGATATTCCAAGTCATCTAGCTCTACTAGATTTCGAAGTTCATTAAAATCGTGCTTATATGTGCGTTTTTGAAAAGAGAAATATTAGATTCAACTTTTGGAAACCAATGGATTTTAAAAGAACTATTCTTTGTATGTCTATGCTAATTGTTCGGCTAGACATAAATAGATTTGAAATATCAAAATGAACTTTATATCATCAGTGCAGTTGATGCAAAGATGGTAAAAAGATGGACTTATTAATGCAATTCATCCTAGTGTTGGGTGGGATCTTTGGATTAACAACCCGCTATGGTATGATGTAGAATGACAAAGTAATACTCTGATGAAGTCCTCAACGTACTATAAAACAGTACGGTATCATGACTTCATAAAACGTTTTGACGTATTATGAAAGAATTTAAAGAATTAGTTGATGTTATTTGATTAGAGTAGGCAAATGTTTTGATTGATGTCCAATTTATTGGTATGGTCTAAGCTATTTGATTTGGCTAGACAAATGGTATGTCATGTTAATGTTGGGTAAAATCTATATACGCTCACACGCAAGTGTACGTGGTCAACAAGTAATATAACGATAAGTCAAGTATTGTTCCCACATAGACTTAATAAAAAATTAATCTTAACAATTACCAGCTTTATATTAATCCAAATTTTATTAAACTATCCAATTCAGTGATTATAACTATTAAAAACTAAAAACATAAAATACTAGGTAATCAACAAACTCAAAGACTGTAATTTCAAGTAAATAATGGAGAATTAAGCTTACGACTTCACTTTAAGTATCACTCTGATTATTACACCCTATTCCAGTTCAATTCACTATCCCAGTTTATTAATCAAGAACACTCAAGTAGAACTAGCCACCTCTCGATACACTAATACCATATTAACTTAAATTCACAAAGTAGATAGAATTAAGCTAAATACCTTAATCAACTAATTCACTATATCTCTATGTGAATTACAATCAAAGAAGATTTAAATTCAAGTTCTCTGTCCGATTACATGCGATGTTAAGCATATCTCTACCCCAACATTCATTAAGATTCTATTCACTCACAGAATTCAAGAACACATGTTATAATGAATAAGTATAGATTCATATTTCATCTCTCGAGTCCATACAATTCCACACAAAATTGGTGATCAAGCAATTCATAAATTCAAACATAAATCACTATAGATAAACTGAGAGATAGATTATTAAACTGAAATTCAAAGCTACATAATCATCGTTTAACCACAAGATCCGTCATAAGCCTAATAAAGAATTTAGTTCATCACAAATGAATTAAACACTGAAATTATCAAAGAATTTATCATACCAATTACAAGTAATGAATTAAGGAAAAATAGTGAATCCAGAACCACCCTTCTCCTTAGCTCCAATCTCGCAATTATCGTGAATTTCTTCTTCAAGTCTTCCCTCAAATCCTCTCTGCTCAAATTCTATCTTCTAATTTTCAATTGATTGTTAGTTCCCCCTTTTCCTTGTTGTCTTTCTTGTTCATATCCACCTTAGGACACACATCCTGACCATAATTCGACACCCCATAGAGTTCCATACCATACCAACCACCATCCTTCACGCTTCTGCAGTATTCCAATTAGAATAGAACTCTGGCTTTTCCCGTACCCCCGCCCCGGCGGGGGTTTTTACCCTATAATGTCTGCCCAGCGGGGCATGATTCTATTAAACGATTAAGTACCCCCGCCCCAGCGGGAGTTTTATGTGTAACATGTCCGCCCCAGCGGGGGTCCATTCTGCTAAAGTCCAATTGCTGCTCATTTCCTTGCCAAATTCCACCACGAAACCATTTTTTATGCCACAAATGATATGCCACCACACCTAAACACAAAGCAACACTAAACAAGTAAAAACGAACATAATATAACGAGTTAACACAATTTAAGCTCGAATTAGAGGCCGATTAGTAGGTATAAAACTCATTCATCAAACTCCCCTAAACTTAAACACGTGCTAGTCCTCGAGCACCAAACAACACAAAAGTGCTATGCAATGCAACTATTCTATATGCCTACGAATCCGGCAGTAGTTATTGAAACAAGTCTATTCAACCGGCCTCAGAGAAATCAAGCAAACACAATAATACTTCATATCAAAACCAAATAATAATTTTTATCAATCATCAAATCTTAAACCGTAGTCACTGGTATAGTGTGTGTGTGCTCAACATCCATGCTAACTGATGCAAATTCAAATTTAATACATAACAACTCTCTTAGAAGATATCATACAGTGTAAACTCAAGATTTTTAAAAACAGACGAGATCCAACTAAATTCAAACAATTACCAATATTAAGGGTCCAAATAGGGTACTTATGCTTTAATTTTCATTTACGGGGGCTTTTTGCTCTTATTTCCCGTTTTATTCAATATTTTGGTATACACATGGCTATACAATATCTTATTCCCTAAGGCGTTTCAATGCTACCTTAACGAGCTTTCGACCAATGACTCCCAGACCATTAAGACCTTAGGGCGCTAGGTGTAAAGACAGTCTCCTCGGGCTTACTTGCTCAAGTAACAAAGGCCAAAAAACTAGACAAGCATGCCATGATTTTTTTATTCTCTTTTTTTTTTAAACTGAAGCTTATATACCCCACTTTTTCCCCCAAACTTAGGTTCTTGCCTAACTTTTCACCTTCACTGCCTATCCTCGTCATTCTTTCATTCAAATTGGCATTATCCCTTAGAGGTCTCTTAAGTATCAATTTGAACTAAATCAATCCACATAGGTGTTATTACTGTGCTAACCTTATTATACCAGTTTCAAACAGGTAAAAGATCTAATTCATAACAAAAAAATTATGTCAAAGTTCTAAAATTCGGTACTGTACTTCTCTACTCATTCTCAATCTCATCATTGGCCATAATAAACTATAATATATCAAACAACTGGACTCATGCAAACTAACAAAATACTTAACTAATTTTTGTTTTGTTTTATATAGATATGGAATAAACATAACATAATTAAAATTAATAAAAACTATTTACAAACCTACATTACTATTCAACTATTAAACTACATGCATACAAACATATACTGAACCTAAACTAATACGAAACTAAAATATGCAAATCTAACTAATAAACTTAAACATGCAAACAAAAATATAAAAATTAAACTAAATCCCCCAGACTAAATAATTACAATGTCCTCATTGTAAAGATAATGCAAAAAGTGTAAGAGGACGTCCCTATAATCGTTTAAGCTGGAGGTGGTGGTGGTTGTTGCTCTTTATTATCAGAATCGGACGGTGGAAACCTTGGCATTGGGGCTAGGTGCTGGTATGGAAACTGTGCAGTTGGATTGAAACTCTGGAGCGTCGTGTTTAAGGAGGCAAAGGACATGTTCATGGCCTCAAACATGTGGTCCTGTCTGGCTGCGAGTCTCCTCATTTGTCTGCTAGTATCTTTGTTGTACCCATCTATTTGTCGCTGGAGGCTTTGAAATTGAGGGCTTATTGTATCGTCGGCCTGCTGCATCTCCTCATTGGCTTGCTCTCCCGTAGTCTCACCTACTTGAAACTCGTCGTCATCAGAGGTGTCCTCAGCATCATCCTCATCCTCAAAAGCTGGTGGAAATATGAACCTGACTCCTCTTGTGTGTGGCTCGCCCTCGGGCCAAACTGAATACCGAGCAATCATTCGTGTGTCCAACGTCTGTAGCGGCATCTAGGTGGTCTCATCGTCGGACCATCTAACTCCCGCTTACCTGCACAACCCACATATGAGAGATGGGTGTGGCAAGCAGCCGAAAAATGGTCCTCATAAGCATCTTAGAATAGAAAAACTTATAATGGCACCCACGTCGATGAGAAAGTCTTGAACGATGGCATATAAGAGAAGTATTTTCTCCTTGGTCACCTCTGTTATATGTGTGGACGGGAATAGCTTGGCACACATGAATGCATACCATATTTTTCCATACTGCTGAGATCCTTGCTTTTCGGCCCTTGACCCATGTGGTGCCCGTCTTTGTTATTTTAGTCAAAATAGCCTCATAGTCGGGTTCGTGGTCACGCAAGTACACATACTAGAATTCTCTAGGAACTCACAATTAGTAGTATGTGTTAATGGCATCGACATTGAAAGGCACCTACTTACCCCTCACAAATGCTATGAATGGTGCCTTATCTTCCGCATTAGCATAGAATTCCTTCACCACACTGACAATTGTAGGCTCTAGCTCTTTAGTGAACTTATTCCATCCTTTTTCATAAATTTGTTGCATCATTTTGCCGTCGACATGTTCAGGTGCCAAGCCGTGCCTTGGAATGAGTGCTTTAGTCACTAGGTAGTCGTAACGATCGGCGACGGCGACACTTATGAATTTTCTCCTGTCAAAAGCCCTGGTTGGTGGTGTGGACCCTGAACTCTCACCTCGTTATCTCTTTGATGCTAGTTTTAGTGTCATGGTACTAGGATGAACGAAATTAAGCTAAATTTTCCCCAAACTTCTCACAAATAAATTATCGAACACTTGGCGTGCACAACTCACAATATCCCCAAACTTAGTAATTGGACTACTAATTTGGTGATGTAGGATGAGAAATTACAAGAACTAACCTCTTTCCCTTAGGTGTATGGACAAGTTGGTTGAACTCCTCTCTCTTTTTGCTATCAAAAATCGCACTATAGGAACCCTAACTTTGAAACACTGAGATTGTATGAACTTAGGTGAAGTTATGGTGTAGTTAGGGTTTAATTTATAGAGAGGAGGTAGTGTAAGTGTGTAGTGGGTTAATGTAGTGGAGAAGTGGGTAAGTTATGGCTAATTCGTGGGTTAGTGGGGGTATAGGCGTCGTGGGTTGCAGTTTCAAGTGAAAGGAAGTGGAGAAGATGGCTAAATGTTTGTAACTGCCGACTGAACTTCTTCATGTTCCCATACCCTCGCCCCGACGGGGGGTTATAAGCTATGGAGGCCCGCCCCGACAGGGTAGTACAGTACTTTCGTTTCAAGACACCCGCCCTGGCGGGGGTTCCTTTGTAAAATGTTTGCCCTGGTGTGGGGGGGGGTACACTGCAGTTACACTTTATTTTGCCTATTCTTTGCCTGCAACACCTATCCATGAAATGTTTAAGTACCTGAAACACCAAACATTGATAGATTTAAGACAATAACATGAACATTAAACGTTAAAGGGTGAAGTTACTAGATAACATAACTCGACTAACTACCTAATAAATCGCTAAACTGATACTTTAAACTACGAATTACTTAGCATGCTAAAAAAATACTGAGAATAAAAGTAAAATTGGGTTGCCTCCCAATTAGCGCTTGATTTTTAGTCTTTTAGCCTGACTATTCCCTGTGTTATCCTGGATCGGTTGGGCTATCCGCGACATACTATTTGTTTGTAGCACATAACCAACATCGTTGTATTGCAAGCCCGTTCACTTACATGTTTGAGAATGACGTTGACTTATTATCCTCAATTAGTGCCTTAAGACCACCACCCTCTCTGCAATCCCTAAATTTGACATGTGTAGATTCCTCGAGTAACTCACACTCTTCCTTGTCAGTCGGGATTGGGATTTCTTTGAATACTTTCACCTTCACTACCTGATCAAATACTTTCATAATCAGTTCTTCGTTAGGCACATCAATCAGTGTTCGTCCAGTCGTAAGGAATAAGCGTCCCAAGATGATAGGGATGTTCTTATCTTCTTCAAAGAATAACACCACAAAATCCGCTGGAAATATCAGTGAGTCAACCTTCACCAACACGTCTTTAACTATTCCTAGTGGATATGTTAATGATCTATCTGCGAGCTGTAGACTGATGTTGGTTGGTTTTGCTTCTTTTAACCCCAACTTTCGGTAAATGGACAGTGGCATAAGATTTATACTGGCTCCTAAATCGCATAGGGCTCACCCCACATCTTGATTGCCAATTGCGCATGGAATTGTGAAGCTTCCTGGATCTTTCAATTTAGGAGGAAGCTTTTTTTGTAGAATTGCACTGCATTCTTCAGTTAACCCCACTGTTTCGAAGTCCTCGAGCTTGCGTTTCTTTGAAAGTATTTCTTTCATAAATTTAATGTAACGTGGCATTTTCTCAAGTGCTTCGGCGAACAGAATGTTGATGTGCAACTGCTTGAATATGTCCAAAAACATTAAAAACTGATCCTTTAACTTTTGACTTTCTAATCTTTGGGGAAACAGGACTGGTGGTGTGGCTATCTTCTGTTTATCTTCCTTTGACTTATCCACAAATTTTTCTTTAGTTTTTCTTGTCAAATCATTCTCTTTGTTCTCACAAACCTCTTCTGTACCAACTTTCCCATCACATTCGGCACCCAAGGCTTTACCACTTCTCAGTGTAATCGCATTACATTGCTCGTGATTACCTCTCAAATTCTTTTCTGTATCGCTAGGCAACATCCCTTGAGGTCTGTTGTTCAAAGCCAATGCAAGCTGTCCCATCTGATTCTCTAAGTTCTTGATAGCTACTTCTTACGATTTCATGGCCGCCTCTTTGCTCGTTATGTATTTTGACAACAACTCTTCTAAATCTATTTTTCTCTCTTGATGCTGAGCTGTTTGTTGATGTTGATTCTAAAATCGTCGGGGATAAGATGGTCGTGTAGCTTGCTGATTCTGATTGTTACTCCATGAAAAATTAGGGTGATTCCTATTCCCTGGATTGTATGCATTCTGATACATGTTCTGTGGAATCCTGTTGTAGCTACCCATAAATTGTACTGACGCTGGGTTGATTGCACATTGTTCTGTAGGATGTTCTCCCACGCATAATTCACAAATAACTATAATCTGCTGAGTTTGCTCACCCGTCAGAGTATCCATTTTCTTGGATAAGGCAGGAATCTGTGCTGCCAACGCGGTTACCCCGTCTACCTCTAAAACTCCAGCTACGTTAGGTTGTGCCATCCTCGATGTAGGCCACTGGTAGTTATTAGCTGTCATAGTTTCAAGTAACTCATATGCCTCCTCGTAGCTCTTGACCATAAATGCTCCACCCGAAGCTGCATCTATACTCGTCCTTAGATTTCCATTCAACCCATTATAGAATGTGTTCATCTGCAGCCATTTGGGTAGTCCGTGATGAGGGCATTTTCTGAGCAATTCCTTGTACCTCTCCCATGCCTCATACAATGATTCCCCGTGTTGCTGTTCAAACATGGTAATCTCATTTCTCATTTTTGCAGTCTTTGCTGGTGGGAAAAATTTGGCTAGAAATTTTTGAGCGAGGTCTTCCCATGTAGTTATTGATCCCGACGGTAGCGAATGTAACCAACTCTTTGCCTTATCCCACAAAGTGAATGGGAATAAGCGAAGTCTGACTACTACATCTGACACCCCATTGTATCTGAAGGTGTCACATATCTCGAAAATGTTGACCAAGTGTTTATTCGGATCGTTGTTGGCTAGTCCCCCAAACTGAACTAAATTCTGAATCATCTGAATAGTCCCAGGCTTAATCTCAAATGTATTTGAAGCAATCACCGGCCTGGTAATAGTCGACTGAAGTTCAGTCACCTTAGGAGTAGCATAATCCCTCAGTGCTTTCTGGTCTTCTGCAGCCATTATTTCTTCTGTTTCAGAATTCTCAAAGTTTTTCTTAACGTCCTTTATCCACTTACTTAGCCTTTGAAACCTTTTCTCGATATCGTCCTCAAAAAGGAAGCAAGTCTTGGTTTTTGGACCGAGTTTGCATAAACTGACTTCAAGAACTTGAAATAGAAAGAACAAAACAAAAGAAAAAATGTTTAAGTAAAACTGGACTAATTAAACTGATATTGCAAAATATTAGAATCTATACTAAGTCCCCGGCAACGGCGTCAAAAACTTGTTGGGTAAAATCTATATACGCTCACACGCAAGTGTACGTGGTCAACAAGTAATATAATTATGACGCCCTCAAATTCAGGTACTTGAAACCCAAACTCGGTGCTTCACAATACCATTTCTATGAGCGGAATAATACTAATACTAATAATAATAACAATAATGCAAATACCAAACTTAATTAAACATATCAGAGTCTAATCCCAATTTCTCAACCTTTACTATATTACATTACATGATAGATAATAAATATTATCATCTTAATATAGACTAACTATTACATAGGATTCCATATAGTTTATTCTGCTAGGTTTCCCTTTTTTTGCCTTTGTCTGAACCTTCAGGTTGATTACGCTTAGCTGAAAATATTTACATTTAAAGCAAGAATGAGCATTTAATTGCCCAATAAGTAATAGCAAACAATAAACATTAACTGAAAGAAGTAAATATTTTCTGTGAATGACACTTCTACAATGAATCAACAGTTGTGAAGTAAGCTGAACCAATAATAACAACATATCAAATCTATCTCAAATTTTAAAACTACGTATTGACTATTAATGGAGATTATGAACTTTGTTTTTGATTTTCGATATTCAACTGAATCACAATAATTAATTATACGCAATAACAAAGTGGAATATTTTCCAGAGTTTATGATGAGTGATCCCTAAGGATCTTGAACTTAATTCTCGAGTAACTATCAAAGATTTGCTTTGATATACTCAGGTGTATCAGATAACCATAAAGATTAAGTAATACCCCTCTGCAAGTATAATAAGTGATCAGCTTCATTATACCCTATATTATGCATAATACTTAACTGTGCGCAATAGCCGAATATACGACCAATAGTTTTTCTTTTGTATTAAAGGTTGTTCTTCTCAGTCTTATAATTAGAATTTGAATTATAACAACGAAATACTATGATTTAAATATCCAATCGCTTTTTTAATCTAGCCGAAACAATTGGCATTGACCTGGTAATAATAATTGAGTTCTTTTCCCGAACCTATCAAGTTCTAACAATTATTCGTCTAGCCAGAATAATTAGCTAAGACATATCTCAACGCTATCTGTAAATCTATGTCTAGCCGAGTCAAATAGCTTAGACAGTTTTTAATTAACATATACATACTGGAAAATAATAAGTATGTATCAACATGTGATTAAATACAATAATTATCCAAGTGACGTTACTTGTTTAACAAATTTTAGAAATTAACGAACATAATATATATATCTGGATTGTACAATAATACTGAATTGATAACTGGTGATCAGATAGAATTCAAGAACTGGCATATCGACAAAAGTATAGATACATGAACAATAACAGTAACAATAGAGTTCTGAAATTGGCTTACACATGTCCATTGCATAAAGTAAATGTAAAGGTTAGATACTTACCTGGTCTGCTGCTTACAGTTACGCAACTTAGTTTTATCTTTTATGTCGAGACCTATCAGTAATAAGATCATTCTATCGATTAGAAATACATATCATAACACATAGTACTGCTATTTGCAGTCAGCACATAACCTAATCACATTGTCACATAGTTATATCAGTCATTGGATTATAAACAAACACTTATACAGTTAAACTATCTAGGTTTGGATTAGTTTTGAAGTCAATTTGGTGTACCGACGGCTTTATCGGGTAATTATCGAGTCTAAAACTCTATCGTGTAGTTCAATATTATTCTGGATATTTTAAATATCAGTCGTATTATTTTTTATAGCATTATAATAATTTTTAAATAATTATTATAATTAATCATGATTTTTCAAACATTGGAATCATTATTAAATGATTTAAATATTAAACAATTTTATTATCACTAATATTTAATTTATATTAAACTATTAATGAAACCATTGCCAAAATATTAAAGTTATTTATAATAACTCCAAATATTTTTATTACCCTTAAATAATTTTTAAAATATTAAAAATTATTTTTAAATAATTACTATTAATATTTAAATATTAATGTACTATTTATTAAAATATTAAAAGTTATTAATTATGACTTAAAATATTTTTAAACCATTTATTTCCTTTTTAAATGATTTATAAATCAATAAAACCTTTTAAAACTATTTATTTAATATAATTATTAAATAAATTTAATATCATTAATATTAAATTATTAATAAAATTTACTTTTAAATATTAAAAGTTATACTTTATAACTTAAAATATTCTTAAACTATTTATTTTCATTTAAAATGATTTTTATAATATTAAAATTATTTTTAACTAATTTATTTAATATAAGTATTAAATAAATCTAATATCGTTAATATTAAATAATTAAGGAAATTTGCCTTAAAATATTAAAAGTTATGTTTTATGACTTAAAATATTATTAAATACCTTATTATCATTTAAAATAATTTTTAATATAATAAAATCATTTTTAATTAATTTATTTAATGCATTTATTAAATAATTTAAATATCAATAATATTCAAATAAATACTAATATTTATGAAAAATATGTAAAATTATTAAAAGTTAATTTTTATAACTTAAAATAATTTTTAAAATTATTTTTGTAATTTTCAGAAATTAATTTCTATTTTTAAATGATTTTTAAAATTTATTTCTATTTGTTAATCATTTTTTGGAAATTAGAAAACTAAAATAATTAAATCTGTCGCTAAAGACTTTAGCGACGGTTTCTGTCGCGATAGGTGTTCTTGAGCACCAAGAACACTAACATCTAGTGTTCAGTGGTCTCACTTTGACCTTGATTAATTCCTAAGATATAATGTTTCTGGGCTAGCTATCGATTAACTGTTGTAGTATAAATGTAGTAATAAAAGTTCATCACAAAATTCTGGACCAAAACATAACACATGTGCAATATCTAAAGCTCAGAACATGTTGTCAGAGATATTCTTTACGTTTCTAGGCTGCCCAAAATCATATGGTCATGGCCGGTCAATGACCTTTGTGGCCTTATATCGTGCAATCTGTTCATAGAAAATGTGTTCTAGACGTTGGGCTGTGTATAGTAACTAACAGAGAACATGCTTCAATCATCTACAATGTTTGTACATCATCAAGATGCAAGATCAAAGGCCTTGAACAGGCTGTCAGAGTTGTTCTTCATTTTCTGGGTTACCCAGAAATGAAGAACAATTCGACTGACTATATTTGGGCTTCCACAACTTGAAATCTATGAAATATTTTTGTGATTTAAAAGTTATAGATTGTAGCCAACATGTACGACAACAGATTCATTACACAAAATCACTTTAACAACATCACAATCACTAGATCTGGTCCGGTCAAACCATGTCAGAAGACATGATCATCAGTTTTTTGGGTTGCCCAGAAAATCGATTCTATGATCTTCTGCTTGGTTTGACCAACCACTATTTCTTTTCTGTTTATCATTTAGGTGATTTATAGGCATAGATGTGTAGTCCACATAACATATTACAAGATGAATACAACACAAATAACAAATCATCAAATCACTGTCAGATCCGAGTCCATGAAGAACTTGTCAGGGCGTTCTGGGTAACATCTGGGTTACCTAGATTTTGTTTGGTCATGGTCGGTCAACCGACTTTGACCATGATTAACTTGTAATCTATGCATGATCTGGTCCTGCTTTAAGTTCCAGAACAAAGTTCTCGTGACATACTACAACTTCAAACATCTAAAACACCAAATAAATAAACAGAAAGAGATCTAGGGGACCTGACATTCATTGTCAGACCCAAAAAATAAAAATTTTCAGATTTTATAAATCATCAAACTCGAGCCTCTAGATGTTATGGATCTAACATCTAGCAACCCAGATCATCTATATACACTACATATAGCATGTTTAACACAAAAAAACTAACATCTAACATAGCAACCAAGATCAGATTATAAATTAGGTTTTTAAACATTTCTTGAGCAAAACATGAATCTAAAGCTTCTGATTTGTTAGTGAATGAACTAGGGACTGAATTTGGGACTGATATGCTAGATAATTTTAGAGGTTTGGTGAGACACCCCCAAATTCAGGTACTTTATTTCCAACGAATTTGGTGCTCACTATCAAAATAATTTCATCTAACTACCCATAATAAAGGATAAAACATTAAATAACTTAAACAATAATCTTTCCCATTTATGGGTTACATCATCTCTTAAATAATCCCAGGTAATCTAACCTTAAAACTATTACATCAGTTTGCGGAATACATTATAAAATAAAATAAGTCATAACATCATGCATTTTAAATAAATTATAAATAATTTTTCATCACTTGGACATCTTGCCCGTTCCCTTGCTAGTAGATGGCTCATCAACTCTTTCGACTTTAGCTGCATTGTTAATTGCAAGAGTGAGCAAACAATTGCTCACTGATATAGAAGATAGTAATAGTAACATATGAGAATGAACAACGAATGTTGAACAACAATAATGAACTTGTTCTACGAATCGAAACAAAAACAAGTTCGAATTTAATATCTGAGGGTCTTAAGACCACGAACTATGTATCCGGTATTTAGGTATTATTACCTTAACCTTAACAGTCGTTAGACTATACAAACCCTTCTGAACGTACTTAGGGGGATCAGCCCTTTGTACCATATATTGTGCACAAACATCTAAACATTATACGTACAAAATCCCCTATGTTAGGGTTGTTCGTCTCAGTTTGAATTTAGAATTTCCGCACTAAAGAAAGTTTAGTTTAGAACTAGTTTATCAGTGTTTCTAGAATTTTAGAACACTATTTAGTTCCCATCAATAAAGGTTTAATATGAGAATGTATAACTGAACAAGGCTATCAAAGTCAATGATTGGATATTAACAATATAAAACTGAATAAACATGATACACATGCAAGGTACTATGTTCAAAAGAGTTAGAACAATCTCATTTGAATCGACGTATTAGAGCAATGTATGCTTTGTATAATAATTAGAAAAGTGAAATTTGCTCGATGTAACGAATTAGATTACAAGAGCTTAATCAATCGTATATAAGAATAGAATCAATAATATTGCTCAATAGAATTTAGGAACTTGCATTCATTAATAAAAGAATGAAGTTAGAAAGCTTGCTCAATGTAAAGAGTTAAAGTTTAGGAACTTGCACAATTATGAAAGTAGAGTTAGAGAACTTGCCTTGTTTGTTTGTAAGCTACACAAGTGTAAAATAATCTCCAATTACCCTACATACATCAATACAATCGCAACAACAATTAGTTGTATAAATATTAACACTATGGGTATTAAACCATCATTTAGGTCATAACCCTATCCTAGCACCTAACCACGTTGGTTAACACCTTAATGATTCTGAAATCACACTATAAACCTTATCATTTATATTTAACTTTTGAAAACATCACATTTGGTTCATTACATAACTTATTCAAGAAATCACTTAAATTCTTTTACACTGTACATAACAACGCATGACAATCTGTTATTGTAGTTTATATTGTGCCTTAACATTATTAACATGCATGCTAAACTAATATAAGTCCATTACACATGACCTGAAATTAAGCAGATATCACTGTCTGAGACTGGCTACTCGCGCGGTCGTGCCAGTAATACACTGGGTTACAGCGCGCCTGCGCCCAAATGCTGCGCGCCTGCGCGATAACAGCGCGCCAGACCGCGCGCCCGCGCGATGCCTCAGATCTAGTTTTTGCCGAAACTCAAAATCAAACTCTGCTTTGGCCAAAAATTCCAATTCAACAGAAAATCTCCCAACTTCAACATCTAACATTTTCCATATTATAGTTATACATGCTAAACACCATTCTTTATACAAAAACATCACATGCACACTAATTTGAAGAATCAAAACTATATTTTCCCAAATATCATCATTTTTACACTATTAACGAATTCAATCACCACGAATTCGTTTCTCCATCAATTGATACGATTCCAGCTACGCCGCATTCGTTTCTTAACATACAAACATATTCTAACTTCAAATTGCATATTACAACACATATTAAACATGAAATTTTGTACTTTCTAAGCCATATTATATGAACATAAGCACTGTGGTTTTTCCTACACCCAATTTTCACAAAGTTAATAACAAGTATACATGATGTTTAACTGAGTTTTTCAAAACTATATGAACATATATACATACCATAATTCACGTGATTTCTAATCACATAGAATATATACATATATATACCGAAACTAAAAATTAGAATGTGGATAGTTTATACCTTGATTTAGCAAAACAATTAGCAAGCCCTTCTCTTCCACTTGATAATCACAGAATAACTTCTATCAAGCTCTCACTCTCACTCCCCTCTGTGTTTATCTTCTTCTCTCAAACCTTCTATGTGCTCTCTATATTGTCTAACCTTAGGGAAAAATAAGACGCGTAGGAAAATATAACTGACTCCGTTTTCCCCACGTACGTCAGGTTAAAAAACAAAAAGGCTCGCATCAGTTAAAATAACCAAAAGCCATAAGGCTACGTTTGGTTACACACTAATTCCCATACTAGATTATTTAAATAATATTTATATTATATAGTTACTACTTGTCACACTTTAATTTTATTAATTTAAATAACTTTAGTTTAGTTAATTTAAATAACTTAGGATAATAATAATAAAATTCTTATTATCATTATACTTATAATTAATAAATAATCGGATATCTAATTAGAAACATCACTTTATTTAATTTATTTATTTCCATTAAATTAAATAATTCATTTAATTTAATTACTCTCTTAAATACTAAACAATTGATTTAATTTAATTATTTCCTTAAATTAAATCCATCAGATAAAACTATCACTATTCAATTTAATTAACATTAATTAATTTAATTCACCACAATTCATCAATTATTTATTTTCCTCAATAAATAAATTATTTAAAATATTTATTTAATTCAATAAATATTTAAAATTAAATTACAAAATTCTCGATCGTTACATCCTTCCCTCTTTAAAAGGATTTTGCCCCCAGAATCACAACTCGAAAAAAAAATTTTATTCGTTACATTCTTCCCTCCTTAACAAGATTATGTCCCCAGAATTGCTATACAAGATCAAGCAAACAACTGAGGATAATTCTTCATCATAACGCTTTCAAGTTCCCACGTAGCTTCCTCGGCATTGTGGTTCATCCAGATTACCTTAACAGAAGGTATCACCTTATTCCTCAGTACTTGCTCTTTTCTGTCAACAATTTGAACAGGGATTTCTTCATATGTTAAGTCTTTCTCAAACTGTAAGGGCTCATATTCTATCACATGCTTATAATCAGGTTTATATGGCCTCAATACCGGTATATGGAAAACATTTTGAATATGCTCCAACTCTGGAGGTAAAGCTAACTCATATGCCACTTCACCAACTCTTCGAAGCGCTTCAACAGGACCTATAAACCTAGGGCTTAATTTTCCCTTCTTGCCAAATCAAACTTTTCCCTTACAGGGAGACACTTTCAAGAAAACATAACTACCGACATCGAATTCTCTATTTTGTCGATGTTGATCGGCATATTTCTTCTGTCTATCTTGTGCAGCTATCAATCTTGCTCGAATCACTTTGATGATCTCGACAGTATGTTGTACCAATTCTGGACCCATTAGCTGACGTTCCCCTACCTCATCCCAGCATAACAGAGTTCTGCATTTCCTACCGTATAATGCTTCATAAGGCGAAATGCCAATACTCGCATGATAACTATTATTATAGGCAAATTCTACCAATGGTAAATGATCGTCCCAATTTCCCTTGAAGTCCATAATACATGCTCTGAGCATATCTTCTAGAGTCTGGATAGTTCTCTCGCTTTGTCCTTCGATTTGAGGATGGTATGTTGTGCTCATTCTCAACTGAGTTCCTAATCATTTTGGTAATCGTCTCTAGAAATTGGATGTGAAACGCGGATCTCTGTTTGATACAATGGACATAGGTACACCGTGTCTTGAAATAATTTCCTTCACGTATAGTTTTGCTAATCGATCTAGGGTAAATCGAAGCTTGATTGACAAAAAGTGTGCCGACTTCGACAATCGATCAACAATCACCCAAATGGCATCAAAACCTTGTTGAGTCGTTGGCAGACCTACCACAAAATCCATTGTGATATGCTCTCACTTCCATCCTGGTATCTCCAACGGTTGTAACAATCCGCTTGGCCTTTGATGTTCAGCTTTAACTTTCTGACATGTTAAGCATTTTGCCACGCATTCAGCCACATCCCTCTTCATATTCGGCCACCAAAAATGATGTCTAAGATCTTGGTACATCTTTGTACTTCCACGGTGAATCGAATATCTTGAGTTGTGAGCTTCACTCAGAATCTCCTCTTTAACTTCTGGAACCGGCGGAACCCAAATTCTCCCTTCGAATCGAAGTAACCCTTCCGAATCGATTTTGAATTTGCTTTCCTCCCCTTTAGATACTTTCTGTTTTATCTTTTCGTAGTCTTTATCCTAAAGTTGTGCATCCTTCACCTTATCTACCAACGTTGAATCGTTTCCTATTTGGAACAACTTTTTGTCAGATTCTGTCAGATATTTAATTTCCAACTCCATCATAGCCATTTTCGACACTAACTTCTCCTGAGTTGTCAACATCATTAACTTCTCTCGTCCCTTCCTGCTTAAAGCAACAGCAACAACATTCGCCTTTCTGGGATGATAGAAAATCTCGCAGTCATAGTCTTTGATCAGCTCCAACCATCTTCTCTGCCTCATATTTAAATCTTTTTGCGTAAAGATATACTTCAGACTTTTATGGTCTGTATATATCTCACACCTCTCTCCATAAAGATAATGTCTCCAAATTTTTAGGGCAAACACCACCGCCGCCAACTCTAAGTCATGAGTCAGATACCCTTTCTCGTAATCTTTCAATTGACATGATGCATACGCAGTAACTCTGCCGTTCTGCATAAGCACACAGCCTAGTCCTTTATGCGATGCATCACTATATACCACAAAATTCCCTGTATCATCAGGCAATGACAACACAGGTGTTGAGCTCAACCTCTTCTTCAATTCTTGAAAACTTTCCTCACACTTCTCCGTCCAAACAAACTTAACTGCCTTCCTGGTTAAATTCGTCAACGGAGTCACGATCTTGGAAAAATCTTGAATAAAACTCCTGTAGTAACCTGCAAATCCTAAGAAACTCCATACTTCTAACGGTGACTTCGGTTGATCCCAGTTTACTACAGCTTTAACTTTTGATGGATCTATCGAAATTCCGTCTTTATCAATAACGTGTCCGAGAAACTGTACACGTTCCAACCAAAACTCACATTTTGAAATTTTTGCATACAACTTCTCTTTTCTAAATGTCTCCAATGTCACTCTTAAGTGTTCAACATGTTCTTCCTTGGTCTTAGAATACACCAGGATATCATCAATAAACACCACCACAAATTTATCTAAGAATGGTTTAAACACCCTGTTCATCAAATCCACGAACGCTGCAGGTGCATTCGTTAAACCAAATGACATAACCAGAAACTCGTAATGACCAAACCGAGTTTTGAATGTCGTCTTCAGTACATCCTCTGGCCTCACCTTCAACTGATGATAACCACTTCTCAAGTCTATCTTCGAAAAATACCTCGCACCCTTCAGTTGATTGAACAGATCGTCGATTCTCGGTAACGAATATTCATTTTTAATCGTGACCTTATTCAATTATCTGTAATCAATGCAGAGCCACATCGATCTATCTTTCTTCTTAACAAACAACACCGGTGCTCCCCATGGCGAAACACTCGGCTGAATATACTTCTTATCGAGCAATTCTTACAATTGCACCATCAACTCTTTCATCTCTACCGAGGCCATTCTGTATGGTGCTTTAGATATCGGGGTCGTTCCTGGTAGTAAATCAATCACGAACTCGATTTGTCGATCCGGCGGAAGACCCGGCAAATCATCTGGAAATACGTCTGCAAAATCTTTTATAATCGGTATCTCTTCTAACTTTGCACACTATTTCTGTGTATTAACGATGTAGGCTAGGTATCCTACACATCCTTGTCTCAACAATTTCTTGGCTTGCATCACCGTCAGACAACTTGCTTGTCGAGGTGACTTACTGCCAAAGAACACAACCTTTGACGGAGTCATAAGGTTAACACACTTCCTTTGGCAATCAATTACTGCTCCGTAATTGAATAACCAATTCATTCCCAGTATGACATCAAATTCGCCAAGTCTAATTGGTATCAAATCTACCATCATCTCGTGACCTTTTATAGCCACTCTATAATTCCTATATATGTATCTGACAGGAATCACTTCCTTATTCGCAATCTCTATACTTAAGGGAAATTCCAATTCTTCCTAAGGCAAATCTAAAATCTGAGCAAATTCATCAGATATAAATGAACAAGTAGCACCCGAATCAAATAGTACATAAGCATTAATACCAATGATCGGAATGATACCTAACACCACATCCTTAGACTGTACAGCATCCTTAGACTGTACAGCATCCTGCACGGTCATATTGAAAGTTCTTATAGTAGGTCAGCTTGACTGTGCTGGTCCAGTGATAGTCAATGCACCACCACCGTTGTTGTTTCCTTTTCCACCACTTATACGTCCCGCTGGCTTCTTAGGGCAATCACGAGCCATGTGGTCTTTTGAACCACAGGTAAAGCATGCTCCTTTCTTCGGACTAAAACAGTTCGGTGCAATGTGTCCCTCCTGACCACAGTTGAAACACACCCTCTTTCCCTTCAAACATACTCCAGTATGGTTTTTCCCACAAGTAGCACAAGCTTCAAACTTTTTCTTCTGCTGACTTCCCTGCTGACCTCCCGTAGTCGAACTCTCGTTCCACTTCCTCTTTTGATTGTTACTTCCAACGTTACCTCCACCAGCCTTTTTCTCACTATCATTCTTCCTCTTCTTCTGTTCTTGGTTGTACTTGGTCAAAGCATCGCTTCCACCTTCCGCGATAATTACCTTTTCCAGTACAGCTGCAAATGTATTCAGTTGGAACATTGAAACCTTGCTATACAGCCAGGGTTACAATCCTTGTTCGAACCATCTCGCTTTACGCTCGTCGGTATTGACTTGATAAGTGGCAAACCTTGCCAACTCGTTAAACTTCGCAACATATTCGGGCACCGTCATTGTTCCTTGCTTCAGCTCCAGAAATTGCACTTCCAACTGATTCCGAGAACTCGCTAAAAAGTACATTTCAAAGAATATCTCCTTAAATCTACCCCACGCTATCACTCCTTGTCCCCCATGAACCTTATTTTCCTGCCACCAGTAGCTAGCTTCAGACTTCAGCATGAACGTTGCGAACGCAGTCTTCTGATCTTCGTTAACTCTAGCAACGTCGAACACCTTTTCCATTTCCATAATCCAGGTTTGGGCTTCCACTGGATTCATAGAACCTTGAAACTCTGGTGGTCCAACTGCTTTGAATTCCTTGAAAGTCGTAGCTTGAGCTTGCGGTTGATTCGCAAGTGCACCCGTCAACAAAGCTACCAACTGCTAAACCGGATTAGCGCTGGCCTCGTTGTTATTGTTAGTAAACCCCTCAGGAGGTGGTTGTTGATGTGGTTGTCTTCTTCTAGGAGTTATCTTCTGTTAAACTATATGCTTATCAGTTCATTACTCAACTTCTTAGGTATTTGAAGTTTAACTTAAGCATTCCAAGATTAAAGCTTTAACGCATAACATTTCAAATAAACTCTAATATTTTATTTATTCATAACGTTTTTAAAACATGTTAAGGATAGCATAACCGCTACTAACATTCAATTTCCTGAACTAGACAAGTTTCAGGATTACATACTCAAACTATCCCTTTATTCATCTCAAAATAAGGGATTCATAATTTATTTATTCACATAATTAACCACATACTATTATCACTCTTATTTCTATCTATGCATATTATGACGTCGCAAAGCTTCTCGACGTTCCTCCTCCATAATATGATACGCTGTTCTACGATCCATCACGAACCACGGCGAGTCTTCAAATTGAGGTGGGTAATAAAAGACTTGATCCTGGGCCCTATCAGTCGCAGAATTAAAAGCATAATCCATCTCGTTCATCTTGGCCTTCTTCACTTGGACTTTAGCCTCTGTACGGTCTGCATGTTGAGTCGCCTTCATCCAAGCATCCTCTGCTCTTGCACGCTTAATTGATTCCTCTTTGAAGTCATCTTTTAATTTCTCCATGCCAGTCTTCATCTTCTCGTTTACTGCCAACAGATTTTCATTCTGACCCTTAGTATGAACTAAGTCCCACTCTGTGTTTCCAAGTTTCGAGTCAAGCTCCTGAATCTCCGCATCCTTCTGCTCCATCGAAGCATGATGCACCTCAACCATCTCCTTCAACTCCTCAACTTCGTCCTGTAACTCTATGTTACGGTCATACAGAGCATCATACATCTCGACTGATATGGAGTTTGGTGGAAACTCCTCAGGATCCTCTTCCTTATCATCCCTTGAACTATCCTCCTCGGGATCGGTCACAGGCTCATCCTCCTGGATCAACTGTTTCCGCAATACATGAATATCCCGGGGTTCATCGTCTATAGGTACCTGAGGTATCACCTCTCTAGCTGGACTGGATCCTCCTTCATCAGACATCCTGACAACAAAATATTTTAAGTTTTACTTAACATTATTGACACTCGCGAGCACATAAGTTATTAACACATAGCACATAATGTCTTTTATTGTTTAGTTTCAATGGATGCCTTAATCCATTCCTTAAAACCCGATAAGAGTAAAACACCTCTATGTTTTCTATTTCCTTAAAAGTTACTTCCTAAGGTTTCTCCACCTAAGGTTCATAACCTAAGGCTTTGATACCAACCTGTGACACCCCCAAATTCGGGTACTTCATTTCCAACGAATTTGGTGCTCACTATCAAAATAATTTCATCTAACTACCCATAATAAAGGATAAAACATTAAATAACTTAAACAATAATCTTTCCCATTTATGGGTTACATCATCTCTTAAACAATCCCAGGTAATCTAACCTTAAAACTATTACATCAGTTTGCAGAATACATTATAAAATAAAATAAGTCATATAACATCATGCATTTTAAATAAATTCTAAATAATTCTTCATCACTTGGACATCTTGCCCTTTCCCTTGCTAGTAGAACTCTTTCGACTTTAGTTGCATTGTTAATTGCAAGAGTTAGCAAACAATTGCTCACTGATATAGAAGATAGTAATAGTAATATATGAGAATGAACAACGAATGCTGAACAATAATAATGAACTTGTTCTACGAATAGAAACAGAAACAAGTTTGAATTTAATATATGAGGGGCTTAAGAACACGAACTATGTCTCTGGTATTTAGGTATTATTACCTTAACCTTAACAATCGTTAGACTATACAGACCCTTCTGAACGTACTTAGGGGGATCAGCCCTTTGTACCATGTATTGTGCACAAACATCTAAATGTTACACGTACAAAATCCCCTATGTTAGGGTTGTTCGTCTCAGTTTGAATTTAGAATTTCCACACTAAAGAAACTTTAGTTTGGAACTAGTTTATCAGTGTTTCTAGAATTTTAGAACACTATTTAGTTCTCATCAATAAAGGTTTAATACAAGAATGTATAACTGAACAAGGCTATCAAAGTCAATGATCGGATATTAACAAAATATAACTGAATAAACATGATACACATGCAAGGTACTATGTTCAAAAGAGTTAGAACAATCTCATTTGAATCGACGTATTAGAGCAATGTATGCTTTGTATAATAATTAGAAAAGTGAAATTTGCTAGATGTAACGAATTAGATTATAAGAGCTTAATCAATCGTATATAAGAATAGAATCAATAATATTTCTCATTAGAATTTAGGAACTTGCATTCATTAATAAAAGAATGATGTTAGAAAGCTTGCTCAATGTAAAGAGTTAAAGTTTAGGAACTTGCACAATTATGAAAGTAGAGTTAGAGAACTTGCCTTGTTTGTTTGTAAGCTACACAAGTGTAAAATAATCTCCAATTATCTTATATACATCATTACAATCGCAACAACAATTAGTTATATGAATATTAACACTATGGGTATTAAACCATCATTTAGGTCATAACCCTATCCTAGCACCTAACCACGTTGGTTAACACCTTAACGATTCTGAAATCACACTATAAACCTTATCATTTATATTTAACTTTTGAAAACATCACATTTGGTTCATTACATAACTTATTCAAGAAATCACTTAAATTCTTTTACACTGTACATAGCAACGCATGACAATCTGTTATTGTAGTTTATATTGTGCCTTAACATTATTAACATGAATGCTAAACTAATATAAGTCCATTACACATGACCTGAAATTAAACAGACATCACTGTCTGAGACTGGCTACTCGCGCGGCCGCGCCAGTAATACACTTGGTAACCGGCGCCCGCGCGACTCAGCGCGCCCGCGCGACTCAGCGCGCTCGCGCCCAAATGCTGCGCGCCAGCGCGACAACCGCGCTCCTGCGCGATGCCTCAGATCCAATTTTTGCAGAAGCTCGAAATCAAACTCTGCTTTGGCCAAAAATTCCAATTCAACAGAAAATCTCACAACTTCAACATCTAACATTTTCCATATTATAGTTATGCATGCTAAACATCATTCTTTATACAAAAACATCACATGCACACTAATTTGAAGAATCAAAACTATATTTTCCCAAATATCACCATTTTTATACTATTAACGAATTCAATCACCACGAATTCGTTTCTCCATCAATTGATACGATTCCAGCTACGCCGCATTCGTTTCTTAACATACAAACATATTCTAACTTCAAATTGCATATTACAACACATATTAAACATGAAATTTTGTACTTTCTAAGCCATATTATATGAACATAAGCACTGTGGTTTTTCCTACACCCAATTTTCACAAATTTAATAACAAGTATACATGATGATTAACTGAGTTTTTCAAAACTATATGAACATATATACATACCACAATTCACGTGATTTCCAATCACATAGAATATATACATATATATACCGAAACTAAAAATTAGAATGAGGATAGTTTATACCTTGATTTAGCAAAACAATTAGCAAGCCATTCTCTTCCACTTGATAATCACAAAATAACTTCTCTCAAGCTCTCACTCTCACTCCCCTCTGTGTTTATCTTCTTCTCTCAAACCTTCTCTATGCTCTCTATATTGTCTAACCTTAGGAAAAAATAAGACGCATAGGAAAATATAACTGACTCCCTTTTCCCCACGTACGTTAGGTTAAAAAACAAAAAGGCTCGCATCAGTTAAAATAACCAAAAGCCATAAGGCTACATTTGGTTACACATTAATTCCCATACTAGATTATTTAAATAATATTTATATTATATAGTTACTACTTGTCACACTTTAATTTTATTAATTTAAATAACTTTAGTTTAGTTAATTTAAATAACTTAGAATAATAATAATAAAATTCTTATTATCATTATACTTATAATTAATAAATAATCACATATCTAATTAGAAACATCACTTTATTTAATTTATTTATTTCCATTAAATTAAACAATTTATTTAATTTAATTACTCTCTTAAATACTAAATAATTGATTTAATTTAATTATTTCCTTAAATTAAATTCATCAGATAAAACTATCACTATTCAATTTAATTAACAGTAATTAATTTAATTTACCACAATTCATCAATTATTTATTTTTCTCAATAAATAAATTATTTAAAATATTTATTTAATTCAATAAATATTTAAATTAAATTATAAATTTCTCGATCGTTACATTTGGTGAGAGAGAGAGTAGGTTGAGTGTTAGAACACAAATAACCCAAATTTATGGACTTTCTCTCTCTTAATCTCTCTCTGTCTATATATATATATATATATATATATATATATATATATGAGCTAGATGCAATGTATGGCTGGTGTAGCTGTCAATATATGGCTGATATGTGTTGTTTTAAGTCACACGGGCAATCTCATGCATTTATGACATTTGGCTGACCCTTAGGATTTGACCTTTAGGGTTTAACCCTAAGGTTTTACAATTTGCTTTTCTAGAAATTTTCAATTAGGGCTAAAATAAAATTTTAGTTTCCTAAATTATAATTAGGGTTTCTTAATTAGTTTAGGCTTTCTAATTACCTTGAACTTAGAAATTTGTTTACTAATTAACATAAAGCTTTCTAATTTAGCGATTAGGGTTAATAACTTAGCAATTAGGGTTTTAAATTTGGAAAATTAAGGTTTCCAATTAACAATTAGGGTTTCCTATAATTAGGGTTTTTTTTTCTAATTAAAATTAATGTCTATAATAATTAACATTAATCACATAACACAATTTCTTACCAATCATAAACTCTGGTTTGAGTTTTAAATTAGGGTTTAGCACAGTGATATTAGGGTTTTAACATGATATACCATAATTGACCAACCATTATCAATACGTACATACAGTACATATTTATAGTACTAAAATATAAATAATATAATATTATTATTCTCATTCCTTAGCCAAAATCCAGAATTAGGGTTTGGATTCCATAACTGATTTATCTTTCATATACATATCATTACTAATTAAGTTATAATAATTAACTTAATTAATCTGAAATAAATTCATATAATAAAATAGTTATTATAATAATTCTAATAATCATTCATATATTATAAAATACTCATATTTTCATGGAAAATAATTAATAAAAAAATATTTTTTTACAAAATTTAATTATTACAAGAACATACTTTATAATGGTCAATAATTCTAAAATAAAATTATTTGTAATTATTAATTTAATAAATAAATTTTTATTTATCACATACATACATACACATTACCTTGCACATATTCCCACTTTTAAAATAATAAATAAATAAAAAAAAATTTATACGCAAAATTTCTTATTTAAATATATAGAAAATATCGGGTTATTACAATAATAATAAGTCAAGTATCGTTCCCACAGAGACTTAATAAGAAATTAATCCTAACAATTACCAGCTTTATATTAATCTAAATTTTATTAAACTATCCAATTCAGTGATTATAACTATTAAAATCTAAAATCATAAAATACTAAGTAATCAACAAACTCAAAGACTGTAATTTCAAGCAAATAATGGAGAATTAGTCTTACGATTTCACTTTAAGTATCACTCTGATTATTACACCCTATTCCAGTTCAATTCACTATCCCAGTTTATTAATCAAGAACACTTAAGTAGAACTAGCCACCTCTCGATACACTAATACCATATTAACTTAAATTTACAAAGTAGATAGAATTAAGCTAAATACCTTAATCAACTAATTCACTATATCTCTATGTGAATTACAATCAAAGAAGGTTTAAATTCAAGTTCTCTGTCCGATTACATGCGATGTTAAGCATATCTCTGCCCCAACATTCATTAAGATTCTATTCACTCGCAGAATTCAAGAACACATGTTATAATGAATAAGTATAGATTCATATTTCATCTCTCGAGTCCATACAATTCCACACAAAATTGGTGATCAAGCAATTCATAAATTCAAACACAAATCACAATAGATAAACTGAGAGATAGATTATTAACTGAAATTCAAAGCTACATAATCATCGTTTAACCACAAGATCCGCCATAAGCCTAATAAAGAATTTAGTTCATCACAAATGAATTAAACACTGAAATTATCAAAGAATTTATCATCCCAATTACAAGTAATGAATTAAGGAAAAATAGTGAATCTAGAACCACCCTTCTCCTTAGCTCCAATCTCGCAATTATCGTGAATTTCTTCTTCAAGTCTTCCCTCAAATCCTCTCTGCTCAAATTCTATCTTCTAATTTTCAATTGATTGTTAGTTCCCCCTTTTCCTTGTTGTCTTTCTTGTTCATATCCACCTTAGGACACACATCCTGACCATAATTCGACACCCCATAGAGTTCCATACCATACCAACCACCATCCTTCACGCTTCTGCAGTATTCCAATTAGAACAGAACTCTGGCTTTTCCCGTACCCTCGCCCCGGCGGGGTTTTTTACCCTATAATGTCCGCCTCAACGGGGCATGCTTCTGTTAAACGATTAAGTACCCCCGCCTCAGCGGGAGTTTTATGTGCAACATGTCCACCCCAACGGGGTTCCATTCTGCTTAAGTCTAATTGCTGCTCATTTCCTTGCCAAATTCCACCACGAAACCATCTTTTACACCACAAATGATATGCCACCACACCTAAACACAAAGCAACACTAAACACTATACCAAAATAGGGATGTAGCGAAAGAAATTTTGTGAAGGAATTTATTCTTTCACATGAGGAGATGTTTAGCGAAGGAACAGTGAAGGAAAAATATTTAGTGACAATATAGTTATTAGCGAAACAAAAATCCTTCACAATTTTTATTTTTTTTCTCACAAAATTGAGGTGATAGAAGGATTTTTTTTTGGGCAAATTTATGATGAAATATTGCGAGGAAAAAAATATATTAATGAAGGAATTATTACTCATTATATGTTATTGTTCAGAAGTTTTTTGCGAGAGATAAAATTAGTAGTTATTTTGCTCTAAATAATTTTTTAAATAATTTTTTAGAATTAATTATAGTGAATATAAATTTTAATATAAATATATTAATATTACACTTTTTAAGTAACTTATTATAATATTACTTATAAAAGATTTGTTTTTTAAAAAAAATATTATTAACTTTTTTCTTGGAACTAATCAGTATTCATGTGCGTGTGGTCGGTGGGAACAGATCGAGTCGATCGGTCTAATTCAGTGTTCAGTGCGTCCGTGAGTGGCTCGACTGAAGCTAGAGGAAAGCAAGTTGGGTCTCTTACTTAGCCAGAATTGGATGTTTCTACCAGATCGCTAGCTAGGTTTTCTCTGCCAATTTGGGTTTCCCCCATTTTCCTTAGCCATTGTTTAGGCGGTAGAAAGGAAAAATGAATTAGCGCCAAATTTTGACGTAATTAGCGAGATTGATAATTGATTGTGTGAATAATGTTTCCTACGGCTAAAGGGATTATCATTAATCCCACAATTTTCATCCCAACTTCATCTTCGCATCAAAAAAGTTGCTCTTTCTGTCCCAATTGCAGAAGCCCTAACTATGAAGACCCAAAGACCCGTCAATTTGTTCGAAGGTATTTTTTTTTCAACTTTGTTCATCAATATTCCATTACTTGCTGAAATGATTTATATATACAAACATGTATGATTGAATCCATTTTTCTTAGGGCTTTTGATTTGATACTTATGCAGATAGTGCAATGTTTATGTGTTTTTCTATTTGGTGTTTGTGTATTGTTTTATGCTAAACTGCTCTGTATATGGGAATTTTGTTGTAGCTAGAGTTGAATTGTGTAGATAAGTCTGGATGTATATTTATGTTATTTGAGATAAAATCATAAAAAGTTATCTTTTTGATTGCTTTTGTTGTTTGGCTTTTGCTTTGTATAGTTTCTTTTAAATAAAAAAGTGTCTTTGTATCGTTCTAGATTAGCACACATTAGCTTTGAACTATTTTTTAAAATATGTTAGACAGTTCATTATTTGGATTTTAAGTTGGGCTCCATTTTGCCTGCTCATTTTAGGGGAAAATTGGTTAGCTTAGGCATATTTTAGTGCCAAAGTTGATCGTTTAGTAATCTGGTCTACATTGGTTTGCTACTCTGGTTAGTGCAGACAACATTGTTACTTTGTTTTGTCTGATCAGTTGCCCTTACATATAAACTTCCAATAATTTTGACTATGTCTGTGAGTGGAAAGCTAGCCCTTGTTGTACATTACTGTTATATATTAAGAGTATATTGTTGTTCTCATAGATTACGCAATTAAATGATTCTTGTGAGCTGGATGAGTAGTGAATTGGTGTATTAAGATTTTAAATTTCTTTATCATTGTCTCTTTAGATTACCAAAAACATGATATAGCTTTGTTTCACATTATCAATTATTATTTACATCCACTGATTTTCCTAAATTCTCAGTTTTTAGAGAAATGTTATCATTGAGATATTAAAGCAAACATTATGAAAGCATTAAATAAAAGCTCAAACTTCATAGCTTTTGAAACATGTTCTAACCAGATTTCACTTGGAAATCCTTTCTCTTTTTACCCATACAACCAAATTCCAGTAATCTTATAATACCAAATAAATTATTTATTTATATTACTGATTTTGATTCATTACAAAGGATGAGATTTTCCTCAAGCTTCCTTAATCCTTATTGAATTCAGAACTTGCCTTAGCTTCTCCTTCTTCTATACTGGAAATTTTAATAGTACTTTGAAAGTACAGAGCTTGAATCTCATATGAACTGTACTTACAGAATAGCCAATTTGATATTTGTTTTTATGAAGGAAAGCTTGGGGTAGAAGAGCTGAGGATTAATTTTATAGAGATTACATTCCTGCTCCTGTTTTCTTAGATTTGAATAGCTGGGTTTTGGATTACAAAGATATTATTTGTACATGTTCTAGCCAAGACTATTGTATGTTGCTTTTATCCTTGTTCTTGATGTCTCTTGTTTTGTTTGCCCTTTCTGTGTGTTCTAGCTAAGACTTTCATAAGTAACTTTTATCCTTGTTCTTGATGTCTCTTATTCTGTTTGCCCTTTCTAGGATTTAATCAGTATTTCTATACCATAAAATCCAGGGTGACAATGTAGTCTTGATTTCTAACCACCAAACTGAAGCAGATCCAGCTGTTATCGCATTGCTTCTTGAATCAACGAATCCTGCTATTGCAGAGGACATGGTAACAATAATATTGTTTGCGCTGAGCTTATTGTTACCACAAATTCAAGTGCAACAAAACTTAGTTGGTTCACCGATGTTTAAATACTGTGTTGCAGACCTATGTCGCAGGAGATAGAGTTATAACAGATCCTCTTTGCAAGCCCTTCAGCATGGGAAGGTGCTCATCTAGATTTTTAACACGTATTAGTGGTGACTGGTGAATCATGTATCAGCTCTACAATCTTCATTTGAAATTTCATGGTCATATTAGAAAACGTACAGTACGTATAGTTTTTATGAATTTTCTTGGTTCAGTATCCATTTAATTTCCTTTTGAAATAAGAAATATATGAAATGTAATATTTGTTCAATGTGTTTTTCTATTTATTTAAATTTTATATATATGGGGTAGTAAATATTTTCCAAACATGTTGAATTTTCTTTCACAAGAACAGGGAGTACATTTCACATTAGTAAAGGAGTCAAACAATGCCATCTGCAGATTCTGCACAAGCTTATCAAAATTCTATCCCGTGTGATCTGCAGAAGCTTATAAAATTTTCAAAGAATTAACATTCATCTCTCTTTTATTGAATCAGACAATCGCTGAAGTTTCAGAAGCTTTTGTTCAAGATTATGATGAAGGCATGCAGGCTTGCTCTGAAGCTGCAAAAGTATGGATGGAAGTGAGTCACAACTTGCCTTGATCAAATGTAGAGTTAAATGGTTGAAACCTTTCTCTGTTTGTCTGTCTGTCTATCTGTGTATCATATAACTTGCAATTACTTCTTAAGAGCATTTATATTGTTCTTCAGTTTCAAATGCAAAAACACAGGAACATGGTTTAGTATTATTAATATTTTATTTGTTTATTTTTTTGAAAAATGCTTCACCTCGTCTCAGATTCCTGCACCAAAGAGGGGTGAAATTGTTAGACAGATTGGTGATGCATTGAGAGCCAAACTACAGCAACTTGGTTAACTTGTTTCACTTGAGATGGGGAAAATACTTTCTGAGGGAATAGGGGAGGTTCAAGTAAGTAATCTTACTTATATGTAGAGCTAATTTGTTTAGAATATGATATGATGCCCATAGAGCATGCTTCCGTTACATACTCTTAACTACAGAAGAGTCGCATTGTAGGAAATTATTTGTGTTATTTGTGTTTTGTACTAAGGTATATTTCTCTAATTTTGTATGAACCTTAGCTCATATCAAATTATTGCTTTTCTTTTAGAATTTTTCACAAGTCAACAGAAATTAGTTCTAAACCATCCTAAGTTGATTAATTGTTTCCCTCGGGTCGTTAAGGATTAGGGTACTTTGGGTTTGAACCTTGCAGCAATCATTTTGAAAATAGGACAAAATTCTTTTTGTTGAATGTCTAGAGTGTCAGGCATATTGTTCAAAATGTTCTGCTTAGTAATCTTTTGGGGGCATCAATATTCATGCTGGTATACAATGTGTAGCATTGAACTTTCAAATATTTTATTTTTCTCTCTTTTTACTATATCAAGGTTAATTCCTGTTACTTCCTATGTGGGAAGTTTGGATATTTGGCACTGGGTTGGTGAGTAATGTTTAAATTCGGTATTCCCACTCCATCTGATTTTATTTTTTTCGGTGACAACTAGTCTATGTGAAATTTTGAATACTTTTTTCATGTGAAAAAGACCCATTTGCGATTTTCTTTTTTTTTTCCTCAGAAAAAGTCTTCTTTTTATTGATAGTAGTATGAAAGGCCATCATCTAATGTCTATATCATTCCATAAATTTGAATAAAAATGCTTCATTAATATTTGCAAAATTTACAAATGGCACTCTTTTTGTGGGGGCAGAGGAAATATTTCTTTTGTAGACTTTGGTTTGATTTAACTGAAAAGAGACCGTTCGTTATAGTAGCTAATTCAGGTCAAAAGGAACAAAAAGCCTAATTTCTCAGTGAAGTAAGCATTCCTACAAAATAAATTTTTACACGTATTTGGCACACAAGAAACAGAAATGTTGTTTACAATTCCCTTTCCTAGTATGCTACAAAGTATTCAGTTTAAGGACAAGAATTTGGTACAAGGAACTTGACTTCTAAATTACAAGCTATAGTTATTAGTAGGAAAACCAAGCACAATATGAAAAACCTGAAAGAGAATCCAAGCATGCTGCAGTAACAGGGCAACCCTCCATGTTCAGTAGAGTAAGTTTGTTCAGAGCTGCAGCCAGATAAATAAGATCTAAGACATCTAAAAACCGTTGACTAACATACTTCTCAACATGTAGTCATATAAATGCAATCAATTAGTATATAAGCCTGTATTCTTGTGGAATCAATTAGTTAAGTCTGGACAAATATCTCTCTCTCCCCAACTCATAAGATGGTGTAACTTTAGTTTGATTTTATAGGTTTCCATTGTGGACTGCCAGTATTTGAGTCTCCTAATACTAAGCTTGTTCACTGCTGGAAATCAACCACTCTTTCTTTAAGTCTAATTGTTTGCTAATTGTTGTGGATCCGCATATAACTTATTTTTTAGGTTTGGATGAAAACTCTTTGGGGTATTTATTTTCTCTCAATTTGTGATCTATCCATCATCGATAATTGTGATATTCTTCCTCAGTTTTTCACTCCATTTGTAAATTATTTGGCTCACTCATGACATTTTACTTGTACTAACCTGTGTCCACTTTTGAAGTCTTCTTTGTAGGCTTAGCCAATTTTTCTGTTACAGGTTAGATTTTGTTTCACAAACTCGGTATGGAAAAGGTTTTGAATTCGTCTTATCATGCATTTATTTTCATTGAATTATTCAGTAAACTAAGATTATATATTGTTATGTGCTCTAGAAATTCATACAAATATAGCATATTTTTTTGTGGTGTGGATCAACCTCTCTCCTTTATCCTACTATTTCATGCATAGCTTTGTTAGCCTCAACATAACTTCGGTGTAGCATCTAGAGAAATTACCTTATTACCTATTCTTTTTGTTTTCCTTCCTTTAAATTTTACTACATGATTAACTATCTTCTTATTTTTTTCATATTTAACATTTTTCACTTTATGTAACTGCAGCTAGAGAAAGTTGTTGTACAGCCAACTCCAGTTTCACGACGAGTTCTCTGTACTAGTTTAGAATCATTGTTTATTACCAAAAGTGGTTTTTATTTTCTTTTCTTTTTTTAATCTAAGTTCGCCAGTTTCATCTTTTCTTATTAATCGTCTAATTGAAATTGAATTTTTGTGTTTGTCTTGCAGCATGAACTTTACATGCCCAACCTTGATTTTCTTGAAGAAAATGATGATGAAGTGGATCTAACATGTCACACTTTATTCCTTCTAGTTCATTGTTATTCTTTCAATTTTCTTATGTTAGTTAATAAAAATTGTAGGTATTATGGTCCTTGGGAGACCAAGATACAATAACAAATTTTGTAGTTATTGTGACTCGAGTATTATGATCTATTTATATGTGAAGTTTTGATTTTATTAGCTTTTTATGCATTAACTTATCAATTAGTTTGAAAAAAGTATGGCAATATTTATATTTACTTGAAAAATAAATGTATTATTTCTTATAGAGATTAATAATAATACTAAATATGAAATCAATGATTTAAAAATTAATTGTAATTTTTAATGAATTTTGATTATTTGGCAATTAATTTTTTATTTATAAATTTATAATTTGTGAAGGAATTTTTCTCTCACTAATTTGAAGAAAGATTCTCAATTTATAATTAGTGAAGGAAAATATTCTCTAGTTAAATAAATTTGTTCTTCACAATATATCATTTGTGAGGGAATCAAGTTATTCACTAATTTCAAATAGTCTTTAAAATATTATTTGTGAAGGAAACCAATCTTTCACTAAATAACAATATTCTATTATCAAATACAATTTGTGAATAAAAAAGTTATTCACAATATATCCTTCACAAATAATATTTAGTTACTACTTAGCGAAGGATACCCAATTGCGAGGAGGTCTAATGCGAGCAATCGTGTGAAAAAAATATTTCTTCACAATAAATCATTTATGAGTGATATAGTATGTCTTGTGAAGGATTTGCCTTCACTAAAGGCCATTTTTGGTGTAGTGAAACAAGTAAAAACGAACATAATATAACGAGTTAACACAATTTAAGCTCGAATTAGAGGGCGATTCATAGGTATAAAACACGCTCATCAGTCATGTTAAAATAAAATTAAGCTTTTTTTGAGAAGTTGTGCCAAACTAAATTATTTTGGTGCGGAATCTGATGAATAAGCCAGAGGTGAACAAACCCCGGGATTTGGGGTTATACGATAGGTTGATCACCTACATATGAAATAGGTAGTTTACTTTCTTTGTGATTGTAAACGTACTGGTAAAGAATGGTTGTAGTGATATACAGTTAAATCAAGTTTAAAGTTCATGGTCTATATGACCTCTCAACAAAAATATGAAATATTTTAAAGGAATCTTTATATTCCTATTTATTCATTCAACTTCATAATTCTTGATAAGTTATGAAGATTAGGGAATGTTTGAAGGCTAAGAACTTCTTTAAAGAGAAGTTGAGAAGAAGGGTACGTTAAAATTTTGAGGACGAAATTCTGTGAAGAAGAGGTGAATATGATATCCAGAAAAATTGAAAGCATAGTTAGACGTGGTGTTTAACTAATGACGATTATGTCAACAGATGATCTTTAGGAAAAGGATGTTTATAAGAATGAGTAGAAGAAAGATTAAACCTTATTGAAAGGTTGTAAGAATAAGCACCTGGGTATGGGTGCGGTTTTAGAAATTTCAAGGACAAAATTTTTATAAGGGGGGAAGAATGTGACAACTAGAAAAATCGGATTGTTTAGAAATTGTGATGCCCCCAAATTTTCTATATTTACTGTAGCAAATTTGGTGTTCACATAAATATTCCATAAGACAATAATTTCTATTAATCCAAGATTCACAGTATCCCCTAACAGATAGTAGTTCTCGTTAGAACAATTACTGAATTTGGATTCCCTCACTCGGATGAATAGGTTTATAATCTCACGAATATTTCTTTCGTATCAATAATTCTTATCTATCAGACTTTCAAAGTATTAATGCTAGGATTGTTCTTGGAACTGAGGGTCACGACTATAGTGCATTAGAGAACTCCCAAGATCTTTTAATACTCTCATTCAGATGTATAGTTCATATAGATATTGTACTTCTTTGTAACTTCTATAAAAATTTAAAAGTTAAAAAACTTATAAAAACTTTTAATATATTCCACATATTTTAATTACATAGATTCCAACTTACTATTACATTAGAGTTTTCAAAAAGATAACCATGTCTTAATATAATAAATTTAAGCTTTACTATCCACAAGTATTGGAATTATCGGGTGCATCATTCCTGACTGCAAATGGAAAAGAAGATTTGCAAGGATGAGCTACAGAAAGCTCAACAAGTTTTAAACAAGTTATACTTTATACTCACACTGAATCTGAATTGAATGAACATATAGTTTAGAGTTTTTCCACATATATATACTGAGGTTTGATCTGCCAAACCCCACACATTACGAATTTTTGTCAGTTATAAAGACTTAGCCACCCGGGTTGATTTGTTCAACCAGACACCCTAGGAGTATGCATATCATCCTATCTTAATAACCCCCGGTCATTGCTATAAATGCCGATCATAAATAACCCCTGGTCAATGTTTAATTGTCGGTCGTGTATAATATCAGTATATATCTATACCAAAACATTATTGTGTTTGTCACAGTTTATGCCTTGATATTAAATCAAAACCAATTTATGCGAATAACCGTTTATTTCATTTGGCTATGCTTGAACAATAAGCAATAACCTTCCAACCAGAGATATCACGAACACTGTATATAACAAGATCATATATGATAAATAGAAGACTTGCATTTAATATATAAATTAAATGAAGTTAGAAAACTTGCCTGATCAACGAACAACTATTTAATGTTATTTGAAACTGTCTACGCAACCTAAATATATTTATAACAGTCGTTAGAATAAATAATAGCTAACATCTAGTCAAACTATCAGTGTCTGGGTTGATTTTGATGTCCATTCGATGCTTTATTGCTTTATCGACTAATTATCGAGTTAGTTTTTCACTAAACTTTATTTAAAATCTTCAATTTGTTATTTAACATAATTTCTAGAAGCTCATAATAATTTTTAAATGATTAATATCATTTTTAAATCATCATTATTATTTTTATTATCATTAATAATGATTTTTAAATCATTAATACTATATTTAAATAATTACTTATCCTTTATAATGATTTTTAAACCATTAATTTTATTTTTTTAATAATTAATAATCATTCATAATTATTTTTTAAAACATTAATATCATTTTTAAATAATTAATTACCATTTATAATGATTTTTTAAATCTTTAATATCATAAAATTATTAAATAATTTGGTTATCATTAATGTTTAAATAAATTAAATATTAACGAAATTTATGTCAAAATATTAAAAAGTATTTATTATAATTTAAAATGTATTTTCAAAGTTAAATATTAAATATTAAATATTAATTATTAATTTATATTTATTTTAATTGTTTTTATTAGAAACCGTCGCTAAAGGTTTTGGCGACAGAAAGTGTCGCAATAAGTGTTCATGAGCCATGAAGAACAACTCTTAGATGCCTATTTTGACCATCCTTAACTCCTAATCTGTAATTTTTTTGGGCTTGTAAGTGTATAGGAATTGTAGTACTGATGTAGTTCTACAAGTTAATGCAAATTTTAGGATTTAACTACATCACAAGTGAGAGATTTAAGTTGGTCAAGAAGCCTGTCAGACAACAAAACCTTTTCTGGGTTTTCTAGAAAATTACCTGTGATCGGTCAATGGAATTTGATCCTAAATAACTTTCAACCTGTTAATTAGTTGGGTGATCTACTGTCATAGATTTGTAGTAGAGATATAGAATAAAAGTATTACACTCTAATATCCTAACACTATCATAAATTGAAGATCTAAGCCGGTCAAACGGCTGTCAGATCCTGTTCATCCTACTTTTTGAAATTTCCAAAAATCGAATTCGTGTTTGGTCAACGACTTTTGACCATTTGTATCTAGCAACCTGTTGATGTATTAAGTGATCTAATGTCATGGTTTTGTAATACATGTTACAGGGTACAATAGTGATACACTTATATGACCTATACACATAGCAAAGTGAAGATCAAAGTCGTTCAAAATCTTGTTAGAGGCCTGATGATGTTTCTGGGTTTTCCAGAAACTGAAACCATGATCGGTCAACGGGTTTTGACCATCAATGCGACGCCCCTAAATCCGGGTTTCCCAATCTCGGGTTTGGTGCTCACGATCCATCATACATATCACATCTAACTACCCATTCAATTATGAATTTCATCATTCATTACGTTACCTTAATAAAAACATACATGAAAACATAATTATACCATCGTTATCCCATGTCAACTAACCTTAACCTTTCATGTCTATTAATACAAAACACTTAAACAAAATTATAATATAATAATCATTGAATAACTTAATACTACTCGGACGCTTTCGCTTTGCCTTTGTCTTTATTAGAACCTTCTGCTACCTCGACTTTAGCTGAAATATTTTATTTAAGCAAGGGTGAGTAACGAGTTTGCTCCGCAAGTTAAAGCGTACAATAAAAGATATAAAAGAATTCAACTTTCTATAAGTTCAACGATATTCGAACGATTTCGAAATAGCTGAATGATAAATCATTTTCAATAACAAGGATTTTCTTAAGTTTCATACTGAATAGTATTCCAAGGATGAAAGAGTAAAATTCTATCGAAGGTTCAATAATATTCAATTAATTAAGAAGAATTGTCAATACTACAACAATATTCAACAAAGTGGGATATTCCCAGATTTCATGTTGAGTGATCACAAATGGATCAAGAACTACTCGAGGAATCATCAGTTATTAAAGTTGAATTACCTCAAGAATACAAGTTAGTTATAAAAAATTAATTATACTCTTCTGCAAGTACATGAAGTGATCAGCTCCATTGTACCCTATATTATGCATAATACTTAAACATAGCGCGCAAGGGTCGTTTTACGATAATAAATTTCCCCCTTTTATAAGGGTTGTTCTTCTCAGTCTTACATCATGAGTCCGTACCATGACAATATGGTTTGGATTGAATTCAAAGAAGTGCTATGAATTTATCATATAATATCAATGTTGATCTAGCCGAAGTAAATGGCATAAATCAACTCATAATAAATAGAACGTTTCATGCTTTATCAAATATTAGTCTCGCAAAAACAAATAGCTGAGACACAACTCATAAACAGTTTATGCATAAAAGAACTTTAAATTATTTCACAGTTCAAGTAATAGATCAAGAAATCAGATGCACTAGGTGCGAATAACAATAATCATTATGGATGTGAATAACCAACAATAATTATTCACTAACATGCTTGAAAAACAATAACTCGAGTTTGAGTTAGAGAACTTGCCATAATGCGAATATTCAATAATAATATTAGATGTGGAATAATCAACAATAAATATCCACTAACATGCTTGAAAGATAATAACTCGAGTTTGAGTTAGAGAACTTGCCATAATGTGAATATTCAACAATAATATTAGATGTGGAATAATCAACAATAATTATCCACTAACATGCTTGAAAAATAATAACTCGAGTTTGAATCAAAGAACTTGCCATAATGCGAATATTCAATAATAATATTAGATGTGGAATAATTAACAACAATTATTCAATAACATGCTTGAAAAATAATAACTCGAGTTTGAGTCAGAGAACTTGCACATTAATAACAACTTGCACAATATGCGAATATCAATAAATATCATATATGTGGAATAATTGTCAATAATTAATCCACTAGCATGCTTGAAACATAATAACTCGAGTTTGAGATAGGAAACTTGTTTGTTCGACGAGCTACGACTAACTACCTTTAATTAAAACTCTTTGAACGACCTAACATTGACAATGTTGGTTCACTAATTAGTACTGCGTATAATCGTACGTCTATACGCGTACTTATGCTATTATCTAACAAATAATTCAATCACAATGTACACATAGTATAATTTACCATCACCAATCCTATAAGATATAAATATTAGGTTAATGATTTAATAATTTATAAGGTCTTTCTTAAGTAATAAACACTTATTAGATCCTTAAATAATTTATTATAATTGTTTAATTAATGAGTCATTTAAATTATCTTTATTTATTAACTCTATCTTCATTTAATTATCATTTAATATTAGTTAAATAGTAATTAATTAATTACCTTTAGTTATTATTTAATAAATAATAGTTAATTACATCTACTTATTATTTAATGTTAATTAAATATGAAATAATTAACAGTATTTGTCTTTAATTATTATTTAATATTAATTTAGTAATAATTAATTAATCATTTATCCTCGAAAAATTAATAATTGATTTATTTCCCTCATTAGTCTTTAATTATTCATTACTATTAATAAATGAACAATTAATTAACATTTGTCCTTATTTAATATTATTTATTTATTTATTTATCCTTGAATAAAAAATAATTAATTCACTTCACAAGTCTTTAATTATTCTTTCTCATAATTATTCTTTCTCATTAATTTAAGAATAATTAATTATCATTTGTTCTTATTTACTATTTAATCAATTAATTTTTTATCCTTGAATAATAAATAATTAATTTACTTCATAAGTCTTTAATTATTCTTTCTTATTAACTTAAGAATAATTAACTATCATTTGTTCTTATTTATTATTTAATATTAACTAAATAATAGGTAATTATTTTATAAATTTTATGTCAATGTAAGTAAGTAATTACATTATTACATAATCTTACTTAAGCATTCTTTAATCATTATTTAATATTAATCAATGTTTTAACTCTATTTATTATTTAATCTTAATTAAATAATCAATAGTTACTTTATTTATACTATCTCTACTTAATTATCACCCAATACCACTTAGATAATAATTAAGTAGTTAATTACATTCAAATTACATGTAATTAGTTTAATAATCAATTAATGGAATTAAAAATTAGTAAGTTTTAAAATGATTTAAATGAGTTTAAACCACTAATTGCTTGATAATTAGATAACTGCTCAGAAAAATTTTGGATTAAATATCTTAATATTCTTCAGATTTTTAGAAAAATTTGGGTCCAAGAACCACCACCAGAACCGGCCGAAAAGTGGCCGAACTGGTCGCCGGAAAATTCTGGCCGGTTCGGTTTAGCTAAACCGGCAGTAGGTTTTCAAACTTTTTGTTTTTTTCCCAGATTTGGGGTCCTTCACTAAAACTTGAATAAAATAAAATCTACAACTCCGATTTGGGTCTAATTGGACTCGTTGGATTCGTATCTTTCTGATCTACAGTTTTCATTCACCAAATATCAATTTTGGTTCTGTTTTGGTCCCAAAAATTAGCCCAGAAGTGACTGTTCTTGCACATGATCTCATAGTTGAGGTGTTTTAGTAATAAATCCATATCTTGCTCATTTTTTAACATTTTTGCATGCTTCCAAAGGGGGTTTGCTCTTAACTTATATTTGTAGCATACCAAGAAACAAAATCACAAAAACCATTTGTAGATTTCAAAATGAAATGCATAGATCACCCAAAAACTACTTTAGCTTCCTTTTTCCAAACTTTTTCAACATAAACTATATAGATAGACATGTTAAACATATTATACCCAAGATTTATCATTCACATAAGACTCTAGCCTATTAGAACTTGCACTTCCATGAAGCTCCCACAAGATAATATAGAACATACAAAACATAAAAACTAGGGTTTGATTTCTTACCTTGTCTTGTGGGATGTTCTCTTTTTCTTTCCAAAGTAAGTTAGGAACTTGGGATGCATGAACAATCTACTCCTCTTCCTCCCTAAGAACTGAACCTCACTCTCTCTCTTTTCCTCTCTTTGTGTTTTACTAGTTGAGGGAAAATAGAAGAAGAAAAAGAATGGTGGAGAGTGAAAATGAAGTGAAGATGTGGTGAAATGAAATGTGATACTAATATCCCACATGTTTCTTTTGTCCATTGGACAAAAGTGTTAGCCTTATCCCTTCGTAATCAAGCCATTAAGGTTGCTAATTAGATTTCCCACCAATGGTAGCATGACACACTTGTCCTTGTGTGTAAGACTTTCTACTTTTGGAACTTGATTAACTTAATCTCTTTGCCCTAAAAGGCTAATCATGGCCGGTCACCACTAGCCCAAAATCCCCTCCATTTTACTTTTATTTTAATTCACAAATTAGATTTCTCAAAGGTCTAAAATACCCTTAATCAATTGGGCTAAGTATGAGCTTGCATTTTATTTCTTTTGGGCTTCTCCTTTAATTGTTTTAGGCTATGTAATAAACATAGTTTAACAATTTTAATATATATTACCCTAATTGTTTATTTAGGGTTTCTATTCCTAATCTTATGAAATTTAATTACTTATATTTGTCTCTTTAATCAATAACCTAATTAGGTTTGCTTTAACTAGGTTTAAAATTATTAATCACTTGAAATAGACAAAATTAATCTATTAGGTTAGTATAACTTTTTAAATACTAACATTTCCTCAATACCATAATCCTTAGGTTATTTAATTACCTTACCTAATATAATTAGGTTATGTGGTTTTCCTTTTTAATGAAATCTATAAATATACATATCCATAACTATAGTATATATATTTATTTAGTCATAACCATTTCCACACAGTTCTCACATATTTATTCACTATATAATAGTCATAATAATTAATCATTTAAAGATTATAAATATTTCTATTTAACATTCAAGGCTAACACTCAAACTATGTTAATGTTTCAACATAACTTAACTTACTATTCCTTAATCAACTTGATTAAGTATTGATCTTAGTTAATTTGAAATAACTAAATTAACTATCTTGTTTAATTTATATCTCATAACACATATTCACTTATAAACAAAAAAAAAATTATTCATAAAAAATTAAATATATAATCATATAAAGTTCTCGGTCCTTACAATCAATATCTTGCAATCTATGCATCCTATGGTTATGATTCCACTTCTAGATAACTAACCTCATGACATACTATATCTAGGATACATTAAACAACACTACAATGAAAACGGCTAATTCTGACGGAATAATCCGTCGGAAATAAGGTTATTCCATCGAGAATAAGTTATTTCTGACGGAAAAATTTGTCGGAAGTTCGGAAGAATATATTGTCGTCAAGCTTATTTTCGTCGCAAATTCGGTCGAAAAAACGTATTTACGAGGGACTTAATTCTGACGAAATATCCGTCAGAAATAACCTAAACTCGACGAAATTTATCCCGTCGAAAAAAATCATCAGTTACAACTTGCCACATGGTCCAACATGAAAAATGGCATTTTTTAATTTTGACGAAATGTGCGTTGAAAATAGCGTCAAACCCGTCATAAATAGTAATTTTTAAAATAAATTTATTTCATTAGTTCCGACGGACATTCCGTCAGTTATAATTTATTCCGTCGGAAATAACATTTTGCTGTTTCTATTTCTTTTGATTTTGCATTTTTCAGGTTTTTAAACCCCTTTTTAATTGTACCTGTAACCTGATTATCACAACAATACATACAATAATATTCAACCCATAATACAACTACATCCAACAACCAACAACAACATATATATCATAATCAACCCATAATACAACGTTGTATATACTTTTCTTTGAATACATTCTAACGTTAAATAACAATGTCAATTAAAAACTAAACTATAAAGAATAACAAAACAACTAAACTAAACTTATAAACTACAATGATGTATCTTATAAACTTCAAAACTAAATAGCAAAATAAAACTACAAAAATATAAAAAATGATCCTGTAGAGATAACAATGGTGCTTATATGTAGAGTGTATATACTTTAATATAGTATAACTTATAAACTAAAACGAACAATGAAATGGCGCCGAATTATCACTACGTGCCTATACAATGTTCTACAAAACATGGGGACATATATATGATATATAGACACTATATATATATATATATATATATATATATATATATATATATATATATATATAAACCTAAACTAGTACGACTAGTAGGATCAGAGTCATCTGGCGGGAGTTGACGATGCTGCTTGGGTGTCCGGGAATCTTGCTCGTCATCACCATCGATAGTATCGTCACCCTGTTGATACAAACAAAAATAAAATGCATTAGTCCGTATGAGAGAATCAAAATATACAGTATGAAAATTAAATAACATGCAATATAATAAACATAAAATAAATATAATACCTGAGTAGGTGGGGCTGACTCCCTATCGGGCCAAAAGCCTCAGAGAGTAAGGTAACCACCAACCGGAGCACCTGGTCGCGTATCGCGATAAACTGCTCCAAATCTTTACGTGAATTTTCATTGTCTTTTGTTTTACCACACGCATCTAGCACAGTTTAGAACACGTTCTCGAATACATTTTTTTTTCTGTATGCATGACATCTATACAATGGCGGACTTCAAGTGTAACCCTGTAACTCCCCCTAATCCGGGTATCCGTTACCTTGGACCTGGTGCGTCACGATACTACCTTCGTCTAACTATTAACAACTTTAATTCATAATTTAATGAATACAACTTAGCTTTAATATATTAATTCCTTTTATTTCCAGGATCTATGAATTGATCCCAAAACCATTCATAAGTCAATTCCCAATCTGTGTCATTAACCATTCTTGTCTTTACATCATATTCGATGTTTATACTTAATAGGATGCAGAAATAATTAAAACTTTTCTGAATTCTTTATTCATTTCCCTGAATCGAAACCTTCACCATTTACATATCTTTGAATCAAATTTATTTCATATTTTGATTCATCAGAGTTACATTATAGAATTTACATCTCAATTCAATATTCTTCATATATTTAATAGGACGACTATACAACTCTACAAGAGTTCAACAACTACCAAGTACATCATCTAAAACATGGTTCCAAATCCTAACTTCAAGTAAACAAATCAATCTTCTTGTGATTCTATTGAACTTTATAGATCAAGTAGCACGTAACTTTACCGCGAGTCCTTAACCTGTAAAAATGGTTATTTGCAAGGGTAAGCTCGACATCCCAGTAATTCTAACAGTTTTTATGCATCACATAACACATAATATCATGTACAATTTATACAATCATAAGCATTTAAACTCATATGCATGCTGGTTCTCACATAACAACTATAGAGATTAACTTATAAATCATATAATTGTAGATTGACTTTCAATCTCATACATATATCATGGATATTTCCACGTTTCATGGCATAGCATAACTCATTTCATACATATCTTATATGTATTTAATGTAAGACCCCAAATTTTATGAAATAAAAGTATTCAATTTTTCTTATAGTTATTATTCGGTTAAATTGATAAAAGTTAAAGTTAAGGGTGATATATGAATTTTTTTCAAAAATACGCAAGTGGTTATAAAATATTCATTGTTGTCGGGGAATATTCGTTTGGTCGTGGAATATTCGTACGACGGCGCAGCTATTTGTGGGCCCCATAACGAATAACTGTCGGATGAAGAAAACGACAAATTTGAGTTTTTACAAATAACGACGTAGTGGTTACCGTTAATACTGTTGAAATACCAGGTGGTTAAAATACAGTAATACGCGTTATTGCACAGTAGCACACGGTATTGCACAGTATTTTTGAAATTATTGATTCTTACGTAAGAAGGCACTACTCAATAATTGTTACAGTAATTACTGTTTAATATTTTATTTTATTGATTCAATAATTGCTACGTTGAAATTTTATATTATTATTGTTCAATAATTGTCACTGCACAGTATTTCCCATTATCAGATCAATAATTCATATTATTTGAATAATATTATTAGATAACATTATTGGTAATGTCTAGAAAGTTCTGTCTAAGGAGAGGTTTGGTCACCTAATTGCGCGCCAGTAAGGATAAATTCTTATTGGAAAGCCCCCTCTTTCCTGGGAACGACCTAGTTGTCATAAATGTGATTCTGTAATATTATTTGTGAGTAATTAATTATTGATTCATATGATAAAGAAATATTTATTTTATGTGGATATAAATGAGGGATATATTTTTGTGGTTAAAAATGAAGGAATTAATGTTGAGGTTTTTATCAGTATTTTTGTCGGAATGGAGGTATTAAAAATTAGGGTTTTTGAGATATTTTGCGGGGGTTATAATTTTTAATCCGACCGTTGGATCGTGGTAATATTTGAATATGTTATACATATATAAGTTGAGTATATGTCCACAAATTTTGAACCGTTAAAAATGAACGTATAATTTGTTATGAATTTTACGAGACGACTGGTTCAGAAATTGTTGAATTTTCGGAGTTAATCATTTTGGTAGAAAATTCTAGAATTGGTGGGCCCCACTCTTGGTTGGTGAAGAAATGTGCTGAGATTTTTATTCAAATGTGGTGGGTGGGAATAGTAGCAGGTAAAGCCATCAGGTTGCAGGTTAAGTCTGCTTCGGCGTACTAATATTTTCCTATAAATAGAGGGCTAAGTTAGAATTGAAAATCACACCAGAAACATAAGCTTTCTCTCTTTCTCTCTCTATATTATGAAGCATATTTTGTGAGTATTTAGATACTTTGAGAGTTGCTATTCAGTGCAAGTTTCCTTCGGCTTTGCATTCCAGTCAGAAATACTGCACTTTTGAGGTAAGAGATAGTAAAGGATTTTAAGGGTTGTTATATTTTTCAGTTTCGTAATTTTTCTGACCTTCAAAAATTCTGGAAAAATTTGAAATGATATTTTGATGAGTTTTCTTGATTGTGTCTAAAAATGGTGATTTTTGGATGTATAGATTGAGAGTTATGAATTTTATGAGAAAAGACTATTTTAAAAGTAACCGCTTATAATTCCTTGTGGTTTACTCCAAAATTGATGAAATTTTTATTGGGAGTAAATGTATATGATAGAAGTATACTCTGTAAATTTCAGAATTTTTGGACAAAAGTACAATTTTTGATAAATGTCTAAATATTCGGCTGTTTTGGCCATATGAAAAATAGTAAATGACTTTTAAAAATTCTGAGAAAAATATATGTTCACTATGGGACTATATTATGCTAAATCCCATAAAAGAAATATTTTTGAAACTGATTTGGTATTTTTCATGAAAATGGTCTAGTTATGAGTAAATGAATTAAATATGTTTTATGAAGTAAAAAAATTGGAAAATAGGATTTTATGACTTGAGAATCCTATATGAGGTATATGCAGATTTTTGATGAGAGTTTTGGTTATTGGTGATGAAATCTTATGAGTTTGACATTTTAGAATGATTAAATACATTATTTTAGTAAAGTGTAAACAATTAAAACAAATTGTTTATAAATTTAAGAAATGTTATTCTTTCAATATCATTATACCGAAATATTGCTATGGATTTTATTGTGGAATTTCTATCTTTTGTGTCGGGATTTTTATTCATGAGTTACTATTCACGATTTACTATTCATGAGTTACGAATATTACTCTTGAGATTAAAACTATATGTTGATCATATTATTTTTATTATCATATATAACATTTTTATAACCCTGATGTTGAAATTCTCTTTCACTGGAGTGTAAAGATGGGTAGATTATTGGTATGATCATGACTAGGGTTCTCTTTGGCCTGTAGTGCAAAGTTGAATTGTGACTGGTATGATCATGACCATTGAATTTATAATTGAATATCTTAAGCTTAAGTGCAAAGGTGAATTGATCAACATGGTTATAATTATTATTTATATAAATTCTGAAATGATTATATATTTCTTTGAGATATGAATATATTTGGCCTGTAGTGCAAATATGAATTGTTGATGAATATCTTTGGCCCGTAGTGCAAAGATGAACTGTTGTTGAATATCTTTGGCCTGTAGTTCAAAGATGGTCTGTTGATGAATATCTTTGGCCTGTAGTGCAAAGATGAACTGTTGTTGAATATCTTTGGCCGTAGTGCAAAGATGGATTTATTAGTATGATTATGAACAGGAACTGTGATTTGGTATAACCATGATCTTTGATGTTTCAGGTAAAGACATGTGATGAAAATTATCTTCGTCCTGAATGCGAAGAGGAATTTAGAATTACAATTATGATTATGAGTTATTCATATAATTATGGAAATGAACTGTTGATTAATGTTACAGGGATAAAACATTGTTGGTAGATTTTTAACATGAAGAAGATAATAGACTTTATGGTCTATTTGACTCTTCTAATGGATTGCTCGTTCCGCTGCAACTATGGTTGAAAAGTTTTATCATCTACCATATGTTCTAAATCTCTGATTTATTACTGATGAAGACTATTGATAATTTATTTATCTTTAGTCATAATATTCTTTACTGGGCTAGTTGTGCTCACCCTTTTGTTTCACAATTCCTTTCAGGTAATAAGAGTGTAGCTGGGTCGAGCGGGGGTAACAGGGGAGTAGAACGATGGTCATCATTTAGTAGTTATATTTGGTGAATCATCTAGGGTGAGGCGAACCCAACGTTGGAAAGGTGTTTTGTCACTATCATACAAGATGTCTAATGACATACAACCTCGTGTTATCATAAGACATGGTTGTGCTCATCCACTTGCTGAGTATATCTACGAGCACTACCTATATAATCTTGGTGTTTGTTTGAAGTATAATTCACGATTAGAGACAGTGGAGATAATGATAAGTCAAGAGAAGACTTACCATTGGAAACAATATGATAGTAATCTTCTTGTTTTTCTTTGGGGTCTATTGGGTCAACCAAGGATAATTCTGTGACCATATGATATCTATCATAACCTAGAAGCATGGCCTCCCATGTACGAAGGTTTCCTTGAGCACTTCCCAAAGATTCTAATTTTTAAAACAGTTTTTGACTATACCTTTATGTAAGGTGTCATTGTGAGGTGCTATCCAAGGTTGTGACATGAGTCACAGTTGGTATATATTTGTATCCAAACCCACAGCATATGTGTTGTTGTATTTTGCACTACAATTATTGTAATAAAGTTGTAGTTGTTTTCTGTACCATGTATTTGGCGACTCAAAATGGGTTGGATGGAATGGACCTATTTTGGGGGCGTCACATTTAACATTCCATATCATAGCATAATCAATCAACAATTATCAACATTATAGGGCAAATAGGAACTGAAAGACTTGTCTGGCTCGTAGATTATCAACTACAACTTAATTGCTTATCATTATATGCACTTCGTGTATTCCTACACAATTATAATCATGGATTCATACCCATCAGTCATACTTTTTCTTACATTCTTAATGTAATAATAAATCTTACATTATTTCCTAACTTTGTTTTTAAACATTCATTTCACCTATTCAATATACTCTTAGGATAACTATGTTGTTAGCCCATTACTGTGACGCCCCCAAAATAGGTATACATCACCTATTCTGAGTCGCCAAATACATGGTATATAATTCAAATACAAACTTAATTTATGCAACTGATAAGTGTCATGTAGAATACGACAAAATATAAGCTGTGAGTTTTAATACAAATATTATCTTCTAGACAGTATTCAAACTCAAAATATGTCCTCATTATAATTATTATCACACTATTTCACAGAATAGTGAGGACTACTAATACAAATATTTGGACCGTTACTCCGTTCCCCGACTAGTCCCAGCTATATTCTCATTTCTTGAAGAGAACAATGAAAGCAAAGGGTGAGCTCAACTAGCCCAGTAAGAAATATTATGACTAAGATAATGCAGAATAAATTATCGTTAGCCTTCAACAATGTTAAACTGATAAAATATAATAAACATCAAGTTTAATTGCAGCGGAACAAGTAATCCATTAGAAGAGTCAAGTAGAGCATGATATCTACTATCTTCTATGATTTAAAAAGTTTATCATCAATTTTATCGCTGAGACTCAGCTTAATAATTAATCCACATCATCGAATCATCCCTGCACTACGACCAAGGATATTCATTTGTATCACGACCACAAATTATCCATGCACTACGGGCCAAGGATATTCGTGTTTTCATCAATGGTCATGATCATGCCAATAACTGTCCATCAATGCAGTACGGGCCAATGATGACTTTTTACCACATCATTTGTAACATTACGGTCATGATTATACTGAATAATCCCTGGTCATAATTATACCAATTAATAGTCCATCTATGCACGTAAGCCAAAGATGATTTTCATCACAATGTAAGCATGAGAACGATGACAATGATATAAGAATTCAATTAAAAGAAAGCAAATGATAAATTTTTAAAGATTTATAATTTAATTATCCAAAATTCAATACTGTCCAAATTGTCAACATGATACTGTTTTGTGGAGTAAATTTTAAGAATAATATTGTATCAAAAATGATTTAGATAAGAAAAAATTAATTTTTATCATGAATAGTACCCCAGGTGAATAGTAACCAGGTGAATAGTACCTTGTGAATAGTAATTTGGGAATAGTACCCCATGAATAGTACTCTGACATAAAAAGGTTAAAACTTATCAAGAATGCTTAGAATAATATTTTCATGAAAAGATACTGGATGACGCGCAAATATCAAGGATATTCTACTAATTTCATGGAGTATAGAAGCCAAAACTTAACAAAATGAGTATAGAATTCGAAATCTGAAACGAAATAATATTACTTACATACTACAGAGTATGTAAGAAAATATTATTTCATACGAATACTGAACAAAAATAGTATCCCTTACCTTAAAAAGAAGAGTATCCCAATTGGTATAGCGAAAATATTCTTGAAGAAAACTTTCACTATTTTCTACGCTTAAAGCTTTCTAAAACTCGAAAGAAATACGCTCAATATTATAGAAGAAGAATTCTCTGATTCTGGTGTGATTTTCAATTCTAATTAAGCATCCTATTTATTGGAGAATGAAAATGATACTATTTGAATTTAGAATTTACGGACTGCACAGTATATATTCGGAAGAACTTCACGGGCGGAAAGAAATTTTTTTTTCAGACGTCCCTTTTTTTCAGCTTATTAATATAATATTCAATAAAATATAATATATTCTATTTTTCATAAAAAAAAATATATATATATATATATATATATATATATATATATATATATATATATACACATGTTTATTAACAAAATACTCCCACCCGTGAACATATCATATTCTCCCCTCCCCCAAAGTCATAAACATGTGGGCCTCACCCTATAATTCATCCAACATAGGGGCCCTACTATATATATAAATACTGAATAATCTTCTACCGATTATTTTAAAAAATGAGTAAATGGGGGGTCCAAATAATAAGTAAAATTTACATCAAATACTTCATAAAAATCCCCTCAATATTTTTAACAACATTTATTCATTATTATTATTATTCGTAATATTTAACAACCAGATCATTCTCAAGAAAGAGGGGGCTTTCCGATAAGGATCTCTCCCTATTGGCGCGCAATTAGGCGGCTAAACCCCTTTTCTCGATAGAATTTTCTAGACATCGTCAATAATACAAATAATAATATGAATAACTGTATCATCTCAATTATTGATTTAATAATATAAAATATTAACAATAATTGAATCAGATAACGTGAGATACTATGCAATAATTACTATAGTAATAATTGAATATAATTGAGTGACTTCTCACGTAAGCATCAATAATCAATACCGTGTGCTACCATGCAACCACGCGTATTATTGTATTTTTACCACTGGGTATTTTAATAGTTAACGGTAAAACTTTCGCCGTTATTTCTATGAAAATATATTTCTGTCGTTTTCTCATTCTGACAATAATTTTGTTGTGGGGTCCACCAATGATTGTGCCGTCGTACGAATATTTCCTGTTAAAAATGAATATTTCCCGACCAATCGAATATTTAATGATAACTTGCATACTTTGTAAAATTTATAAATATTACCCACAACTATAACATTATATCAAATCTACACCATAATATTCAAAAATATATTTTGAGAAAATTAATCTTTATTTATGAAAGTTGGGGTCTTACAGCCTCCCCTTCTTATGAAATTTTGTCCTCGAAATTAGGGTACATACCTGGTATGTCGAAGAGGTGAGGATACCTTGATTTCATTTCAGATTCTAACTCCCAGGTTATTTCCTCAACATCGTGGTTTCTTCACAAAACTTTGACTTGAGGTATAACCTTGGAGCGTAGAATATGCTCCTTCTTATCTAAGATTTTAACAGGTACCTCTTTATACGTTAAATCTTTTGCTATCTCGTCTGGTTCTAACTTAATAATGTTGTTCGGGTCTTCCACATATTTACGTAACATAGATATGTAAAAAACGTTATGAACACGAGACATACTTGGCGGTAAAGTGAGTCTATAGGCCACAGTTCCTACTCGGTCAAGGATTTCAAATGGGCTGATGAATCGAGGACTGAGCTTTCCTCTCTTTCAAAATCTCGTAACACCTTTCCATGGTGCCACATGTAACAACACATGCTCTCCAACATTGAATTCCACGTCTTTTCGATGAAGATCAGCATAACTCTTTTGTCGATCTTCTGAGGTTTTTATACGTTGCCTGATCATTTAAATCTTCTCCGTAGTCATACGTACCAATTCTGGTCCCAACAACGTTGCTTCACCCACCTCATCACAACATACTGGAGAACGACACTTTCTTCCATACAACGCCTCAAATGGAGCGATGCCGATACTTGCTTGATAACTGTTGTTGTAGGAGAATTTTACTAATGGTAAGAACTTGTCCCAACTTCTCTTGAAGTCAAGGACACAGTCTTAATAGATCTTCAAGAGTTTGAATAGTCCTCTCTGACTGCCCGTCCGTTTGAGGATGATATGCCAAATTAAATCGTAAATCTGTGCCCATAGCTTTTTACAAACTGATCCAAAACCATGAAGTGAATCTTGGGTCTCGATCAGAAACTATAGATACTGGCATACCATGCATTCTTACAATTTTGTTTATGTATATATGAGCAAGACGTTCAAGTGTATAAGTTTCTCGTATAGGTAAGAAATGAGCAGACTTGGTCAATCTATCAACAATGACCCAAATCACATCTATGCCTTAAGAAACCTTGGGAAGACCAGTAATGAAATCTATGGTTACGTGCTCTCACTTCCATTCTAGAATTTTAAGTGGTTGCAATGGACCTTTTGGCACTTGATGCTGCGCCTTGACACGTTGACAAGTTAAACACCTTGAGATAAACTTCGCGATCTCTCTATTCATATTGCTCCACCAAAATGTATGTCAAAGATCACGATACATCTTGGTACTTCCGGGATGGATTGCAAACGTTGTGTTGTGCGCCTCCATCATGATTTTATACTTTAAATCAAGGTCGTTAGGAACATAAAGTCTAGAGTTGACTTATAGTATTCTTTCTTCATTGATTCTTGCTTCTGGAATAATACCTTCTTGTACTTTCTTCTTCATATACATCAGCTCTAGGTTCGTAGCTTGAGAAGTTTTAACTTTATCGATTAAAGTCGGTTTTACTTGTATATTGGTCATCATCACGTGGGTCCCTGGAGTCTTTAACTCTATCTCTATCCTTTGCAAGTCATACAAAATGGGCCTTTGCGTTGCCAATATCGCACTCGTACCTGCATATGATCTTCAACTCAATGTGTCAGCTACTACGTTCGCTTTTCCAGGATGATATTGGATGGTATGATTGTAATATTTCAACAACTCAAGCTAACGTCGCTGCCACATGTTGAGTTCCTTTTGGGTGAAGAAATATTTGAGGCTTTTATGATCCGTATAGATCTCCACTTTCTCTCCATACAGGTAATGCCTCCAAATTTTAAGCCCAAAAACGACTGCTGCCAACTCTAGATCATGAGTAGGATAATTCCTCTCATATTCTCTGAGTTGTCGTGAGGCATAGGCTATGACTTTTTCATGTTACATGAGAACACATCCTAACCCTGTACCTGAAGCATCGCTGTAGATGACAAATCCCTCCGAACCAGATGGTATTGTCAGAACAGGTGCTGAAATAAGTCTCCTATTAAGTTCTTAAAAACTCTTCTCACATTCCTCGCTCTATCCAAATTTTATATCTTTTCGAGTCAACTGAGTTAATGGAGTAGCGATTCGAGAAAATCCTTCCACGAATCTCCGATAATAACTAGCTAAGCCGAGAAAGCTACGTACTTCGGTCACTGACTTAGGTTGCTCCTAGCTTTGAATTGCTTCAATCTTTGCCAGGTCAACAGATATTTCGTGATTTGATATCACATGCCTAAGGAATGCTACTTCCTCAAGCCAGAACTCGTATTTCTTCAACTAGGCATATAACTTGTTCTCACGAAGCTTTTGGAGTATCAGCCTCAAGTGTTACTCATGATCTTCACGGCTTTTAGAGTAAATGAGGATGTCATCAATAAAGACAACCACGAAATGATCCAAATATTCCTTGAATACTCGGTTCATCATATCCATGAAGGCCGCAGGAGCATTAGTCAATCCAAAAGACATGACTAAAAATTTGTAATGCCCGTACTGAGTTCTGAAAGCAGTTTTTGGAATGTCATCAATTTTAATGTTTAACTGATGATATTCAGAACGAAGATCGATCTTTGAAAAGAATTTAGCGCCTTGCAACAGGTCAAATAGGTCATCAATGCGAGGCAACAGATACCTATTTTTGATGGTGACATGGTTTAACTCCCGATAATCAATATAAAGTCGCATACTCCCATGTTTCTTCTTCACGAATAGAACAGGAGCACCCCAATGAGACGTAGTAGGACAAATGAAATCGATGTCCAACAATTCCTGCAGTTGGGTCTTTAACTCCTGAAGTTCAATAGGAGCCATTCGATATGGGGCTTTGAAAATGGGTTTTGTACCAGGTTCAAGGTTGATACAAAATTCAATTTTACGCTCCGGGGGTAAGCTAGGAAGTTCTTCAAGGAATACGTAAGGAGATTTATTAACAATAGAAATATCATTCAAATCTGACGTATTTTTGTTTAAATCCGTGACATGGGTTAAGAAAGCTTGACATCCGTTTTTCAATAAACGAATAGCTTTATGGCTTGATATGACAGTGATTGACTTTAGTGGTTTTGTCACTTAAATTCGCATAATAGCTAGGTTGGTTAGGAATATGAAAGCTAACAACCTTACAAAAATAATCAATTTTAGCATGATGAGAAGTTAACCAATCAATCCCTAGAATCACGTCAAATGCAAGTATTTTCAAAGAAATAAGATCGACATGTAACATGTGAGTGCCAATTTTAATTAAACAAGACTTATAAACAGTGAATGTAATAAAAGTTTCTTCCAACGGAGTTTCAACAGATAAGTCAAAGTCTAATTTCTCCGGAGTTAAATTTAAACGTTGAGCGCAAGTAGGAGAAATAAAAGAATGGGTAGAAACGGTATCAAATAAGGTATAGACTTCGCTAAAGTTTATGATTAGCTTACCCGTGATGACCTCGTTCAGGTTCCTTGCTTTCTAGGAGGTCACGACAAACACCCTCCCTTGAACTACCGGCTTTGAATTCTCTGGGACGACTTTTGGTGCCTCCATCCTAGCTGGACTTGACTTTACTGCACGATAAAATTGAGCTAGGTGACCTTCTCTTCCGTAATTATAACATGTTTTGGACTGCTGCGTACAGTTTGGACTGATGTGTCCATCCCCTTCACATTTGTAGCATACGATCGTTGATCGTTCTCCTTCTTTAACAATGGGTGCTGGTGCTGACGTCTTTCCATCATTATTGAATCTCCTCTTCTTAAAATTTCTACTTTTATTATCTTGTCCATGATTACCACCGAAGTGGTTACCATTTATGACATGTTGGCTTCCTCCACGTTTATTGTCACCGCTTCGATGACTGCTTCCACTGGTAGTATCGCTTTGCCGGCTGCTATCTCTTGGTTGGGTTAACTCATTATCACGTTCCAATAATTGAGCCCCATTTAACACATCTGAATACAAACACAGTTTGTGAGAAATTAGGTATTGACGTATCTCGGGTTTCAAACCTCTTAGAAATATATGCGTCGTTCTCTCCTCATTACCAACCAAGTGGGATGCAAACTGGGACAATTCGGCAAACTTAGCTTCGTACTGTGACACGATCATATTGTTTTGCTCCAGCTTTATGAACTCTACCTCCTTCATGTAACGAATACTTTCGGGAAAGTACTTGTCGTTGAACAGTTCTTGGAAATTCTCCCAAGATATATTCAGTGCAACAGGCTGCGTACGCTTTACGGATTCCCACCAATAATCTGCCTCTCCTCGCAACATGAAGGTGGCAAAGGGAATCTTTTGCTCCTCGGAGCATCCCAAGACATCAAATATCTTGGTGATCTGATTTATCAACGTCTCCGCCTTAAGTGGTTTTGGCTCTCCCAAAAACTCTGGTGGTCCTAGCTCCTTGAACTGCTTAGCGGCGACCAACCGAGAGTTTCCAGTGTTTCCACCTACATTTTTAATAGGAGTCTCTCTTGCCTGATGTTACACGAATTGCAAAAAGCTCCTAAACATTCTGTCGTTCGCCATTTGGTTGGTATTGTTATTCACCTGAGGATTGTTGCCTTCCTGATGCACATTATCCTGGGTATTGATCTGTGGTGACTCAACGGTCTCCTGTGCTCCTTTGCTATTCTCAACATTCTCGGATGTCATTTTTAAATACTGTCATAAAATAAGGGTTAATTGACATGCCACATATTATCCCTATATTCTGATCGACCAATTAAATAACAAATAAACTTAGGTAGGTCATACTAGCGAAGGATTTTCCTGTCTCTCCCCCTAGTTCTAGTCTCACATCTCAGCTAGGGATCATATCCCTAAGCTTTGATACCAACTGTGACGCCCCCAAAATAGGTATACATCACCTATTTTGAGTCGCCAAATACATGGTTCATAATTCAAATACAAACTTAATTTATACAACTGATAAGTGTCGTGTAGAATACGATAAAACATAAGCTGTGAGTTTTAATACAAATATTGTCTTCTAGACAGTATTCAAACTCAAAATATGTCCTTATTACAATTATTATCACACTATTTCACAGAATAGTGAGGACTACTAATGCAAACATCTGGACCGTCACTCCGTTTCCTGACTAGTTCCAGCTATATTCTCATTTCCTGAAGAGAACAATGAAAGCAAAGGGTGAGCTCAACTAGCCCAGTAAGAAATATTATGACTAAGATAATGCAGAATAAATTATCGTTAGCTTTCAACAATGTTAAACTGATAAAATATAATAAACATCAAGTTTAACTGCAGTTGAACAAACAATCCATTAGAAGAGTCAAGTAGAGCATGATATCTACTATCTTCTATGATTTAAAAAATTTATCATCAATTTTATCACTGATACTCAGCTTAATAATTAATCCACATCATCGAATCATCCCTGCACTACGGCCAAGGATATTCATTAGTATCACGACCACTAATTATCTATGCACTACGGACCAAGGATATTCGTGTTTTCATCAATGGTCATGATCATGCCAATAACTGTCCATCAATGCACTACAGGCCAATGATGACTTTTACCACATCATTTGTAACATTACGGTCATGATTATACCGAATAATCCCTGGTCATAATCATACCAATCAACAGTCCATCTATGCACGTAAGCCAAAGATGACTTTCATCACAATATAAGCATTAGGATGATGACAATGATATAAGAATTCAATTAAAAGAAAGCAAAGGATAAATTTTTAAAGATTTATAATTTAATTTATCCAAAATTTAATACTGTCTAAATTGTCAACATGATACTACTTTGTGGAGTAAAATACAAGAATAATATTGTATCAAAAATGATTTGGACCGAAAAAAAATTAATTTTTATCATGAATAGTACCCCAGGTGAATAGTAATTGGGTGAATAGTATCCTGTGAATAGTAATTCATGAATAGTACCCCGTGAATAGTACTTCGACATAAAAAGGTTAAAACTTATCAAGAATGCTCAGAATAATATTTTCATGAAAAGATACTGGATGAAGCGCAAATATCAAGGATATTCTACTAATTTCATGGAGTATAGAAGCCAAAACTTAACAAAATAAGTATAAAATTCAAAATCTGAAACAAAATAATATTACTTACATACTACAGAGTATGGAAGAAAATATTATTTCATACGAATACTAAACAAAAATAATATCCCTTACCTTAAAAAGAAGAGTATTCCAACTGGTATAGCGGGAATATTCTTGAATTATTTTTTTCACTATTTTCTACGCTCAAAACTTTCTAAAACTCGAAAGAAATACGCTTAATATTATAGAAGAAGAATTCTTTGATTCTGATGTGATTTTCAATTCTAACTAAGCATCCTATTTATAGGAGAATGAAAAGGATACTATTTGAATTTAGAAATCACGGACTGCACATTATATATTCGGACGAACTTCACGGGCGGGAAGAAATTTTTTTTAGACGTCCCTTTTTTCAACTTATTAATATAATATTCAATAAAATATAATATATTCTATTTTTCATAAAAAAACAAAACTTATTATAATATATATATATATATATATATATATATATATATATATATATATATATAACACTTGTTTATTAACAAAATACTCCCACCAGTGAAAATATCAGATTCTCCCCTCCCCCAAAGTCATAAACATATGGGCCCCACCCTATAATTCATACAACATATGGGCCCTACCATATATATAAATATTGAATAATCTTCTACCGATTATTTTGAAAAATGGGTAAATGAGGGTCCAAATAATAAGTAAAATTTACATCAAATACTTCATAAAAATCCCCTCAATATTTTTAACAATATTTATTCATTATTATTATTATTCGTAATATTTAGCAACCAAATCATTCCTAGAAAAGATGGGGCTTTTCGATAAGGATTTCTCCCTATTGGCGCGCAATTAGGTGACCAAACCCCTTTCCTCTACAGAACTTTTTAGACATCGTCAATAATACAAATAATAATATGAATAACTGTATCATCTCAATTATTGATTTAATAATATAAAATATTAATAATAATTGAATCAGATAACGTGAGATACTATGCAGCAATTACTATAGAAATAATTGAATATAACTGAGTGACTTCTCACGTAAGCATTAATTATCAATACCGTGTGCTACTATATAACCACGCGTACTATATTTTTACCACCGGGTATTTTAACAGTTAGCAGTAAAACTTTTGCCGTTATTTTTATAAAATGATATTTATGTCGTTTTCTCATTCCGACAATAATTCCATTGTGGGGTCCATCAATGATTGTGCCGTCGTACGAATATTCCTTGTTAAAAACGAATATTTCCCGACCAATCGAATATTTAATGACAACTTACATACTTTGCAAAATTTATAAATATTACTCACAACTATAATATTATATCAAATCCACACCATAGTATTCAAAAATATATTTCGAGAAAATTAATCTTTATTTATGAAAGTTGGGGTTTTACAATTACACAATCATGCTTGTTCTGTTAAAACAATCTTATTTCATACCTTGCGGTCTTTAAAGATTATATACAGACATGCTCTAAGTCCAGATTGTTAACACACTATTTTTGACCACTCTGCAGCACGGTGCGACCGCGCTGATAATAAGCTTGGGAGTCGCGCTGCCGCGCTACTCCCTCCCAGAATCAGAATAGAGATTTTCAAAGGTCCAGTCTCTTGGGAGCACACTAACATCCTTGAACACAATAAAGACAGTGTTTAAACCAGACTTAGTTTTCCCACATTTGTTTACTTTGAGGTGAACTTCTAAAACTTTTAGTTTTCTTTTGAATTCATTTGCTCAACTAGGATTAACATGTTCAATAGTCTATGGACCAAGTTGAGCACCATCTCAGGTATCTAAAACAGACATTGAGATAATACTCAATTCAAGCTTAAATCTTCCTTTTCAAAACACTTTAATTGAGGCTAAATAGGTTTATTCAACAAGAGACTCGCTATGTTAACCATCAAGTCATATAACAATACTAAACAATCCTTAATACGTATGTTTATGTGTATCAAAACTCATTTACACACAATTAGTATAGTCCTTTCTTTAAACATGCTTGAATAGCTTACATACTTAACTAATTGGATGCACATAGCATTCATGCTTAAAGGCATAAAAAGTACCATCATGCTTGCTCATAAGGTTATAATGCAATTAATACAATGCTCATCAAAAATAGTTTCTAAAAGTGTTAAATTTTCCTTTAAAACACATACTAAACTAAGCTTGACAACCTTTTATATGCAATATATATTGAAACCACATTCCTTACCCATTCATGCACATAACTAGGTCATATACACATTTTCACAAGGTTGAAACTTAAAAGACACAAATTCGTAAAGTTTCATTTTTAAAACTTCAAGTTTTCTGTAGAAAATCATTAATACCAAGCTAACACAACTCATTATATGCAAGGTAACCTTAGACCACATGTTAGACTCAGTTACATACATATTTAAGTTGTCTACACACGCTCACAAGATCCGAATACAAGAGTTTATTTTCAACAAGGTTTGTCTTTCCAAACTTATAAGTTTCCTTTAAAACTCAACTAAACCAAGTTATAGTGACCTACTATAACTAAAGTAACTTCAATCCATGTGTTGGGGTTATTTATATGCATTTTCAAACCAACCTAACATTCTCAAAAAATCATATTATAGCAGAAGTTGGATTTTAAGACTGATAGACAGCGCGACCGCCGCACCACTTCGGTACAACACCAGACAAGGCTCTGTTCTGCAGCAGTTTAAACCCAAACACATTCCCATTTGATTTAGCATACTCTGAACAACTATCATGAATCCATATAACTCAAATAATATCATGATATCAATTTACAAACCAATTCATAAGGAATTCATGAAAATTCTAGAAAATTTTCAACTTACAAATTTATACGTCTTTGCATTATAACCACATAATCATCATGCTTTTGCTATTCTATGATGGATTCAAACTTAGAAAACGTATAGTATGAGAATTAAGTACCTTTGAAGAATTCTTCTACTACATAGAATTATTTCTTCTTCTTATTGAAATTGCTAAATTATAAGAGCTTCCTTAACACTCCTTTATCTCTCAACCTCACTGACTCTCTTTATATTATCAGAACTCAGCAAATTAGCAGCCTTGATTTGAGAAGGGGAGTCTCCATTTATAGAGGATTTATTGCCCAAAATTGGGTTTTACACATTGAATTAAACCAAGGGGAAGAAGAAGAAACCATTGGACAAGGAAAAGCTGGTGGAAAGCTTCCAACCACTCCCTTTAACCCACACCCTTGGCCATTATCACCAAGCTAAGTTTTTAGCAAAGAGGGGAATAGGCCACTGTGTTATCACGTTTGGAAAGAAATTAGGACAACAAATTTTGGGACAAACCACATTACTCTCTTATGTATCAGTAGAATGGACCTCAAATACTACGGTTAATTCCTTTTTGGGCTTACTAAATCCATTATAATGACTTAACATTACTACATTAAATTAAGTTATGGGCACATATATACACATATATATGTACATACCCACATACAGGAAGCAAAGTTATATTTTAAATATACACCAATATAATCTTATATCCTATGTACAATGGGCTAGTCCAAATAATATTTTAATTGGGCTATAATTTAGTTGGGTGCTTTCAACCCATTATTCCCTATCACACTTTAATATCACAATGATTAATAGCAATCATTTATTTCCTTACCATTAATTCTCTTTTCATAATTCTAGTTAAACCTTCAGTTGATTTAACTTTAATATTCATGCCACACAAGGCTCATTTAACCAAGCTCACTAGAGTTATATGACTTAAGCTTATTATATAATCTCAGTAGTAAAATATCAGGGGTCTAGGCCATGTTTGGCTTTTCCCCCAATTTCACTTCATTTAATATTCCTTTAATATAAAGTTTGTCTGACACACTTTACCTTAATGCTAAATTATTTAGCTTACTTTAAATAATTTCACACTTATAATATGTAGAACTACTATACTAGGCTTTATGAATTTTTATACGCATAGCACCTTTATTTAAGATATACATTTCCCTAGAATAATTAGTATGTACAAAACTAATTATTATACTATAATTCTTCAATTCCTTTTCTTCCATAAATTGTCCCAAAATAATTTCGTTAGGCACATCCGAATATATTACTTAATATATCCATCTCCAACAAATATTTAATATAAACATATTGGTCCTTTCCACTTATTATTCATTACATCTTTCAACTATCAACTCCTTTCATATATTACCATACCATGTAATATATAAAAATTTACAATTTTAATTAACATATTCCTTTCAACCTCTTTATGCAAAACACATATATTAATTCACCATCTTATGTAAGTGAATTAACCCTTTCATTCAATTTACTATCATGCCACTGCCACACAAAGCTTTAGCATTATATTATAATATTACATAATATAACTTAATTAACCAATATTTATTCTGGGTTAAATATTAAATGTGATCCATATGATAACATATTAGCCACTAATATACAATTCCTGTAGTTCAGATTACACAAACTCATCATGAACCGTTTGTAGACCGTCACGATCGCGCTGGTCTTAGGCTTTAGAGTGACGTAGTCGCGCAACCTCAAGTTCGTACGCAGACATGTTATGCTTCAACAGAAATAAAACTTAACTCATAAATCCTTTAACATGCTCCCTATATGCTAACTTATTATACTAACCAAAATCAATCTCCTTTTTGACTTTACAACATCAATTACTACTTCTTCAATAATTTAGAGGTTAAACTTCAAGTTCAAACTCTTTTTTTCTTTAATAGTTTAATTAACTATAAATCTCAATATATAATTTCTTCCCACATAATCCAAAATTCAAAATATATAACACATATATACATTCATATTTGAACCCGACATATCTTATAGTAAGAATTTTATTTACTAACTCTTATTTTAATAATTTCTGAAACTCTGGGTTATCACATTCTCTCCCCCTTATAAAGATTCTGTCCTCGGAATCACCGAAACCTCTCTACTCGGTCTCATTCTGAAGATTAACTATTTTATTAAATAACTTCATCTTTTCTCTTTCAGAATTTTATTTCTTTCTTGGAATTTTCATAGCTTATGCGATTCATTCATTGTTACACGTCGTATTCTACCACTTCCTTCTTTCTAAGGAATATCCTCCTTACCACATTCACCCTTCAAAAGAATAAGAATCTTCCACAATCATTCAATAATTGGGAAATAGTATGAATAACTTAGATTCCAAATTATGCTGAGGGGTCACGAGACCGTGAACTCTTCTCTAGGTTTACTAGTGCTTCAACAAAATACTTCACACTATAAACCCTTTCCACAGAATGTTTATCAATCACAAAGACTGTAAACACCCTATACAAGTACTCTAGGTGATCAACCTATCGTACCACTACGTTGTGCACAAACGTAGCACACCGTAATGACTATATGCGTTACATTCGAAACTATTGTCTCCGAAAATATGTCCCCTTTATAGGGTTGTTCGCCTCAGCCTTTCAACATCTGAATCCGCACCAGAGCAATCTGGTTTGGCATAAACACTCAAGAATGCTTGAATTCCATAAATATTTTTCAACAGTCGTCTAGCAGAATCAAATAGCTTAGACTTTTATCAATAACTCAGACATCAATCGAAATAATTTAGCCAACTTAATTGACCTTCTTCATAATTTAAAAGAAAACCAAAAATTCTTTTATGACGTCATGATACCGTACTAGATTAGTAGTATGTTGAGGATTCCATCATGTTATGACTTTGTCATATTACATCATACCATAGTGGGCTGATGATCTTTCGATCACAACCAACACTAGGTTCAATTACATTGATGATGTGACAACCCGAGAATTTGGTCAATTTATTAAAATCTTAAAATATTAAATTAAAGTATAATAATAAACCTAGATAGAAAATAAGTGAATGAATTTGACATTTTTGGGAAGGAATTTTGTGAATTTAAAAATTTTTGGTGAAGGCTTACAGGGTTAAGTGTATATGTGTATATGTTATGTGAATATGGTTATATATGTTTACGGAATGTGGTTAAGGGTCAAGGGTTGATCAGATAACCTATATTAGTAATAAACCCTAAAGATATATTAAGAACGTCAACGTTCAGTTAGAAAATTCTAATAAATGATAAGAAACCCTAAAACTGGCTCTGGAAACCCTAATTTCAGTTTCGGGAATTTAAAACCCTAATTTAGAATATTAAAACTCTAATTTGGGAATTTAAATGCTGTATAAGGCTTTAGTGTACTGATTACAATCTTAATTAGGGTAAAACCTAACAATAAAGTTAGAAAATCCTAATTTCAAAATTAGAAACCCTAAAGTACAATTAGGGAAAACCTAATTGGTAATTTAGCGATTTTATTGTTAATTAGAAGACTTTGATCCTAATTAACAAGCCCTAATGCGATTAGGAAACTTTAATATAATTAGGAAATCCTAATTATAATTTAGAAATCTTAATTTTCTATTTTTAAACCTATTTAGAAATTCTAAAAATTTAAATTTTGTTAAACCTTAGGGTTGAACCCTAAGGGTCAAACCTTAAGGGTTGCACAAGTTACAAATATGCCATTAAAAATGGATAGGAAAATGACCATTGTGCCCTTTTTGCATTCTTTATTTGGATGGAGTTTAGATCTTGCCAAAATTCACCAACTCTAGATATTACATGTGCCTTATATCTCAAAAATATCAGTTATCTTGCCACCTTGCAACATACCAATTCAACGTACCCAAGATTAAAAGTTAAAAAAAATAAAGAAAGTAACTCACTTTACTTTTTAAGATAACCAAGTCCATTCTCTCTCTATATTTCGGGATTGAGAGTGAAAACGGGAGATAAGTTAAGATAATATCACTACTTAGCATTCCAATATCAGATCATTAAGATCAGAATCAAGATCAAGCTTTAAAGGAGGTATAAACCCTAAGTTTTGAATCCTTAGATTTTATGTTAGATGTTATGATTTGTTATTTTAAGTTGTGTATTAGGGTGTTATTTAGTGATCTGGGTTGTTACATCTTAGATCCATAACATCTAGATGCACGAAATTAAGTTTTTAGAAATTGACTATGAACCCTAACTTTTGGTCTGACAACCGAATGTCAGGGCTCATAGATTTTTCTGTGTTAATGGTATGGTGTGTTTTATGTTTTAGATCTGTTCTATGCCATGTGGACTATGATCTAAAACTGGAATCACGGTTAGATCATGTCCAGATTTCAAGATATTAGCAGTCAAACAGAGTTGACCGACCATGACCAACTGGTTTCTGGGCAGCCCAGAAACCCAGAATGGTGTAATAGTTAATTTTATAGCCCTAGCTCTTGCTGTTGTTTGATAGTTTGGTTATGTTGTTGGTTGGATCTTATAGACTGACATGTAGGCTATACATCTAAGCCTTTAGATTACCCATATCATGATCAGGATCGAAAATAATCGTGGTCAAAGTAGGGTTGACGAAACTGCCTTATGAAGGTTTCTAGAAAACCCAGATCTTCAAGGAGCAGTTTCCTGACCATTACTTTGACCGGCTCAAATCTTCATTTGGTGATGTTTTTAAGTTGATTTAGTGTTATGTTATTGTACTCTGACATCAGGGCTACATGTATGAACCATTAGATTCTACAAACTAAGCCTGGAACTCAAAGATTAAAGGCCCAGAAAGTAGACGTTCGAATTCTTCATTTTTGGGTAACCCAGATATGAAGAACAACTCTGACAACCTTTTCTAGGGCTTAGATCGCTCTGTTATGTTGTTGTTTGGCCATGAACTGAGTTAGTGTATGTAGTATTACATAAATACTATAATCTTGATATCATTACAAGCCAAGAAATCAACTAGAACATAGATCTAGAAAACACGGTTGCGGAGATAAAAGATGTTATATATATATATATATATATATATATATATATCATATTATTAAGATTCGATTATATGATTCTCATAATGAGTTTCTTATTACAGAGTATTCAACTAGACATGAATTTAACCTAATCTAAGCAGGGACGCTTTCCTTTATCTACTCCAGATGTTCCTGGATTACCATCTAAAACTGCAAAGGGAATAATTTGCAAAGGTGAGCTATGACATGCTCAGCAAGTTTTGTATTTATAATAATATATGATTTAAAGAAATACAACAATTCAAATTTTGACTGATAGTTGTTACCATTTCAATATGGATTTTTATTTCTGTCAGTCACACAGACTTAGAAATTTTGTTTAGATATGAGATAGGGGATCAACCAATTCAATATCTAAGGAGTATGCATCTCATCCTACCAGTGCTCAAATGCACCCAAATTAGTGTCAATATATTATCGACCGAATGATCCCATATGTGATACCCAACTTTAGAATAGGACGTCTTAATAAACAATTTGGTTTGACACAATAATTTAAGCTTAACAATCAATATGAATAAACAGTTCATTTCTTAGTTATGCTGAAGCTGTAGTAATAACCTTACAATAAATGGTAATTCAAATGTACGTGAAACATATTATATCAACATCATATCAAGATAGAATCTTGTTCAACGAATAAACATGGTTTAAGAAATTTGCATAAGTAAGTTAAGGTTTAAGAAGAACTTGCCTGAGTATAGATCAGTCAAGTTATGCTACTCAATTCGTTTAATAAATACCTACGATGTTTATATATATAAATCTAACACGTTAGTATTGATAACAATACTCAAATATAACATTTATATAAAAATCGGGTTAGATTCAATAAGGTTTCGGTGTTCAAAGTCTTTACTGAATATTAAATAAGTTGATATATAGACTAAATTTTATTTATAAATTTTATTATATTTTTAGATAATTTATATATCCATTATAATAATTTTTAGAAGTTTTAAAATATTTTTAAAACATTTATTTATCCTTTAAATGATTTTTAAATTATTTATTTCTATTTTAGGTAATTAATATTTACTTAAAATTTAACAAAAACATTATTTATTATTTTTAAATAATTTATAACCATTTATTATGATTTTTATATCATTAATATTATTTTTCAATAATTATTTAGTATTTATAAATATTTATTCTAATTACTTTATTATTAAGTTAATTATTAATAATATCTAAATAAAATAAAATATTTATTAAATTTATATAAAAACATCATAAATTAATTATAATTATTTAATATAATTTTTAAAACTGTTTTTGTATTTATTTATAATTGTTTATTAATTATTTCTAATTTTTATAATTTAATTTTTAGAAAAATCAGTTTCTGTCCGTCGCTAAAGCCCTCCAGTGATAGAAAGTGTCGCTGTAGGTGTTCTTGAGTTTCTGGGCAACAGTTTGGTCATGGTCGAGTGACCAGTTTGACCATGGTTTATTTAGCTACTGATTATGATTTTAGGTTTGTTCAGGTATTGATGTTATAGTACTCTAACAGTAGTACAACATCAAGTAAACTTCATGCTTTAACCTACATATAACAAGAAGTTATAGAGGCTCAAAGTCATTGTCAGAGCTGTTCTTGAGTTTCTGGGCAACCCAGAACAGTGGTCATGGCCGGTCAACGGTTTTGTGGCTTTAATATCTTTGATTCTGTGTATTGGATGTGTGTTGTGTTTGTTGTATCATGTAGTATATACGTCAGGGTACATATATATAACATTAACATGAACAAATCATAACTCTAAGGTCTCTAATTATGTTTGTCAAAGTACAGCCAAACGCTGTTCTTCGTGTTCTTTAGTTTTCTGGGTAACCGAGAAAACTTGGTCAAGTTTGGTCAACGGATTTTGACCAATAATTCCAGTAATCCTATGAGTTGTTTATGCAATTTTAGATCATAGATATGTAGTACATATATCAGGGTGTTAATCTAAAACAAAACATTACAAAAACAACAAACAGAAAGCGATCAAAAAGGTTGGTTAAAGTAACCGGTTCGATTGTTCTTGAGTTTTCTGGGTTGTAACAACCCGATATTTTCTATATAAATAAATAAGAAATTTTGTGAATAATTTTTTTTTTATTAAGGATGATGATTTGTACAAGATTATGTGTATATGTATTTATGTGGTAAGTAAAAATATATTTATTACATAATTATTTACAAATGAATTTATTTTAAAATTATTGATTATTAAAAAGTATATAATTATAATAATTAATTTATGGTAGAAATATTTTAATAATTATTTTCCATGAAAATATATAATCATATATTATTTAAATAATATATGGAGTGATTTTTAGAATAAATATAATAATTATTTTATTATATGAATTTTAGTACATGTTATTAAGTTAATTATTTTACCTTAATTATTAAGGTTAAATAGGAAGAATAAATCAAATATGGTATCCAAACCCTAATTTTGGATTATTGCCAAGGTATGAGAATATTAATATAATATTAATTATATTTTGATTTTTTCAGTGCTATGAATATGTACTGCATGTACGTATTGATGATAATTGTAAGACCCCAAATTATTAATAAATGAAATTTAAATTCCTCTATTTATTATTTTGAAATAGTAAGGGTTGATTTGATTAATGTGGTTAGTTATGGGTAAAATGCGTAAATATTTCAAATAAGCAAGTGGTCCTAAAATATTCATTGTTGTCGGAGAATATTTGTTTGGTCGTGGAATATTCTTGTTGTCGGGGAATATTCGTACGACGGCGCAGCCTTGTGTGGGCCCCATAACGGAAAGCGATTGGATGAAGAAAACGACAAAAACAAGTTGTTTATAAATAACGGCGTAGTTGTTACCGTTAATACTGTTGGAATACCCGGTGGTTAAAACGCAATAATACACGTTATTGCACAGTAGCACACGGTATTGCACCAATTATTAATTCTTACGCAAGAAGGCACTACTCAATAATTGTTACAGTAATTACTGTTCAATATTGTATTTTATTGATTCAATAATTGCTGCGTTGATATTTTATATTACTGTTGTTTTAATAATTGTCACTACACAGTATTTTCTATTATCGGAATAATAATTCATATTATCTGAATAATATTATTAGATAACATTATTGGCAATGTCTAGAAAGTTCTGTCTAAGGAGAGGTTTGGTCATCTAATTGCGCGCCAGTAAGGAGATATCCTTAGTGGAAAGCCCCCTCTTTCCTGGGAACGGCCTGGTTGCCAGTACTGTGGTTCTGTAATATTATTTGTGTATAATTAATTATTAATTTATATGATGAGGAAAATATTAATTTTATGTGGATATAGATGGAGAAAATTTTTAATGTGACAATTGTTGAAAATTAATATTTTATTTTTTTCTGATAAAATAATTCATTTAAATATATTATTTTAATAATATATTGATGGTGATATTTTTACAATGAATGTGGGATATATGAGTATATGAGGAGGAAGAGTATTTTTGTGGTATTAAATGATTAACACATGTTTTGTGTGTTGGTGGACACAATTCTTGACCGAAAATTTATTATTGACTGTAAAATCGTCCGTTTGTGGATTTCGGTCAATTTCTGTTTGGAATTTGGAAAAACTTTCTTCTGCAAAGTTGTAGAGAATTGAATTTCCTACAAAAACTCGCAAGATTCGAATTTTCTGATAAAAGGGCTATTTATTATGAATTATTGAAGTTCCGAAGTTCCGAAATAATTGATTTTTGGAGTTTAAAATGTTTTTTTAAGAAAACGTTTTTTGTTGCAATTGAGTGGCTCACATGTGTTATACATGATCTGAAATCAGATTTCTTAGGTGGGCTTGACAAATTTGTAAATATAATATTATTATATTCAATTTTCTGCTTTGGTGTTCTAAGCATTTTCCTATAAATAGGGTGCTTAGGTTAGAATTGAAAATCACACCAGAAACACAAGTTTCTCTCTCTTTCTCTCTCTATATCGAGCGTATTCTTGTGAGTATTTGATACTTTGAGTGTTGCTATACGGTGCAAGTTTCCTTCAGCACTATATCTAGTATTCCAGTCAGAAGTACCGTATTTCCGAGGTAAGGGATGTTATTTCTTCTTAAATGATATTATTTCTTCAATATCATTATGCCGAAGTATTGATCTGAACTTTTTATCAAATTTAGAACTTTTCATGTCGGGATTACTATTCATGAGTTACTATTCATGAGTTACTATTCACGAGTTACTATTCACAAGTTACTATTCACCGAAAAATAAAATTTTCTTCTTTTCGTCCAAAATATCTATTCTGGATACTAGCTTTGATTGTATCCATGTTTTGATTATTCTTGAATTTTACTCCACTATGATTATTTGTGAGGTATTTTTGGACATGGAATAGCTGAAATACGAATCCTTAATATTTATTATTTTGTTTCACTGGATTCATTTCCTTTAAAATATTTTTCATCATCCTCAGTCCTAAATGATGATATAATTGAATATCTTTGGCCTGTAGTGCAAAGATTGATGATTTCTGATGAATATCTTTGGCCCGTAGTGCAAAGATGAACATGTGTTGAGATGAACATGATCGACTGGTGATACAAATGAATATCTTTGGCCTGTAGTGCAAAGATGAATATTTGATTAAAGATGGTTATTGATTGTTGTTACATGGATAAAATATTGATGATGGACTTTTAAATCTTAGAAGATAGTAGAACTCATTCTCTACTTGACTCTTCTAATGGTTTGCTGTTTCCGCTGCAGTTATTGATTTAAAACTTGTTGTGTATTGTATTCTATTAGATTTTTTCCTGTTGAAGACTAACGATAATTTGTTGTATATTATCTTAGTCATAATATTCTTTACTGGGCTAGTTGAGCTCACCCTTTTCCTTGTTGTTCCATTTTCTTCTCAGGAGGCGAGAATGTAGCGAGTACTAGTCGGGGTATGGAATGATGGTTCAAGACAGTTGTTTTAGTAGTTCTCACTATTTTGTAAAATAGTGTATCAATAAGTATAATGAGTACTTAATTGAGTATGAATACTGTGTAGATGACAATATTTGTATTTAAACTCACAGTATAGGTGTTGTCGTATTTTGCACGACAATTGTAATAATAAAGTTGTAGTTATTTCTGTACCATGTATTTGGCGACTCAGAATGGGTTGGATGGATTGGACCTGTTTTGGGGGCGTCACAGTTGGTATCAGAGCTTAGGGATATGATCTCTGGCGGAGATCGGGGAATAGAACTAGGAGGGGAGAGACGAGTAAATCCTTCGCTAGTGTGTCCTACCTAAGCTTATCTGTTGGTCGGTCATAATATAGGGATATTATGTGATTTGTTAATTTGTTAAATTAACCCTTGTTTATGGCAGTATTTGAGAATGTCGATTGAGAATGTTAACAGTGGAGTAAATGAGACCGTGAAGACACCTTTGCTCACCAACGAGGAGAACGTGCAACAGGCTAGCAATATTCCTCCTGTAAACAACACCACTGAGCAGACGATGAACGACGGGATGTTTAGAAGTTTTTTTCAGTTCATGCAAAACCAGACGAGGGAGACTCGTGTACAAAATACGGGTGAAAATGATAGCAATGCGCGGCTTGTCACAGCCAAGCAGTTCAAAGAGTTGGGACCACCAGAATTCTGGGGAAAGCCGGATCCGATTAAGGCGGAGACGTGGTTCAAGCAAATTACCAAGATATTCGATGTCTTGGGATGTGCGGAGGAACAGAAGGTTCCATTCGCCACCTTTATGTTCTGTGGCGAGGCAGACTACTGGTGGGAGTCTGTGAAGCGTACCCATCTAGCCGCACTCAACATGTCTTGGGAGACATTTCAGAAACTATTCAATGACAAGTACTTTCCTGAAAGTATTCGTCATATGAAGGAGGTAGAGTTTATTAGACTGGAGCAGAATAACATGACGGTGTCCCAATACGAGGCGAAATTTGTAGAGTTGTCCAGGTTTGCACCTCATTTGGTAGAGAATGAGGAACGTATGACGCGGATGTTTCTGAGAGGTTTGAAACCCGGCATATGTCAATATCTCATTTCTCATAAATTTTCTCTCTATTCAGATGTTGTCAATAGGGCTCAATTATTAGAGCGAGATAGTGAGTATGATCAATCGAGGGACCACAACCAGGATTATACCGGTGACAGCAGTCATCAGAACAACGATAACCAGTGGAGAAAGAAGAATACGGACAAGAACGGCAACCACTCTGGTGGTAATCGTGGCCATGAATATAGAAGAAGCGAGTCGGGAGGAGATTTTAAAAAGAGGAGATTCAACAATGATAATACGAAGACGTCAGCACCAGCAGCAACTGGTTCCAAGGGAGAAGAGCGACCACCGGTCATATGCTATAAGTGCGGAAAAGAAAGACATATCAGCCCAAACTGCCCACAACAGTTTAAGGTATGTTATAACTGTGGAAAGAAAGGACATATCGCTCGAGATTGCACTGTAGCGAAACCAAGTTCAACGGGGGTGGTGACTCAAAAAGTTGTCCCAGAAAAGTCAAAGTCAACGGTTCCTGGAAGAGCATTTTTCGTGACTGGTCAGAATGCGAGGAACCCGAACGAAGTTAGCATGGGTTAGTTAATTATAAATTTTTGCGAAGTTTATACCTTATTAGATACCGGTTCTACCCATTCTTTTATCTCTCTTGCTTGCGTTCAACGTTTAAACTTGACTCCGGAGAAATTAGACTTTGACCTATCTGTGAAAACTCCGTTAGGAGAAACTTTCGTTACATCCACTGTTTATAAATCTTGTTTGATCCAAGTTGGCACCATCACATTACCTGTTGACCTTAATTCTTTAAAGATACTTACTTTTGATGTGATTTTAGGAATTGATTGGTTAACTACTCATCATGCCAAAATTGATTGCTTTCGTAAGGTTGTTAATTTTCATATTCCTAAGCAACCTGTTATTCAAATTCAAGCAACCAAACCATTGAAGTCAAACTCTTTCATATCAAGCCATAAAGTCATTCGTTTATTGAAAAACGGATGTCAAGCTTTCTTAGCTATGTTATGGACTTGAACAAAAATACGTCAGATTTGAATGATATTTCTATTGTTAGTAAATCTCTGACGTATTTCCTGAAGAATTTCTTGGCCTACGCGTGATATTGAATTTTGTATCATCTTTGAATCTGGTACAAAACGCACTTCTAAAATCTCATATCGAATGACTCCTATTGAACTTCAGGAGTTAAAAACCTAACTGTAGAAGTTTGTACCCAAGCCTTTATCTGGTGACTTCTTTTGTGGAATGCACCGAAGCCAGACTCTCCGTAGGGGACGCCATATTCGTGCGGTAGTAAACTGATACGTGTCATTGTGACGTGCTATCCAAGATTGGGATATGAGTCACAGTTGAGAGCAAACCTAAGTCAGTAATCGAAATACGTAGCTTTCTGGTTATTATCGGAGATTCGTAAAAGTATTTTCTCGAATCGCTACCCCGTTAACTCAGCTGACTCGGAAGGATATCAAATTCGTATAGAGCGAAGAATACGAGAAGAGTTTCCAAGAGCTTAAGAGGAGACTCATTTTGGCACCTGTTCTGACAATACCATCTGGTTCGGATGGATTTGTTATCTACAGCGATGCTTCAGGCAAAGGGTTAGGATGTGTTCTCATGCAACGTGAGAAAGTCATAGCCAATACCTCGCGACAACTTAAAGAATATGAGAGGAATTATCCTACTCATGATCTAGAGTTGGCAGCCGTCGTTTTCGCGCTAAAGATTTGGAGGCACTATCTATATGGGGAGAAAGTGGAGATATATTCAGACCATAAAAGCCTTAAATATTTCTTCACTCGAAAAGAACTCAACATGCGGCAATGACGTTGGCTCGAGCTGTTGAAAGATTTCGATCATACCATCCAATACTATCCTGAAAAAGCGAACGCGGTAGCTGACGCATTGAGTAGAAGATCATATGCAGGAACGAGTGTGATAATGTCAAGTATACGCGTAGAACCAACTTTAATCGATAAAGTTAAAGTTGCTTAAGCCACAGACCCGGAGCTGATGCGTATGAAGAAGAAAGTGCAAGAAGGTGCTATTCCGGAAGCGAGAATCGATGAAGAAGGAATACTTCGAGTCCACTCTAGACTTTGTGTTCCTAACGACTCTGATGTGAAGTACAAGATCATGATGGAGGCACACAACACACCGTTTGCAATCCATCCTGGGAGTACCAAAATGTATCACGATCTTCGACATACATTTTGGTGGAGCAATATGAAAAGAGAGATCGCGGAGTTTATCTCGAGGTGTTTAACTTGTCAACGTGTAAAGGCGGAGCATCAAGTGCCAAAGGGTCATAGTTGATAGACAAACGAAGTCTGCTCATTTCTTGCCGATACGGGAGACTTATTCCCTTGAACGTCTTGCTAGTATGTACGTGAATGAGATTGTGAGGTTGCATGGCATGCCAGTATCCATAGTTTCAGATCGTGACCCAAGATTCACTTCAAGATTTTGGGTTAGCTTGCAAAAAGCTATGGGCACGGATTTACGATTTAGTTCAGCTTACCATCCTCAAACGGACGGACAATCAGAGAGGACTATTCAAACTCTTGAAGATCTATTAAGACTTTGTGACCTAGATCTCAAAGGGAGTTGGGATAAGTACCTACCATTGGTGGAATTCTCCTACAACAACAGTTATCAGGCGAGCATAGGCGTGGCTCCATTCGAGGCGTTGTATGGAAGAAAATGTCGTTCTCCAGTATGCTGGGTCGAGGTGGGTGAAGCAACATTGTTCAGACCAGAGTTGGTACGCATTACTACAGAGAAGATCCAAACGATTCGACAACGTATACAAACGGCACAGGATCGACAAAAGAGTTATGTGGATCTTCATCGAAAGGACGTGGAATTTGATATTGGGGATCATGTATTATTACATGTAGCTCCATGGAAAGGAGTTACAAGATTTGGGAAGAGAGGAAAGCTCAATCCACGATTTATTGGTCCATTTCAGATTCTTGACCGAGTAGGAAATATGACCTATAGACTCGCGTTACCTCCAAGCATGTCTCATGTTCATAACGTTTTTCACATATCTATGCTTCGTAAATATGTGAAAGACCCGAACCACATTATTGAGTTAGAACCGAACGAGATAGCTGAAGATTTAACGTACGAGGAGGTACCTGTTAAGATCTTGGATAGGAAAGAGCATGTCCTACGCACGAAGGTCATACCACAAGTCAAAGTTTTGTGGAGAAACCATGCTATTGAGGAAATGACCTTGGTGTTGAAAACGAAAATGAAAGCAAGGTATCCTCATCTTTTCGAAACACCATGTACGTATGTCAATTTCGAGGACGAAATTTCATAAGGAGGGGAGGTTGTAAGACCCCAAATTATTAATAAATGAAATTTAAATTCCTCTATTTATTATTTTGAAATAGTAAGGGTTGATTTGATTAATGTGGTTAGTTATGGGTAAAATGCGCAAATATTTCAAATAAGCAAGTGGTCCTAAAATATTCATTGTTGTCGGAGAATATTTGTTTGGTCGTGGAATATTCTTGTTGTCGGGGAATATTCGTACGACGGCGCAGCCTTGTGTGGGCCCCATAACGGAAAGTGATTGGATGAAGAAAACGACAAAAACAAGTTGTTTATAAATAACGGCGTAGTTGTTACCGTTAATACTGTTGGAATACCCGGTGGTTAAAACGCAGTAATACGAGTTGTTGCACAGTAGCACACGGTATTGCACCAATTATTGATTCTTACGCAAGAAGGCACTACTCAATAATTGTTACAGTAATTACTGTTTAATATTGTATTTTATTGATTCAATAATTGCTGCATTGATATTTTATATTACTGTTGTTTTAATAATTATCACTACACAGTATTTTCTATTATCGGAACAATAATTCATATTATCTGAATAATATTATTAGATAACATTATTGGCAATGTCTAGAAAGTTCTGTCTAAGGAGAGGTTTGGTCATCTAATTGCGCGCCAGTAAGGAGATATCCTTAGTGGAAAGCCCCCTCTTTCCTGGGAACGGCCTGGTTGCCAGTACTGTGGTTCTGTAATATTATTTGTGTATAATTAATTATTGATTTATATGATGAGGAAAATATTGATTTTATGTGGATATAGATGGAGAAAATTTTTAATGTGACAATTGTTGAAAATTAATATTTTATTTTTTTCTGATAAAATAATTCATTTAAATATATTATTTTAATAATATATTGATGGTGATATTTTTACCATGAATGTGGGATATATGAGTATATGAGGAGGAAGAGTATTTTTGTGGTATTAAATGATTAACACATGTTTTGTGTGTTGGTGGACACAATTCTTGACCGAAAATTTATTATTGACTGTAAAATCGTCCGTTTGTAGATTTCGGTCAATTTCTGTTTGGAATTTGGAAAAACTTTCTTCTGCAAAGTTGTAGAGAATTGAATTTCCTATAAAAACTCGCGAGATTCAAATTTTCTGATAAAAGGGCTATTTATTATGAATTATTGAAGTTCCGAAGTTCCGAAATAATTGATTTTTGGAGTTTAAAATGTTTTTTTAAGAAAACGTTTTTTGTTGCAATTGAGTGGCTCACATGTGTTATACATGATCTGAAATCAGATTTCTTAGGTGGGCTTGACAAATTTGTAAATATAATATTATTATATTCAATTTTCTGCTTTGGTGTTCTAAGCATTTTCCTATAAATAGGGTGCTTAGGTTAGAATTGAAAATCACACCAGAAACACAAGTTTCTCTCTCTTTCTCTCTCTATATCGAGCGTATTCTTGTGAGTATTTGATACTTTGAGTGTTGCTATACGGTGCAAGTTTCCTTCAGTACTATATCTAGTATTCCAGTCAGAAGTACCGTATTTCCGAGGTAAAGGATGTTATTTCTTCTTAAATGATATTATTTCTTCAATATCATTATGCCGAAGTATTGATCTGAACTTTTTATCAAATTTGGAATTTTTCATATCGGGGTTACTATTCATGAGTTACTATTCATGAGTTACTATTCACGAGTTACTATTCACGAGTTACTATTCATCGAAAAATAAAATTTTCTTCTTTTCGTCCAAAATATCTATTCTGGATACTAGCTTTGATTGTATCCATGTTTTGATCATTCTTGAATTTTACTCCACTATGATTATTTATGAGGTATTTTTGGACATGGAATAGCTGAAATACAAATCCTTAATATTTATTATTGTGTTTCACTGGATTCGTTTCCTTTAAAATATTTTTCATCATCCTCAGTCCTAAATGATGATATAATTGAATATCTTTGGCCTGTAGTGCAAAGATTGATGATTTCTGATGAATATCTTTGGCCCGTAGTGCAAAGATGAACATGTGTTGAGATGAACATGATCGACTGGTGATACAAATGAATATCTTTGGCCTGTAGTGCAAAGATGAATATTTGATTAAAGATGGTTATTGATTGTTGTTACAGGGATAAAATATTGATGATGGACTTTTAAATCTTAGAAGATAGTAGAACTCATTCTCTACTTGACTCTTCTAATGGTTTGCTGTTTCCGCTGCAGTTATTGATTTAAAACTTGTTGTCTATTGTATTCTATTAGATTTTTTCCTGTTGAAGACTAACGATAATTTGTTGTATATTATCTTAGTCATAATATTCTTTACTGGGCTAGTTGAGCTCACCCTTTTCCTTGTTGTTCCATTTTCTTCTCAGAAGGCGAGAATGTAGCGAGTACTAGTCGGAGTATGGAATGATGGTTCAAGACAGTTGTTTTAGTAGTTCTCACTATTTTGTAAAATAGTGTATCAATAAGTATAATGAGTACTTAATTGAGTATGAATACTGTGTAGATGACAATATTTGTATTTAAACTCACAGTATAGGTGTTGTCGTATTTTGCACGACAATTGTAATAATAAAGTTGTAGTTATTTCTGTACCATGTATTTGGCGACTCAGAATGGGTTGGATGGAATGGGCCTATTTTGGGGGCGTCACAATAATTGGTCAATTATGGTGTTTAATTTCAAAACCCTAGTATTAATTGGTTAAACCCTAATTTTACTTAGGGAAACTCTAAATTGAAAATCAATTGTGAGCTTAAGACTGTTATATAACTATGTTATATGTTTTATGTTGTGTATTAAGTGATTAATTAGGTAAACCCTAATTAAAGTTTTAGAAAACCCTAAATATATTTTTAAAACTCTAATTTTTTATTTAAAAACCCTAATTATAATTATTTAGTTATAATTTAATTTTTATTGAACTCTATATATAATTGTTCAAACCCTAGAAATTATTTAGGAAACCTTAATGTTTAAAATCTAGTGATTAGAATCTAGATTCAAGTGTCATGGACAAAAATACCCTTAATTACTTTATTAAAAAAAAATATATTACTTTTTAATTTTTAGAAGCTTGCTTGTAAATCCTTCCATATTTTGAGTTGTTAACCAACTCCAACTACTCCTTGTGACTCAAAATTGACAGCAAACCATGCTAGATCAGCCATATACATGAATCAATTTGTCTATTTAAGGATTTAAGGAGAGAGAAAATGTATTTTGTTACTTACATTTTGTCCAAGCTCTCAACCAATTCTCTCTCTATCAAAACCTCCGAAAATATCATCATATATTAGTTACAAATCAAGCCCCACGAAAATCCATAACAAACATCAGTAGCCAGATTACAAGAAGATCAAAGCAAAGGTATAAACCCTAGCCCGAAAATCTGTCCAAATTTTCTATGTTAGATGTTATGTTTGAATGTTAGAATATGTTGTTAGTAGTGTCTAGTGATGATCTGGGTTACTAGATGTTAGATCCATAACATCTAGAGGCTCGGATTTGAAGATCTTCAAAGTCTGAAATTTTTTTTAAAGAGGCATCTGACAGCGAATGTCAGAGCCTGTAGATCCTTATTGGTTTATGTTTTTGGTTGTTTTATGTTTTAAATATGTAGCCTGGTATATGGTCTTTAAGATGCAAGTGGTAGAATAGTCATTTGATGTCTAGATTTGTTGTTATTAACGGTCAAAGGCCGTTGACCGGCATTGACCGGGCATTTTCTGGGCAGCCCAGAAAGCCAGGAACCGCCTCTGACAATTTTTTTCAAGCGTTTAGATATGTCATGTTATTGTTGATCCGTGTTTATGGATGTATCTATATTATACTATGTTGCTTGTACTACATCCTCAGGCCTTAAGATCACATATATAGTAAACAGGTTGAAATTTCTAACCGGTCAAACTAGTGAAGCCGATCATGTTCTCTGTTTTCTGGGTAACCTAGAAAACTTAAGAACATGACGACTGACATAGTTTGACCATATTATATCTCGCGATTTTGATGTTGTTGCTATGATTTTATGTAATGGATCTCTAGACTTACATGTGTTCTACAACCTTAAATCTTTAAATCACTAATAACTTACATGTATTGCAAGTTGTGGGAGCCCAAAGTAGGCCTCACGAACTGTTCTTCATTTCTGGGTAACCCAGAAATGAAGAACAGCTTTGACAGCCACTTTGGACGGGTCAGATCTGCTTTGCTGGGTATTATATGATTATGATTGTTGCTGTATCGTGTAGTACTATATTAGTTCTATAATCTGTGTGCAATAGATAGTCCAGAAACAGCTTGGTATGATCATAAATCGCGGTCAAACTAGGCCACATGATCACTGACTTGGTTTTCTGGGTTTGTATCAAGAACATGAAGAACACCTATAGCGACGGTTCTGTCGCTATAGGTGGTCTTTAGCGACAGATTATTTAATATTTTTCAGAAATTAATAAAAAATAGAAAAAAATTAGTTTTTAATTATTAAAAATACAAAATAAATTATTAAAAATTATAAAAAATTCTGAAAATTAGTTTTTAATTAGTTTTAATATATTTCATAAATATTTAATATTTTTGAAATATTAAAAGTATTTAATTTATTTAATTATAATATTAAATAAATTATTTAAAAATAATTTTAATATTAGAAAAATCATTAAAAATTATATTATGATATAAGAAAATATTTTAAGTTATTTTTAATGACTTTTAATATTTTATGATAAATTTTATTAATAAATTGATATTAATGGTAATTAATTTATTTACTAAATGAATTAAATAAATTAATTAAAAATAATTTTATTATATTAAAAATCATTTTAAATGAAAATAAAGTGTTTAAAGATATTTTAAGTTATAAAATATAACTTTTAATATTTAAAGGATAATTTCATTAATAATTTAATATTAATGATTATTAAGTTATTAGTTATGATATTAAATTTATTTAATAATTATATTAAATAAATAGTTTATAAATGGTTTTATTACTTTAAAAATCATTTAAAAGGGATATAAATGAATTAAAAATATTTTAAGTTATGAATAATGACTTTTAATATTTTGATAAATATAACATTAATACTTTAATATTAATGATAATTATTTAAAAATGATTTTAACTGTTTTAAAAATCATTTAAGGGTAATATTAATACTTTAAAAGTATTATGAATTATTATAAATAACTTTAACATATTGGAAATGATTTCATTAATAGTTTAATATTAATTAAATATTAATGATAATAGAATTGATTAGTATTTAAATCATTTAAATGTGATTCCGATGTTTGAAAATTCATGATAAATTATAATAAATGTTTTAAAATTTTATTGAGTCATTTAAAAATAATATGACTGATACGTACTGATGTTAAGTTATAGTATAGAGTCTTAGACTCGAAAATTACCCGATAAAATTATCGGTAGACCGACATGTTTCAGAAATTGATCTGGACTTAGATATTTTGATTGTATAAGTGATTATTTGTGATTCAATGGTTATTAAACATATGTGCTAATGTGATTAGGTTATGTGTTAACTGCAATAAGCAGTGTTATGTGTTATAATATGTTGTTCTAATCGAACGAACTATCTTATTAATGATAGGTCGTGAGATAAGCGATAGATCTTAATTACAAGTTGTAAGAAGCGCTTCAGGCAAGTATCTAACCTTTGCATTTTTTTATGCAATGGATGTGAGTAAGAATGTTTCTAAACTATATTATTATTGTACATATTATGAACTTTATATTATATAAGCTCATTGAATATCAACATGTTAGTATATGATAATTCAGACATATATATTCTGTTCGTTAATTTCTAGAAGTGGTTAAACAAGTGTCCCCACTTGGATAATCATTGTATTTAACCACATGTTGATATACCTTTGTCAATTACCCGTATACAGATATATTGAATTATAGATTATTATTGAACAAGATAAAACCTTTGATTTAGAACCCAGACAGGTATGAACATCCCTACACGGGAAAATTTTTATGCGCTCCGGCGGACAAAGGATGAACGATAATATCGTTATAGCAATGTAGTATTGATCAATGCAGGGCATAACAGGCTGATCACCCCCGTGCCCGTAAGTTATGACGGTTTACAGATGAATTTCTGTTTAACCTTTTTGAAAATGAAAACAATGTTCATGGCATGTCACCATAACCCCAGATATAGTCATTATGTAGTTTCAAAAATTTGAAAGAGAGTTGTTATGTTATTATTATCGGTTCAAAATACTTCACAACTATTGACTTGTTGTAGAAGAATAGTACAAAGAAAACATTTAAATCCTTTCAGCTTATATATATATAATTGCTATTGCTTGCTGGGCACTCAAATGCTCATCCTTGCTTAAATTTAAATGTTTTCAGCTAAGTGCGAACGACCAGAGAACTCTGCTAAGAACAAAGGAAAAGGGAAGGTTGCTGAATGAACAAATTACTATGTTATGTAATAGTTTAATGTTATTAAGACAATTATGATATATATTATCTATCATGGGTTGTAATGAATGTTTAAAGGTTTCGTACTTGGGAGTTAGACTCTGATAATTATGTAAATTAATTTGATCTTTTATATTATTGTTATTATTATTAGTATTATTCCGCTCATAGAAATGGTATCGTGAAGAACCGAGTTCGGGTTTTAAGTATCCGAGTTTGAGGTCCTCACAGGTTGGTATCAGAGCTATAGGGTTAGAAACCTTAGGTGGGCTAGACCTTAGGCTATAACCTTAGAACAGAGGGAAACGTTGAAAATATAAATAACTCATATATAGAGTTTAAAAAGAGATGAATTGACTAAATTCATCGTCAAACTAAATAAAAGATAACTTGTATAAAACTCTTATTTGTTGTGTGTATATACTATATGCTAATTAGGATAATTTATGTGTGTAGATGTTAGGTGAAAAAGGATTCGATTACCCTCGGATCGTAAAGAAGGAGCCAATATCGAAGCCGATAGCTGAAATAGAGGCTCACGATGAAAACAACTCAGACGATGTGGTTATCGTAGAAAACGTAGTACAAGATTCGGAGATGGTGGAGTTGTCAGATAGTGATTCGAACACTAAAGTTGAAGCTGATCAAGTATCAACGGAAGTGCAGAATCTGAAGAACAAGGTTTCTTCTCTGGAAAGGCTGTGGGAGATAGAAAGGCTGTTGAATAGTCAGTTGCGTCAAGCGTTAATAGAAACATTGGAAGGACAAGATAAGCTTAAAATCCAAATTGGTCAGATGGGAGCTACAAGCAACACATCGTGTGCAGCTCCGGATAAGAAGGGGAAAAGAAAGATAGAAGACCATGATTTAGGAAAATCCAATAAGAAGAAATGGAAAGGAATTTGTTATCTTTGTGGCTATGAAGGACATACCACCCCGTACTGTCCTGACTACAAAAAAGGAGCATGTTATGTCTGTGGTATAGAAGGTCATCAGGCGAGAGAATGTCCAAGGAAAAGGTGTAATAAATAGGTAGTATAGGTTCTGTTGTGTAGGAGTGTTTAATATAATACATATGATAAGTATATTTGTGTAATGTAATGTTTCCAACTTTGTACTAAGTCAAGACTGTAAATCCCGATCTTTGTGGTCATAAAGGGATAGCTGAAGTTCAAAGCATTTTGTGCTATGTAAAATATTCGTTAAATGAATATGAATCTATGTTTGAGAAATGATGAAATAAGTTTAAAATATTAAACTTATGCGATAAGGTTTAGAATATAAGTTAAATTATGATTTTTTTTTCAATCAGATAATGCCGCCAAGACGTCGAACTCGCAATCAGAGGGCAGAGGAATCTGTCAACAACGTTGATGGACAACAACAACCAGATCCAATGCAGCAATTTGCGAACATGTTAGCTCAGGCTATGCAACAGGGAATACCAGTCGCTGAAAACCAGCCGGGCAATCGCTTAGCGAACTTCAAAGACTTTAAGTCTGTAGGACCACCAGAATTTAGAGGTACAACCGACCCTGTAGAAGCTCAAACTTGGGTTAAGGAAATTGAAAAAGCGTTGATGGTAGCTAGGGTAGATGAGGGGCAGAAAACTGCTTTTGCTACTTACATGATGAAGGGGGAAGCAAATTTTTGGTGGGAAGCGAATCAGGCTAGGGCAGGAGAAGGTGTAGTCATATGGGATAGATTTAAAACTTTGTTTTTTGAAAATTATTTTTCACCAAGTATGCAGGCGAGGATGGAGGTTAAATTTTTAGAGTTGAAGCAGGAGAATATGACGGTGTCTGAATACGCCGCCAAATTTAATGAGTTAGCTAGGTTTGCTCCGCATCAAGTTGATATGGAGGCTAGGAAAGCTAGAAGGTTTGAGCTGGGATTGAAACCCTGGCTCTATAACAAAGTGGCGGTGTTGCAAATTCCTACATTTGCAGCACTCATGGAGAAAGCGATCAATATCCATTATTATCACTACCAAAAACTCTGCCAAGCAATCAGTCATTAAATACTAAATACAACAACCCATTCCAAAATTATTCATTATATAAATAGGAGAGAAAGTTGATTAAGCTCAACAAAAGGTTACATTGCAATCCTAACAACGGAGTTAGTTCATAATTATGGTACTAACACACATACTTAATACATTCACCATACTCAGTAATAAATAAATAAATGGAAGATTTGGAATAAGAAAACTCCTGTTTAGTAATGTTCTGTCTCCAAATCTTCTCTGCACAGTGCAAAAGCTGAGCTATGGTCGGATGCAATAACTTTTTATCCTTGAAGCACAGCTTCTTTCTCTTCTAAAATGACAGACCAATAAATCCTAGTCTAAGCTGCACTAAGTTCTCCTCGATATTCTCTGATATTCGATTCTCAATACAGGCAGATTCGCATTCTTTTTATACCCCTAGTTCTTGCTTCTAGTTTATTAAAGACTAATACTGTTTGGCACCAGAGATCGCGCTGCGGCGTGAGCAAAAGATGAACAAGTGGCACCGAGGTGCGACATGGGGCGCCGGGGCACCGTTAATGGCGCTATAGCGCGAGCATGGTGCTGGCCATGACGCCGGGGCGCCAGATGTAGGCCAAGAGAAGCGCAGAAAGATAGAAGCTTTGCCTGCATTGGTGCTGGTGCATTAGCACCTGGCGCTGCAGCGCCAGTTCAGGGAAAATGGCCAAAAAAACTCGACCAATCTGCAAAGCAAGCCTGCACACAATTTGAACTTAAATGCAATAATATAAACATAGAAAAGCTGCATAAAAGATTGAAAATATGCAACAACCTAAGCAACAAAGGGACTAATTTGCGGGTATAAAACCCACTCAATACATGGTATGCCAGTAACCAAAGTTTCTGATCGAGACCCAAGATTCACTTCACGATTTTGGGTTAGTTTGTAAAAAGCTATGGACATGGATTTACGATTCAGTTCGGCGTATCATCCTCAAATGGACGGGCAGTCGGAGAGGACTATTCAAGGAAGTTGGAACAAGTTCTTGCCATTAGTGGAATTCTCCTACCACAATAGTTATCAAGCAAGTATTGACATGGCTCCATTCGAAGCTTTGTATGGACGCAAGTGTAGTTCTCCAGTATGCTGGGATGAGGTGGGTAAAACAATGTTGTTGGGACCGAAATTGGTACGTATGAGTACGAAAAAGATTCAAATGATCCGATAACGTATAAAGACCTCACAAGATCGACAAAAAAGTTATGCTGATCTTCATCGAAAGGACGTGGGATTCAATGTTGGAGAGCATGTGTTGTTACGTGTTGCTCTATAGAAAGGAATTACGAGATTTAGAAAGAGAGGAAAGCTCAATCCTTGATTTATTGGCCCATTCAAAATCCTCGATTGAGTAGGAACTGTGGCTTATAGACTCGTATTACCGCTAAGTATGTCTCGTGTTCATAACATTTTTCACATATCTATATTACGTAAATATGTGGAAGATCCGAACCACATTATTGAGTTAGAACCAAATGAGATAGCAGAAGATTTAACGTATGAAGAGGTATCTATTAAAATCTTAGATAAGAAGGAACATATTCTACGCTTCAAGGTTATACCTCAAGTCAAAATTTTGTAGAAAAACCATGATGTTGAGGAAATAACCTGGGAGTTAGAATCTGAAATAAAATCAAGGTATCCTCACCTCTTCGTCATACTTGGTACATACACCAATTTTGAGGATGAAATTTCATAAGAAAGGGACGTTGTAAGACCCCAACTTTTATGAATAAAGATAATTTTTTTCTTTAAATATCATTTTGAATAATTATGGTGTGGATTTGTTATAATATTAAAGTTGTGGGTAATATTTATAATTTTTGCAAAGTATGTAAGTTGTTATAAAATATTCGATCGGTTAGGGAATATTCATTTTAATAGAAAATATTCGTATTACGACACAATCATTGGTAGACCCCACAACAGAATTATTGTCGAAGTTAGAAAATGACAGAAATATCTTTTTATAAAAATAACAGCAAAAGTTTTACCGTTAACTATTGAATTACCCGGTGATAAAAGTACAGTAATACACGTGGTTGCATAGTAGCACACAATATTGATTATTGATGCTTACGTGAGAAGTCACTCACTTAAACTCAATTATTACTGCAATAATTGCTGCATAGTATCTCACGTTATTTGATTCAATTATTATCAATATTTTATATTATTAAATTAATAATTGAGATGACAAGTTATTTATATTATTATTTGCATAATTTACAATGTCTAGAAAGTTCTGTCGAGAAAATGAGTTTGCTCACTTAATTGCGCGCCAATAGGGAGAAATCCTTATCAGAAAGCCCCCTCTTTCCTGGGAACGATCTGATTGTTAATATTGCGAGTTATAATAATAATGAATAAATATTGTTAAAAATATTAAGGGGATTTTTATGAAGTATTTGTGATAAATTTTACTTATTATTTGGACCCCCACTTACCCATTTTTCAAAATAGTCGATAGAGTATATATATATATATATATATATATATATATATATATATATATATATATATATATACGTATTATATATATATATATATATGATATATATGTGTGTGAAAGTGACATGTGTGGATGAAAGTGAAAGGTGTGTGTGTGTGTCGTGTGTGTGAGTGTGTGTGTGTGTGTGGTGGAAGAATTGTAATGGTGGGGGAATGAAAGTGATGGTTATATATATATATATATATATATATATATATATATATATATATATATATATATATATGTTATATATATATGTTATAAAGTTGTTTTATTGAAGTATTATTTTGAAAGTGGGCGTCTGATGATCAGCAGTAATCAGTCCGTGCCTTTGCGTATTGCATCCGTGAATTGCAAATTATTTCGTCCGTGATTTTTTTCTTAACAGTAACCCTTCCATTCTCCTATAAATAGGATGCTTAGTTTAGAATTGATAATCACAACAGAATCAGAAAATTCTTCTTCTATAATATTGAGCGTATTTCTTTCGAGTTTTAGGAAGCTTTGAGTGTAGAAAATAGTGCAAGTTTTCTTCAAGAATATCCCCGCTATACCAGTTGGAATACTCTCCTTTTTAAGGTAAGGGATATTATTTTTGTTCAATATTCGTATGAAATAATATTTTCTTCCATACTCTGTAGTATGTAAGCAATATTATTTCGTTTTCGTATTCATAGTTCTACACTCATGTTGATAAGTTTTGCTTCTATACTCCATGAAATTAGTAGAATATCCTTGAAATTCGCGCTTCATCCTGTATCTTTTCATAGAAATATTATTCTGAGCATTCTTGATAATTTTTAATCTTTTCATGCCGGAGTACTATTCACGGGGTACTATTCCTGAAGTACTATTCACTCAGTTACTATTCACCTGGGGTACTATTCATGACAAAAATTAATTTCTTTTTGGTCTAAATCATTTTTGATACAATATTATTCTTGAATTTTACTTCAGAAAGCAGTATCATGTTGACAATTTGGACATTATTGAATTCTAGATAAATTAAATTATAAATCTTTAAAAATTTATCCTTTGCTTTCTTTTAATTGAATTCTTATATCATTGTCATCATCCTCATGCTTATATTGTGATGAAAGTCATCTTTGGCCGTAGTGCATTGATGGACTGTTGATTGGCATGATTATGACCAGTGATTATTCGGTATAATTATGACCTTTAATATTACAAACGATGTGGTAAAAGTCCTCATTGGACCGTAGTGCAATGATGGACAGTTGTTGGCATGATCATGACCATTGGTGATTACACGAATATCCTTGGCCCGTAGAGCATGAATAATTCGTGGACGTGATACTAATGAATATCCTTGGCCCGTAGAGCATGGATAATTCAGTGATGTGGATTATTTATTAAGCTGTGTCTCAGTGTTAAAATTTATGATAAATTTTTAAATCATAGAAGATAGTAGATATCATGCTCTACTTGACTATTTTAATGGATTGCTTGTTCTGCTGCAGTTAAACTTGATGTTTATTATATTTTATCAGTTTAACACTGTTAAAGCCTAACGATAATTTATTCTGCATTATCTTAGTCATAATATTTCTTATTGGGCTAGTTGAGCTCACCCTTTTGCTTTCATTGTTCTTTTCAGAAAATGAGAATGTAGCCGGGACTAGTCGGGGAATGGAGTGACGGTCCGAGATGGTTGTTTTAGTAGTCCTCACTATTTAGTGTGATAAAAAATATAATAAGGATAGAATTTGAGTTTGGATATTGTCTAGAAGACAATATTCATGTTAAAACTCTCAGCTATGTTTTATCATATTTTACATGACAGTTGTATAATTAAGTTTGTATTTGAATTCTGTACCGTGTATTTGGCGACTCAAGATGGGTGATGTATACCTATTTTGGGGGTGTCACATAAACACTGTTGTGGTTGATTACGTGATTAAGTGATATAGTGACTTTAAATGACAGTGTTATATGTTGTGATGTGTTATGCTAATTGCGAGACCGATATTATTGATTATAGGTTTTTCAAACGCAGCTAAGTTATATTGTGTAGCAGTAGTCACCGACAAGGGCAAGTTTCCTAACTCAAACTTGAGTTACTATTTTTCAAATATGTTAATGGATAATTATTCTATATCTAAGATTTTCATTGAATATTCGTAAGTATTACAATTTATTTAACTCAAATTCGAATTATTATCTTACCATCATGTTAAGTGGGTAGTTATTACTAATTATACCACATCTAAGATTATTATTGATCATTCGCAATTAGTGCAAGTTCATTAACTCAAATCGAGCTTTAAATTTCAAAAGCGTGTTGGTGAATAACTATTGTTGGTTATTCATATCTATAAATAGAATGGTCAATTTCAAATAGGGCAATTGATTTCTGCCTATTATTGAACAGGTTTTGAGCTAGGTCTTAGCTAATTATTTTGGCGAGACAAATATTTATTGAAACTTGATACGTTCTAGTATTTGAACTCAATTGTTATTGAAAGATCAATGTCAATTATTTCGGTTAGATCGATATAGGAATTAGATATTGAAATCATAGAATTTCCTTAAATCCAAACTATATTGTTACGATACGAACTCTTGATGTAAGACTGAGATGAACAACCTTTATATAAAAAGGGAACCTTGTGGTCGGATATACGGTCATTGTGCGAGCTTGAGTATTATACATAATATGGGGTACAACGGGGTTGGTCGCTCCAGGTACTTGTAGAGAGTTATAGTTTAATTTTTATAGCTAACTTATAATTCTGGGGTTTGGTATTGTATACTGGTAATTCCCTTATGAGTTCATGATCAAATTGTGATCACTCAGCATAAAATCTGGGAACATCCCACTTTGTTATTGATGTGTTATTATCTTTTGTTAATAAATTGAACATTATTTAAATTTCATAAGAGTTTTACTCTTTCATCATTGAATCATTGTTTAGTGTGAAAGTTGATAAAGTCTTGTTAATGATAAACGATTTATTCAGCTACTTCAAAATTTGTTGATTATTATTGAATTCTTATCGAATTTAGACTCTAATATTCTTGATTCATATTTCTTATTGAATACTTTAACTTGCGGAGCAAACTCGTTCCTCACCCTTGCTTAAATATAACATTTCAGCTAATGACGAGGTAGCAGGAGGGGCAAACAAAGACAAGGGCAAAGACATAATTCAGTGGTAGTTTTTATGACTTTAATTATTATGTTATGGTGTGTAAACCTTTTTGTATATCAGAAGGTATGTATGTTATTTTAAGGTTAGATAACCTGAGATATTGTATTAACTATATTAATTAATGGTATGTTTGATGATATTCATAAATGAATGGGTAGTTAGATGTTATTTGTACGATGGATATTGAGCACCAGACCCGGGGTTAGGTAACCCGAATTTGGGGGTGTCACACTAGGGGTAATAAGGTAATTTCTTAATTAACTTTAATGGTAATTTAGTCATTTCACATGTTTCCTTTAAATTTTGACCCTTAGGGTTTATTAATTAGTATTAGGGTTCATTAATTAGAATTATTCTAAATTAAGTTTAGGGTTTTATAATTAGGGTTAGGGTTTCCTTACCTTGAATTAAGGTTTTTTAATTAGAGTTTTCAAATTATGGTTTTTTATAATTTAATTTTATATCCTATAATTTCCAATATAATCCAATAATACATGTATTTTAAGAATATTGACTAATAATCCTTATTCAAATTTAAAATTAGGATTTGGTCACAATACCTACTATCTATCACATATATACATGCTTGCCAATTATATTATTCATGTATTAATATTCATAATCTCTATTAATAATTCTGATTAGGTTTCGGATTATTACATTCACCCCCTTTATAAGAATTTCGTCTCGAAATTAAGATACACTTTAAGAAAATAAATATAAGAAATATTTTGCATTTTTTCCTCGAGCTCCTGAATTCTCCAGATCACTTTAACTGATGATATGAATTTATTTCTCAACATTTGTTCCTTTCGATCAATTATCTGAACATGAACTTCTATACAAAATACATCCTTCTTGATCTGGACAAGTTCATAATTTATAACGTGTCCATAATCAGGTTTAGCGAATCCTTATACGGACATGTGATATTCATTATGAATGTATTCTAAATCAAGAGGTAGGCTACCTCATCTATTCTTCTTAATAGTTAAAAATGATTCCACAAATTTAGGACCCGATTTCCTTTCCTTACCAGAATGTATTTGCACTAATACCAGTGATCGTAACACTTTATAGATAATATGATTTTTAACTTTAAACTCTTATCATGTTCTATTGATCCCGAGATGCTTGCAATCTCTTGTGTATAATCGTAATTATCTCTATGGTTTATGGTACTATTTCGAATTTTAACATTTTACCTTCCCTGACTTTGTCCCAACACAAAGGTGTTCTATAGTATATACCGTACAAAACTACACACGGTAATGTTTCCATGCTGGCCTGGTAACTGTATTGCAGGCAAATTTTAGTAAAAACAATTGATCCCCCGAAGTTCTTTTGAAGTTTAGAACACATGTTCTTAACATTTCCTTATGGTTCATATATATTCTACCTTAACTTATTAATCCATAATTATACATTCATTTAACGGTGACTCCCTTCTCATAACCAATTTGTAATGATATACTCCCATCATTCATTATGAAATTCCTAAAAATTTTCATCAATTAATATTGACGTTCTTATCTTAACTTCAACACGATTGGAACTCAAATTCCCCTTTCAACTCTTAGTAATTTTCTTCCTTTTTTACCTTTTGACAATTCTTTTCTTTACACCCTAGTAATCTATCTTTGTCTACTATGAACTTATTATTCTTTTTGTGAGTTATCTTAGTTTTATTTTTCATATTCCTTCTGTATTTCTTTGACTCTGTCTATTAAGGTCAAACTATTCTTCGAAATGACCAACTTCTAAGTAGGGTTGGTTAGAACCATTATTTCATTCTTAAGTTTATTGATTTCTTTTATCAGTACTTCGTTGTTAATTAATGCTTTTAATACTATTGCTAAGCATTCCCCCTGATATTCATGTCTTAAACCAAGATACTATCTATACTTATTGTTATCAGTTATACTATTTTAACTATTCATTTAATATACCTATAGATGCAACTAATTTATTTCTCAGCTGGAACTACTTCACCAAGACTAGTAATATTCATAATGATATCTTTAGATCATTTCCCCACTTCTCAAATCTATCCTAAAAAATTACTCCATCTTAGATCATTGATCTTAACATTTTATCTAAACAATTTCTGTTACCATAATTGTCTAACCCACTACTAATCTCATACCTTGGATATAAAGTAACCTCAATAATCTTCACTTCCTTTCCTAACAGACTTTCTATCCTACACCAATTTTCTCAACCAAAAGAATATAATCACCAAACATCATCTTTTACTTCTTTAGAACCTTATAGTTTACTATCTTCTCCAATTTAACTTCGCTCCTTATTTCACCAACAAATTCCTTCATATTAGATCAAACTCAATTTTATCATCTTCTTATTTTCTTCTATCTCAACACTATCATTTACATCAGCTTTCAAAATACTTTAGACTTATCATTAACCGAAGTCATACCATAATTCAACATACTTAGTGCATATTTATTCCATTTCTTTTACACACATTTTTTTTACAAACACATTCCCAATTTAAAATATATTTATTATATATTAACATGCTTCACAGATTACATTTCAATTCATCTTAACACTATTGCTATATACCGTACGTATCCCTTTAACATAGACCAAAAGATGGAATCTACTATCATTCCCAAACTTATACAAAAGTTTTAACTTACACCTTACATATATATGTATTCACAGATACTTTTCAAGATATTATCCTAACTTTCTTACTACTACAAAGATTTTAAAATCCAAAAATTCATCTTATACATTTCCACTTCCTTCACCCGCTAGTTTGGACTTGGAGTTTTGGTTTCCCCCTATATTCGGATTTCTGGGTTTCAGACAAAATTTAGCTATGTTCCCTTCCATCTCCCAGTTGAAACATTTGATATTATTCTTATTATTTTTCTTCTTTTGTGGACACCAGTTTAAGTAATGTCCATCTCCCCCACAAGTAAAACACTTAGTCCCACTAAAATAACATACTTTGCCGTGATTCTTTCCACAAATTCAAAAATCTTCATTCCTTTAACTAGTGTTGTTATTTTTTCCCTTGTTAACTTTGTTGCTGAAATTATTGCCCCTTTTTCTAGAGTTATTAGGAAAAGTGGCATCCCACTTCCTTTTGTTATTTCTCTTCTTTTGACATTTCCTTAATGCTTCATTCTCTAGTTTATTAGTCGTTTTAAACTCAGGTCGTCTGGCTAACTTAAGATCTAAAGTAATCCTTAGAGTATTGGGTTTGACTGGTGGTGGATTCTCTGGCCTCCCCTGTAAGGCTCTTAACAAAATGTTGACCAACTGTTGGGTTGGGTTTGCCTCTAATTGTTCCACGTAGATCTCTGCCTTTGATCTTCCTTGTGATACCATTTATCTAAAGATAACAAATAACTAAGTATAAGTATAATAATCAATTCAATTTAGCAAACAACAATGTGTATTTCACGTGTAGAGAGTTATATATTCAACTAGTAATATATATATATATATATATATATATATATATATATATATATATATATATATATATATATATATACACTGAAAGAAAAAAAATACTTGGCCGACTAATGATTTATATATTATCACCAGTTTCCCCAAAGAATTCCTACAATAGGAATACCATACTATTACAGACTACAGTTCATCTTATATCTACTACTATACATCTTATATATCCCTTTATTACATCCTGAAAGTTATGATTTACTACTATTCCTTAACTTATACGAATGATACTTATAACATCTATTTTCTTCTTATCCTTTTCTATTTTCTTTTTAAAGTTTCCTGGATCACTACTATTCCATTTTCTATTTCCCTTATTACTCTGACCTTTACATAGCATTCAAATCTCATTTCCTTAAACTATTTCCCTAACCTATCATGCTATTCTTTCCTTTATCTTAAAGTAACTTTAATACTATTGATTAGCCTTCTTGCTGATATCCACAATTCCTCCAAGATGAATGCCCTATTATCCAAAGTCTGTACACTTGCTTGTTTTTTGCTGTTACTCCAACTTCTTTTTCTTCCTCTTCTGTTGTCCCTCCTTCTGGCTCTATATGAGCCTTATTGAGACTTAAGTCTCCCTCTTCACTTAGTTCTAACTCCGGGTACTCTTTATGATTATTTTCTAAATCATCCATAGGTTTGCCTTCTACAACTTCAGATGTTTTATTGTAAACTACTTCTGCTGGCACTTTTTCTATTATATCCTCTGGATCATTCTCTATTGATACAACCGATTCTAGTTCAGGTACTAACTTAAATGGAACAATCAGCTCCTCACTCGTTATACTTACATCCTTAAATTCTTTATTTCCTACGAATTATATTAACTTGATTAGCACATAATATACATTATATACCCATAACAAACAACAATTTTCTTTAAGTTAGTTTTTATCTTATTTTACGTTGAATTTCCTCAATTCATCTCCTATAAACTCTTTTTGAGTTTATCTTTTTATTATCTTCCTTACTGCTCTCATTCCTAATACTAAATTTGATCAAAAATCTCGTACTTTAATCACACTAGGTTCTAAACTTTTTGCCATACTCAACTTTAAGTCTCACCCTTCCAGGCCACTTTCTAGATCCATCACCATATCATTTCCTACAACCTTAATTGTTTCTATCCATTTCAAAACATTTTATCTTAATAATCTTCTCATTTAATACAACTTCTCTTTGTCTATTCTAGACATTCCATGATCAATCTTAACTAACACCTCTAGAATACTTCCTTGAAATGAGTAACTCAACTCATTTCTTAAGAATATATCTAAGTTTATCTCCTTATTACCTTCACTACGTTCTCTCAGTTCATATCCTAAGGTGCTCTTACCTTAGATCTATAACCTACTAATTTGATACCAAATTGTGACGCCCCAAATTTTCTACACTTACTGTAGCAAATTTGGTGTTCACGTAAATATTCTATAAGATAATAATTTTTATCAATCCAAGATTCACAGTATCCCCTAACAGATAGTAGTACTCGTCAGAACAATTACTGGGTTTGGATACCCTCACTTGGATGAATAGGTTTATAATCTCACGGATATTTATTTTGTATCAATAATTCCTATGTATCTGACATTCAAAGTATTAATGCTAGGATTGTTCTTGGAACTGAGGGCCGTGACTTTAGTGCATTAGAGAACTCCCAAGATCTTTAAATACTCTCATTCAGATGTATAGTTCATATAGATATTGTACTTCTTTGTAACTTCTATAAAAATGTAAAAGTTAAACAACTTATACAAACTTTTAATATATTCCACATCTTTTTATTACATAGATTCAAACTTACTATTACATCAGAGTCTTCAAAAAGATAACCATGTCTTAATATAATAAATTTAAGCTTTACTATCCACAAGTACTGGAACTACCGGGTACATCATTCCTGACTGCAAATGGAAAAGAATATTTGCAAGGATGAGCTACAGAAAGCTCAACAAGTTTTAAACAAGTTATACATTATACTTACACTGAATCTGAATTGAATGAACATATAGTTCAGAGTTTTTCCACATATATATTGAGGTTTGATCTGCCAAACCCTACATATTACGGGTTTTTGTCAGTCATATAGACTTAGCCACCCGAGATGATTTGTTCAACCAGACACCCTAGGAGTATGCATGTCATCTTATCTTAATAACCCCTGGTCATTGCTACAAATTTAGGTCATAAATAATCCCCGGTCAATGTATAATTACCGGTCGTGTATACTATCAGTATATATATATCTGTACCAAAACATTATTGTTTTCATCACAGTTTATGCCTTGATATTAAATCAAAATCAATTTACGCAAATAACCGTTAATTTCATTTGGCTATGCTTGAAAAATAAGTAATAACTTTCCAACCAGAGATATCACGAACACTATATATAATAAGATCATATATGATAAATAGAAGACTTGCATTTAATATACAAATTAAATGAAGTTAAAAAACTTGTCTGATCGATGAATAACTATTTAATGTTATTTAAAACTGTCTACGCAACCTAAATATGTTTATAACAGTCGTTAGAATAAATAATAGCTAACATCTAGTCAAACTATTAGTGTTTGGGTTGATTTTGACGTCCATTCGGTGCTTTATTGCTTTATCGACTAATTATCGAGTTAGTGTTTCACTAAACTTTATTTAAAAGCCTCAATTTGTTATTTAACATAATTTCTAGAAGCTCGTAATAATTTTTAAATGATTAATATCATTTTCAAATAATTTATTATTATTCATAATATTTTTTAAATCATCAATATTATTTTTATTATAATTAATAATAATTTTTAAATCATTAATACTATTTTTAAATAATTACTTATCCTTTATAATGATTTTTAAATCATTAATTTTATTTTTCAATAATTAATAATCATTCAAAATGATTTTTAAAGCATTAATATCATTTTTAAATAATAAATTATTATTTATAATGATTTTTTAAATCATTAGTATCATAAAATTATTAAATAATTTGGTTATCATTAATATTTAAATACATTAAATATTAATGAAATTTATATTAAAATATTAAAAAGTATTTATTATAATTCAAAATGTATTTTCAAAGTTTAATATTAATTATTTTTTATTTATTTATTTCTATTTATTTTAATTATTTTTATTAATAACCGTCGCTAAAGGCTTTGGCGACAGAAAGTGTCGTAATAAATGTTCTTGAGCCATGAAGAGCAGCTTTTAGATGCCTACTTTGACCATCCTTAATTCTTAATCTATAAATTTTCTGGGCTTGTAAGTCTATAGGAATTGTAGTACTGATGTAGTTCTACAAGTTGATGCAAATTTTAGGATTTAACTACATCACAAGTGAGAGATTTAAGTTGGTTAAGAAGCCTGTTAGACAACAAAACCTTTTATGGGTTTTCCAGAAAGTTACATGTGATCGGTTAATGGAATTTGGCCCTAAATAACTTTCAACCTGTTAATTAGTTGAGTGATCTACTGTCATATATTTGTAGTAGAGATATAGAATAAAAGTATTACACTTTAATATCTTAACACTATCTGAAATTGAAGATCTAAGCCGGTCAAATAGCTGTCAGATCCTGTTCATCCTACTTTCTTGAATTTCCAGAAAATCGAATTCGTGTTTAGTCAACGACTTTTGACCATTTATATCTAGCAACCTGTTGATGTATTATGTGATCTAATGTCATGGTTTTGTAATACATGTTACAGGGTACAATAGTGATACACTTATATGACCTATACACATAGCAGAGTGAAGATCAAAGTCTGTCAAAATCTTATCAGAGGCCTGATGTGTTTTCTGGGTTTTCCAGAACTGAAACCATGATCAGTCAACGAGTTTTGACCATCAATATCTTGCAATCTATGCATCCTATGGTCATAATTCCACTTCTAGATTACTAACCTAATGACATACTACAACTAGGATACATTAAACAACTCAAACAACTAAAGGATCCAGATCTACAAGCCCTGACATTTGACTGTTACCCCTAGTTTTTATGGTTTTTGACAGTTTGTGTAAATCTTCATTTTGAAGCATTTAAATGTTATGGATTCAAGTTTAACCAACCTAGATCACTAAATAACATACTAATGAACATATTTAAATATTAAAACATAAAATCTATTGAAGCTTAAAGGATCTAACATAGATTAGGATTTCTTACCTTTTTAAGCAATCTTTTGATTATCACTTTCTGATTCTGATCTTGTGTTGCTATAAACTGATTATAGATCATAAGGCAATGTATTTCAAGTGTAAAATTCGTGGATCTAATGGTTTGAAGCTTAGCTAGGTATAAATAAAAAAAGTAGGGGCTAAATGGTCTTTTAATCCATTTTTATTTGAAAATTAGCTTGATTCATTGAATGATCTGATGACATGTGTCAATTAGGGTCTGGTGAAGTTGTTTTAGATCACATGGCATATCTTGAAGTGGTGAGTCATCCAGATTTAGTGTTATCCTTTATTAAAAGATAGGATAAAGGGCATTTTAGTCATTTTGCTCATACTAAGGGTAATTGGGTAATTTCCTAATTAACTTTAAGGGTAATTTAGTCATTTCACATGTTTCCTATAAATTTTGACCCTTAGGGTTTGCTAATTAGTATTAGGATTCATTAATTAGAATTAGGGTTTTTAAATTAGGTTTAGGGCTTTATAATTAAGGTTAGGGTTTCCTAACCTTAAATTAGTGTTTCTTAATTAGAGTTTTCAAATTATGGTTTTTTTATAATTTAATGTTATATCCCATAATTTCCAATATAATCCAATAATACATGTATTTTAAGAATATTGAATAATAATCTTTATTAGGATTTGAAATTAGGATTTGGTTACAATACCTACTATCCATCACATATACACATCCTTGCCAATTATATTACTCATGTATTAATATTCATAATCTCTATTAATTATCCTGATTAGGGTTCAGATTATTACACATAAATTAAGTTTAAAGAATTATTAATTAATAAAATAAATTTTTATTAATTATATTATGTGTTATGTGTTTATTATTCATTCTAGGACCTATGATGATTATAAAACCAGAGGATTCTGGCTACGAGGTAGATTGAACGAGTAAGAATTTTCAAGACGAAAATAAAAATTTTCTGGGAACAAAAATATTTTTGAGAAAAAGACGAAATATGCACTATTCACCAACGAAACCTAAGGGTTAGGGTTTGAATAACCTATGCTTTTCCATCTTAAGATTTGACGATAATATGTCGTCAAAAGTTATGTTAGCTGATAAAAATTTTTCTCGTAAAACTTGCAGAAATCGGACGAAATAAAAATGACGAAAAGTACTTTTATGTACTTTTCATTCGTTTAACTACGTTTTCTATATAAACCAAGCTTAAGCTCATTTATTTGGTTAGAAAATTTCAACCAACACTTGAGAGAAAGAGAGAGAGAGAGAGAGAAATCGGATGGGTAAGAAGGAGGAAAGGAAGATGAAAAACTAGACTGAGAGCAAGCTTTGTCCAACGAAAGAAGATTAAATAAGAGAGGTAATCCAAAACCTAACTCTAATCTAAATTTTCTTTAAGTTTTTATATGAAATCATATAGCTTAATTAAAATAGAAGTAAAGGATGTTAAGAATGATTTTCATATGGTTGAAATCATAAGGAAATGAAGAAAAAAGAATTTGAAGTTTAGTTGTAAAAATTTCCTAAAAGATTTCATAGGAACTATATTGTATGATTTGCTTGATGAATGTGAACGATCCGAATGAATCATATGAACGCTTCGGTGAAATAAGTAAGGATTAATTTTTTATAACACTACAATCCAAGAAAAAGTGAAATCGTAATCAAAATATCGATTAAAAATGAAGAACGAACAAAGAACACGAAGAGCACACAAAGAACGTTGTTGATGGACAAATTTAAAATCATCGCAATTAGAATTTATAGTTGATGGACAAGTTTAAAACTATCGCGTATAAGTTAGTTGCTTATTGCTTAGTTAGGAACGATAAAAACGTTCATGAAGAATGGATTGAACTTAGCTATATCGAAGTTAAGGCGAAATTTCGTAAAAGAGGAATGAAAAGTAGAAAGTAAGCTAATGAACCCTAATTAATAAGGTTTTAAAATAATGTTGGTAAAAATTGAAAACGTGAGTCTTGGACTCAAGAACGAATGAATTCCGAGTTCGGATGAACGAATTACGGACGAATGAAAATTTAATGCTAAGTTGAAAAACTACGCGAGGGAGAACTTTTGAGCAAAGATTATGGCTCGTTAATGGATATATAATAAAATTCTATCGAGGGGAAATTGTAGAGGGTGTTGGAAGCTTTCTAACGCTTTAAGAATAGATTAAATTTGAGTTAGAATGAAGAAGTTATGAGATTTCAAAATAGGCGTCTCAAACATGTTCAAAGACTTAGAAACTTTTCTGAGTTTTAAGGGAAGCACTGTAGCACCGCCGCGCCACCCAGCAATGGGGATGAGGCACCGCAGGACCAGCCGGGGGAGTCAGGTACTGCTAAGCCGCGCCGTAGCACCGGGTTTTTTGCAGATAGTGGCGTCGCAGCGCCCTTAAGAGAAAAGTTGGTCACATAAACTTATATTACAAGAACTAAAATTAAGTTTAAAGCAATGCGTAAGTAAAATATATGACTAATTGGTATGTACTATTCCTTATGTGATATATAGGAATATCAATGGCAGTTCAGCATAAACTATAAGTTGTAGCTGTGCTTAAGACAAGTTTTCTAACTTCATTCATATTTTAAGTGAATGTTATTTTCTTAAACTTCTCAGATGTTGAACTTGAGAAGTTTTATCTATGTGCAAATGTGTGATATTTGTATAAGGTGGTAGAACGTATGAGGACTTGTGCCATAATTTTAACACTTTGTTGTTTCTATGAAATGAACTGTTCTGTGATTGAACTATTCAATGTGAAGAAGCTCTATTTATACATGAACCGTTATTGTTAATTCTGTGCTAATGATTCTAGCCAAACAAAACGTATATGAAAAAAGTAGAAGAATGAAAGTATGTGAATAATGTTTTAAAATGATAGGAATGAGATTTATTACTGTTATTCAAGATGATTCATAACCTTTGTTCGGCTATTGAAGTTTTAAAAGAACGTTTAAATTCTTGATGTTGTTTATTCAACTGCTATGACTTGCTGAGCAATTGAATGCTCACACTTGCTTTAAATAAAAACATTTTCAGCGAATGATGTTTGAACAAACTAAGGATCTCATAAAGATTAAGATAACCAGTTTGCTGACAAAGTGCGATTCAGTACATGAATGAGCGTGAAGATCAAGCGAAGACTTGTAATGTAGAATAGTTTAATTAAACTATAGATTAGTTTAATACGAACCGTTATATATCTTTTGTGGTGGATGAAAGTCACTTTTGTAAAATATAAAGATTAATGTAATTATCATTATTTATAATGAATGAGGTTTTAAGATAATAGAACCTGGGATTTGAAGAGGTACGTCGTTATTCTTAATGATATAATGATGTATGTTTGGAATGAGATTTATTCATGACGTACGGAATCCGGATGTGAAGATTGACCGTATTTCGGGGTGTTACAGATTGATATCAGAGCTGATAGGTTATAAACCTTAGGTATGAGCACCTGAGGCTATAATCGTGGAGAGAAGAGTAAGAAAATTGTTGTAATAGACGATTAGGAAGAAGATGACTACGTGATCACATTAAATCGTGAATAATAGATATTCTGTTAGACGATGGATGATTTATAGCTAACGTTATAAATGAATGGTACTATGAAGTAGTACGAGAAGAATAACTCAGAAGAATTGTAAAGGATAGAATACAAATTAAAGAAAATTCCTATTAAGTAAAGAGAAAGTTAGAAGTTATAAGATTTCGATTGAGGACTCATGTAATAGCTGAGTTGTATGAACCTTTGTTATGGGTAGGGGTTTGTGCTTGGTGTAACAACTGCTTAGCCTATTACAGTGATAATCATTGAAATGGTAATGTCACGCTGTCAATATGTACATGACGAGAAGGTGAATCTTTTCTCATGTATATATTTGATAGGTAGAGAATGATAAGATAGGTGTGGGTTCTTGAAACTCATACTTATAAAAAGTTTATAATTCATAGTTATATGCTATGTTTCTGAGTGCTGAGCATATGGATAGTTCTTAATTTGTTCTTGGATTACATATTGTAAAGATAAGTTCTTAAACGCATATAGTTGTGGAAAGTTCTTAAACACATAAAGTGTGGTAAGTTGATGGACTATACTAGGGTATAAGAATGTTTAGAGTGGAAACAAGTTATTTTTAGTATATTTAGAATTGAAGGTGCTAGAGAAGATTAAGAATTGTCTCAAGTAAGACAATGAAGGAAGATGGAAAAAAGGATATTCCAAGTCATCTAGCTATGTTAGATTTTGAAGTTCATTAAAATAGTTCTTATATGTGCGTTTTTGGAAAGAGAAATTCAACTTTTAGAAACCAATGGATTTTAAAAGAACTATTCTTTGTATGTCTATGCTAATTGTTCGGCTAGACAAAAATTGATTTAAAATATCCAAATGAATTTTATATCATTAGTGTAGTTGATGCAGAGATTATAAAAAGATGGAGTTATTAATGCAATTGAACCTAGTGTTGGATGTGATCTTTGGATCAACAACCTGCTATGGTATGATGTAGAATGACAAAGTCATAAACTGATGAAGTCCTTAATGTACTGTGAAATAGTACGGTATCATGACGTCATTAAATGTTTTGAGGTATTATGAAAGAATTTAAAGAAGTAGTCAATGTCAATTGATTTGAGTAGACAAATGTTTTGATTGATGTCTAATTAATTGGTATGGTCTAAGCTATTTGATTTGGCTAGACAAATGGTATGTCATGTTAAAAGAAAATTGACCTTTCTTTGAGAAGTTGTGCCAAACCAAATTATTTTGGTGCGAAATCTGATGAATAAGCTTGAGGTGAACAAACCCCGGGATTTGGGATTATAAGATAGGTTGATCACCTACTTATGAAAAAGGTAATTTACTTTCTTTATGATTGTAAACATACCGGTAAAGAATGGTTGCAGTGAAATACTGTTAAATCAAGTTTAAAGTTCATGGTCTATATGACCCCTCAGCAAGAATGTGAAATGTTTTAAAGGAATCTTTATATTCCTATTTATTCGTTCTACTTCATAATTCTTGATAAGTTATGAAGATTAGGGAATGTTTGAAAGATAAGAACTTCTTTGAAGAGAAGTTGAGAAGAAGGGAATGTTAAAATTTTGGAGGAGGAAATTATGTGAGGAAGGGGTGAATGTGATATTCCGAAAGATTGAAAGCATAGTTAGACGTGGTGTTTAGCTAATGACGATTATGTCAACAGATGATCTTTAGGAAAAGGATGTTTATAAGAAAAAGAAGAAGTAAGATTAAACTTTATAAAAGGTTGTAAGAATAAGCACCCGGGTATATGTGTGATTTTAGAAATTCCGAGGACGAAATTTTTATAAGGGAGGAAGAATGTGACAACCCGAAAAATCAAATTGTCTAGAAATTAAGTTTAAAGAATTATTAATTAATAAAATAAATTTTTATTAATTATATTTACTGTTATGTGTTTATTATTCGTTCTAGGACCTAGGATGATTATAAAATGGGAGGATTCTCGCTACGAGGTAGATTGAACGAGTAAGAATTTTCAAGACGAAAATAAAAAAAATTTCTGAACAAAATATTTCTAAGAAAAAGACGAAATAAGCACTATTCACCCGACGAAACCTAAGGGTTATAATTTGAATAACCTAAGCCTTTCTAAGAGATCCGTATGTCGAAATGACATTTCATCGCAAGATTTGATGATAATATGTCATAAAAAGTTATGTTAGCTGATAAAAGTTTTTCTCGAAAAATGTGCAAAAATCAGACAAAATAAAAACGACGAAAAGTAATGTTATGTACTTTTCATTCGTTTAACTACGTTTTGGGAAAACGAGAAGGAAAACACTATTCTTCAAAAAGTATTTTTAAATTTTTTTAATGTTTCAAAGAACGCATAAAAGTTAATCGGTAGAAGAAAATATTTGGATTCTGAGAATCGCAATTTTTTGAACTATCGGATGAATCCCGAAAGACGGGACAACGAAGCTTTTAGGAGAAGCTTCGGGAATAGTAAGGAGGTGTGAATAGTAAAGAGCTTTGACCAAATGACCAAAACGGCCCTAGCCTTGGTTTTCTATATAAACTAAGCTTAAGCTCATTTGTTTGGTTAGAAAATTTCAACCAACACTAGAGAGAGAGAGAGAGAGAGAGAGAGAGAGAGAGAAGTCAGATGGGGAAGAAGGAGGAAAGGAAGAGAAAAAGCTATCCCGAGAGCAAGCTTTGTCCAACGGAAGAAGATTAAAGAAGAGAGGTAGTCTAAAACCCAGCTCTAATATAAATTTTCCTTAAGTTTTTATATGGAATCATATAGCTTAATAAAAATAGAAGTAAGAGATGTTAAGAATGATTTTCATATGGTTGAAATCATAAGGAAATGAAGAAATAAGAATTTGAAGTTTAGTTATAAAAATTTCTTAAAAGCTTTCATAGGAACTATGATTTACTTGATGAATGTGAACGATTCGAATGAAGCATATGAACGATTTAGTGAAATAAGTAAGGATTGGTGTTTTATAACACTAAAATTTAAGAGAAAGTGAAATCGTAATCAAAATATTGATTAAAAATGAAGAATGAACGAAGAACACGAAGAATACACGAATAACGTTGTTAATTGACAAATTTAAAACCATCGTAATTAGAATTTGTTGTTGATGGACAAGTTTAAAACCATCGCGTATAAGTTAGTTACTTATTGCTTGGTTAGGAACGTAGAAACGTTCATGAAGAATGGATTGAACTTAGCTATAATGAAGTTAAGGCGAAATTTTGTAAAAGACGAAGGAAAAGTAAAAAGTAAGCTAATGAACCCTAATAGATAAGGTTTCATAATAATGTTGGAAAGCATTAAAAATGTGAGCCGTGGACTCAAGTGTAGACACTCGAAATTTTGCGTTCCTGTTACTAACCATGAAGGAGGGCATAATCATCTTCCAGAGATAACCCTGGAAGTCAAATCAGTTTCAACCCCATAGACAACCTTGAGATAATCAGTTTCAATCTCAGAGATAACCTCGAGATACTTAGTTGCAATCTCGAATGTAACCCTGGGAGATTCAGTTCCAACCTCGGAGATAACCCCAAGGGATGCAATTTCAGTTCCCGAGATAACCCCGAAAAAGCCAGCTCCAACCCCGGAGACAACCCCGAGATACTCAGTTCCAACCCCGGAGATAACCCCAAAAGGTCAAACACACCTCAAAGATAACCCTGAGGACATTTAGCATTCATAGTAACCCAATCTAAAACATAACCCTGAGCAACGATTGCTACATTTGCGCAAAAGCCGAAGACAACCCCGGTGGGGGCAAAATCATCATTTTCCACCTCAACATCAAATTCACGTCATTTCAACACAAGTCAATCCACACTGCATATCAAGGTGTCCCACAAGAACCATAGCTCAAATCTCAAGTGACAACTACACAAGACAACACAACGGATAGACTTTGAAGACATGGAGATCTGGTCATAGACCCATCTTCTCGGCTTCGTACAACCTCAAATCCCATGTCATTGTGTAGGTCTCGACAACAGCTTTTTGAAAAGGCACATCACTCCTTTTTTGGAAGCCTGGATGGAAAGTTATGAAGGTTCGAGCGGATAACGCGTAGCCCAAGTACACGTACTTCGAGACGACATGACCCGCATGGCCCGGGCCAACTCGGGTAACCGCAAATAGACCTATGGCCATCTGGTCTTTAAATATGAGCTCTTGGCAACTTATTTGAAAAAAAGAGAAAATGAGAGAAAACTCAATCTATTTCAGCCTATAACCCCTGCTAGAGTGCTCTAAACTGAGTGATTCTTCTTTCTAAACACTTGTAAGCTCATGTTTTGTAACATACTGAAGTTTAACTGGTGGACACCGAGTTTTCAGGCGTCAAAAGCTATCTAAAGTCTTCTTGGCAACCCACTGTAAGATTTTTCAATTTTTAAAGCTTTTTATTATTATATATATATATATATACACACACACACACACACACACACACACACACACACACACACTAAAGTTTAGAGTCGCATTGTGTGGGTATGCCCGGATCGTCGATCCGTGGCTTTTTATTGCTTATATATATATATACAGATCTGATCAGGTCCGGGAGTCTGGTCCTGATCAAATTCAGACCATTTTTTTTTTGCTTTTTTTAAAGCAACTAAAAAAAAATTTAATATTTTATAGAACTGAAATTTTTTCATAATACAATATTTTGGACGTGTTTTAGATACCTATACCAAAAAATGGTGGTACAGTCCATGTTTTGTTATACGTACCCAAATCATACCTAAAACACTGTATTATGAAAAAATTTCAATTCCATAACTATTTATTTATTTTTTTTAGTTGTTTTAAAAAAAAAGCAAAAAAAAAAAGTCCGAATTTTGGTCCGGTCCGGGAGTCCGAACCTGATCCGGACTCTATATATATATACTTAAATATATACTGTCAAACTCGAATGAGCCTGGATAGAATATACGGTGCGTTTACTGCATTTATATATATATATATATATATATATATATATATATATATATATATATATGCTTTTATGTAAATATCTGCTTTAATCGCTTTTATAATGTAGATATTTAATCTTTTAGCCTGCGAGCTAGATTTGCCTCAATCTGACTACTTCTAACTTTAACCGGTCCAAAGTGACTAAACTAGAACCGTTGAAGCTAGAATAGTTTAGATTTACTCAAATCTAGTGTTTTTTTTCTTGCTTTTGCATATATTGCTTTTCCATGTGAGCCTAGGAATCATGTGATCACAGATTCAACTTCTGAATCTAGATTCGGTTCCCGTGATGGACATTTTGCAGCTGCAGCCAACTTGTAAATTATCTACGGTGTCTGAATATCCTTAGATAGCTTTCATGCCCACAAGGAGTTCGATATTGCTATGTATCTTATTTTCTTGAAGTTGTCTCGCATCTCGAAAATAAAATCAATTAATCCGAACACATAATAAAATAGAAGTATCAAAGGCCTCAATTACTATTGAGCACAAGGGTTTGAAAAACCTGTTTTACAAAACTTCACTGCTACATCTTGTTAAAATTAAACATTTATACAAAAGTCAAACCCTTTGTATATAGGTGCAAACGAGGCATATCACTACTTCTAAACAACTGCACATAGGCCCGACACACATACGCAGATAAAAGTTTAATAAGAAGTGGTGGTAACCATGTTATCACGGAAGTCGGGGGTGCCTAACACCTTCCCTCTGCTTAATTAAGCCCCCAGACCCTAACAAATTTTGGTTTCTCAGACTAGTTAAACAGTGTCAAATCATTGGGTCTTTGTGCAAACCTTTTCTCGGTTGAGTTGGTGCAACTATTTAAAAATACTAATTGGAGACTCTCACAGTCAAATCGTCGACATATACATGTCGGACCTTTTCAAACTTGTTTTTTCAAACAAATCTCACCTAAAATGAGAACACCAAAAGACAATAACAGAAAGGGACAAATAAAAATCCCGACGTCGATAGGTGGCGACTCTACTAGGGACTCCAGTAAGAGGGCTTAAGCCGCTATTCAAGCTTTTCAAAAAAACTTTTATCTGCTTATGTGTGAATACTGTATTTACATTGAATGGATGTATACTAATGCTTTATTTACTGCACTTTAGTGCTTTGCACCATATCTGCATGTGATATTAGTGCTTCGCACATGTCATCATTTCGATACGGTGAGACACGATGTATGTGAATGTCTGTTGTGTGATTCCTCTACCAGGAGGCTAACCTGTCAGTATTTGATTACTGGACTCGTCGGAAGACTAATTCCACGAGGATCAGGAAAGGCACCACCCAGATTCGCTCCAGTTGAAAGATCAGATTAATTTCCCATCAAGTAAATTGCGATGATCTGGGGACCTTCATACCGAAAAGTCGCGAGAGTAGCCTAAGATAGGTCAACCTCTGATAAACCAAACGCGGAGGGAAGTCTCTTCATACCTTCCCATTTCAATTACTTATAATTTTATTTCCATGTCAATCTCAATGTAATGGAAAATATAAAGGAGTATGTGAACATACATTCCTTTTTTCATATCAAGACCTGTCATGCTATCCTGTCATCAAAACAACTGACATCCGTTTTGTAGGAAAACCTTAAAACACTCCTAAAAAATTGACAATTACATAGCATGTAACATTTCCCCGTTTTCCTAGACTAAACTACACAGTTTTTTTGTGGGGAAACAATTGGGCCCGTTACCCCTTCAAAGTCCAAAAAGGCACTAAGCCCACAGTCAGACATGGCTACAAGTGCCCATCCTGATCCTATTCCTGTCTCTCGTGAGGAGTTCGAAGGATTAAAGAATCAAATAACAGAGTTGGTTATTCTTCTGAAAGAACTAAACAAATCAACTCAAGGTCCACAAATACCCATCCAAATAGAATCCTCTGCACAGGGAGGAATCCAGGGTACGGACAGAGAAGTCCCAATACCTGAGTCTCAGAATGAGAAGTCCAATAAAACCCTTAAAATTACCCATCTTAAAGAAGATCAAGACACCGGTGATATTCAGAAGAAGGTTCTATAAATGGAAGAGACCTTTCAGTCTAGCAAAGGGACTGGAACGCACAGAAGCGTTTCCTATCCAGACACTTGCATCTTTCCCGGGGTTCATTATCCGGAGAAATTTAAGGCTCCTGACTTCGAGAAATATGATGGATTGGGAGATCCTTATACCCACTTAAATGTGTTCATTGGAGAGCTCGGGTCCTATGCTGAGAATGAAAAGCCGAGAATGCAGCTATTTCAGAAAAGTCTGACTGGAGAAGCTAGAGCTTGGTACACCAGATTGAATAACTCCAAAATTCACAGCTGGGAGGAATTAGCCCATTTTTTCCTTAGTCAATACAACTTTTAAACTCTGATGGCTCTAGACAGGTATCAAATTTCCAAAGTCAAGAAGCAAGTCAATGAGTCATTTAGAGAGTATGCCCAAAGATGGAGGCGTCTGGCTGCTCAAGTAATCCTATCCATGACAGAGATTGAGATGGTGATGACCTTCATAAATATTCAAGAAGCTCCATTTTATGAGAGGGTCCTAGTTGGAATAGGAAAACCATTCTCAAAAATGATTAAGCATGGAGAAATGGCAGAAATGGGATTGAAATCTGGGAAGATTCAAGACCTCGCCGCTTTAAAAGCCGTAGCTAAGCATATCTAATCTGGAAGTTATGGGAACAACCTCCGGAGGGTCCATAAGAAGAAAGCAGAGGATGTCTCCTTGATACTGCAAGGGCAAACACAAAAAGGCAATCAAAACTTGCCTATTCAAAGGAGAAACTACTCCCCTTTTCAAGCACAATCCTCAAATCCTCCCTTGCCAAAGAGTGGAGATTTCAGATGCTCAAGAGTGTTGACACCCTTAGGGGACTCACTAGAAAACATCTTCAAACTTCTGACAGCTAAGAAGAAAATTACTCATCTCCTTCCACCAGCCAATCCAAGTGGAAAGAGCTTCAATACAAACAAGAAGTGTGCTTACCATTCTGGAGCTCCATGCCATGACACTCAGGATTGTTGGGCCCTCAAGCATAAGATCCAGGACTTAATAGGCAGCGGTGAGATAGTGGTGACCAAGCCCGAGCAACCACACATTCAGGATAACCCTCTCCCTCAACACAAGGAAGAGGATGTTAACATGATCAATAGAGGTAGTGGAGAGAGCTCCAAGTACCTCAAATTTGTGGGTGGTTCTCTCCAAACCAGTAAAGATAATTTTGACAAGTGGGTTTAAACAAAGATCCAGTTCATGATGGAACGGGAGTTAAAGTCTCTTGACGAACAGGTCAATCAACTGGCAGAACTGGTGATACATCAACACCAAGTCACACGATAGTTGTTTAGTCAGGAGCATGCTAGTCTCCTCTCTCTTATCACAAAGACTCCGCCACTCACCCAAGAAAGTGAAACCTTGGAGGAAAAACTTGCAAGAAAAGCAAGGGCCCAAGCCCATCGGGACTTTGCCTACAAAAGGGAGTTCACCCAGTTAGGCCAACCGATGGAAGAAATATTGCAGATGCTGATCAATGAGGGAAAAATCACAACACTGCTACCTCCAATCAACCCACGCTCAAAAAGATTCGATGCTACTGGAGTATGTCAATACCACTCCCATTCTCGTGGCCACAACACTAAAGAATGCTGGGCACTTCGTCATCTCATCCAAAATATGATTGACAGTGGTGACCTGCAAATGGCAACTGATGACACCGTATCACTTAAGAGTTGACCTACTTTTCCTCCAATATTATAAAGATGGAGGGAAATCATAGCAGTTATATCCTCTGAGGGTGATTTGGTTGCCACATCATTTATAATTCAACCCATCAAGCTCAAAAAAGTTGAAAACCCTTTGAAGGTGGCTGCACCAGAACCACTGGTACTACCGTTTAGACCACATTATCATATCATCAGCCTTAAGAAAGTCTCATGGAACTATAGAGAGGTTGAAGGATCAACGTCTAACACCACTGCTGCGGTATACAAGGGAAAGCCGCTATATCTCCCTCAACGAGTGATGAAGCCAGTTATCAGATCAAAGGGGAAAGTGCCCAAGGAGAAAATCAAAGAATTCCTCCGCCAGATGGGACATAATGAAGCCAAGGTGGTGCAAAGTTTGAAAGAAGCACCTCAACAAATATCTATTATGGACTTGGTATTCTCTTCAGAAGATCATCGGAAGGTCTTACAGAAGATATTGGAAGAAGCCCACTTGCCAAAGATAGTGAATGTAGAAAAGTTTCATCATCTGGTAGATCACATCTTCAACAGCAATGTGATATCCTTCACTGATGATGACATATTTCTCGAAGGGATGAGTCATTACAAACCACTGCACATAGCAGTGATGTCTTCCGGATATGTGGTCGGAGGAGTGCTAATAGATGGAGGATCATTCCTAAACATCTGCCCTATGCCACATTAGAAAGAATGAAGATCAATCTCAACCGGATTCGAAGCAGCCATACAATCATCAAAGCTTTTAATGGATCTAGACAAAAAGCTATCAGAGATTGAATTACCAGTGGAAATTGGTCCACATACATTCTACATATCCTTTCAAGTGCTCAAAATCACTACATGATATAATTTACTGTTAGGAAGACCTTGGATCCACATGGCAGGAGCTGTCCCATCCACTCTTCATCAACAGCTTAAGTATATCATCAACAGTAATCTGGTCACTATCAATGTTGAACCAGAGTATCTTGTCCAAAGTGATATACATCTCATCAGTTTCAATGAAGAAGTTGAGCCTGTTAGCTTCCAAGCCCTTGAGGTGAGCAATACTCACTATCAACCCATCGGGGCTCCAGGTCTGAAACCCAGAGTTTTTGCCGAGGTAATGTCAGCCAGTCAAGAGAAGATATCCTTGGATTTCCAACCAGGACAAGGGTTAGGAAAGAATCAGGAAGGAACCAAATGCCCAATTTAAGTTCCCAACCAGATAGGGAAGGCCGGACTAGGCTACTCCTTTGGGTCAAGCCACAGGAATTTGCACAAGCATACATCGGTTCCTTCATCTACAAGGTTGTTGCCTAAACCTACAGATGCAGATTCTGTACGACCTCTAAGGATAATTCATGTCTCTGTGGCAGGTATGCTATTTCCTAAGCTGATACCGGTTAACAGGAAAGAAGTCTTGATTCCAAACCCAGACATAGAGGAAAGTAATCAAAGGCGCAAACAAGACATAAAGAGACGATTGTCAAACATGCGCGTTCTGATCCATACAGAGGGTATGAACAGGGACATCCCAGATGATGATTGTCCATACATCATGGTCATCATTCAAGAGGAGGAGGACGATAACTGCCCCTTCATCACAGATGTCCACCAGGACTTTACCCTCGACACTTGGAGCAGCACTCCTTGCATTTGCTAAAAAGTGTAAAAAGGGCAGAAAATCCCTCTACCCCGTAGATAGCAATAACTACTTATTTTGTTGCATAGTATTAGCAGTTATTTTTGTCATGCCATGCTAACACTTTGTATGATCAAACAGTTTCATATATTTAGTGAAACCATTTTGTCTCAGGACTCTAAAGTTAGATTTGTCTAAACTTGCTGATGGAGTGCCTATTCTTCACAAGGACTGCAACTTTGATGTAAATTTGGACTCTGACTTGATGGAGATTGAACAAGAGGACTATGAGGTACCTAAGGAGATCAAAGAATGGGAAGATAAACCCAAGACAAATCTTGATCAAACCACCTCTTTCAACCGTGGAACCTCAAAAAATCCAAAACAAATCTAGATTGGTATGAAACTTAGCCCTAGCCAAAGGAATGACATGGTTACTCTATTGACCTAATTCCAGGATGTGTTTGCATGGTCTTTTAAAGACATGATCGGTTTGTCAACTGACATCATCATTAATCACCTACCCATTAAAGAGGGATTCAAGCCAGTCAAACAGAAACTCAGGTGATTAAAACATGAGTGGAGTTTGAAAGTTAAGGAAGAAATTATGAAACAATTTTAAGCCGGCATCATCATGGTATCAACATAGCTTGAGTGGCTAACCAACATAGTCCCCATACTTAAACCCGGATGGAAGGTGCTAGTATGTGTGGATTACAGGGATCTGAACAAAGCTTATCTCAAAGATAACTTTCCCGTACCATTCATCCACATACTCATTGATAATACAACTCAGTATGGCATGTACTCTTTTGTTGACTGCTTTGCTGGGTATCACCAAATCATGGTTGCTGAAGAGGATCATGAGAAAACTAATTTCATCACGCCTTGGGGAACCTTTTGCTATAGACAGTTGTCTTTCGGACTCATCAATGCCGAAGCTACCTATCAGCGAGCCATGATGGCTCTTTTCCATGATCTAATGCACAAAGAGATAGAAGTCTATGTGGATGACATCATTGTCAAGTCCTGAAGGGTAGAAAACCACATAGGCCATCTCAAAAAGCTCTTCAATCGGTTGCATAAATATAACTTGAAGCTAAATTCGGCTAAGTGCACCTTCGGCGTCAAGTCAGGAAAGTTGCTGGGATTCCTAGTGAGCCACAAAGGCATTGAGCTGGATCCTGCAAAAATTCAAGCCATTACTGAGATGTCCGTGCCCTAGACAGAGAGGGAAATATGGGGATTTTTGAGAAGAATCAACTTCATCAGCTGATTCATCTCGCAACTCACAATAACTTGTGAACCTATCTTCACGTTGTTAAGGAAGAACTCCTCCAAGAAATGGAACGAAGAGTGTCAAAAAGCCTTCCTTTCCATCAAAGAGAAACCAGTCAAAGCTTCTATCTTGGTACCCCCCAAGGGATGACATTCCTCTATTCATGTACCTGTCAATCAATGACAATGCTATAGGCTGCATGCTGGGACAGAAAGATGATAGAGGCCAAGAAAGAGTTATCTATTACCTCAGCCAAAGATTCAGCATCAGTGAGCACAAATATTCCTTGATTGAGAAAACTTGTTGTGCTTTAGCATGTGCTTCCATAAGATTACAACATTATCTCCATGGTCATACAACCCATCTCATATCCCGCATGGATCCTCTCAAGTACGTGTTCAACAAACTTATGTTAAATTGTTTACTCTCCAAATGGTAGTTGATCCTCCAGCAATTTGACATCATCTACGTGACTCAAAAGTCTATCAAAGGTCAAGGAATTGTGGATCAACTGGCCGCCGCACCAGCCAGGGATTTCAAACCCTTGGAAATATAATTCCCCGATGAAAGGATAATGACAATTTAGCAACACCATCATGATAATAAAACCCAATCATGGAAGATGCATTTTGATGGAGCTGTAAACATGGAAGGTGTCAGAGCTGGAGCAATTTTTGTATCTATTTCGGGAGAGCAATATCTCGTTGCCATCAAATTGTAGTTTGCCAACACCAACAACACAGCTGAGTATAAAGGCTGTATAATGGGGTTGAAGCTAGCCCAATCCATGGGCATTAAATGGTTGACTGTCTTCGGAGATTCCAAACAGGTAATCAGACAAATCACTGGGATCTATCACATCATGGAATTACATTTGCTGCCTTACCATCGGCAAGTTATCCAGATGGCTTCAGAGTTTAAAGAAATATCCTTCCTCCATATTCCTCGGAACAGGAATGACTTTGCTGATGCACTAGCAACTTTGGCCTCCTTGATCAACATACTTGAAAAGGGAAGCATTCAAAATATCATATTTACCAGTCAAAAGGCCCCAACCTATAGGAATTACATTGAAGAAGTATCGGATGAACTGCCTCCCATCCAACACCCTTAGTACCAGTCTATCAAGGAGTATCTACGAGATGGATCTACGCCCATTGGGGTGAGTCAAGTTGAAAGAAAGCGAATCCATAGAATGGCCATGAAATTCTATTTGAGCGGAGACGCACTCTACAAAAGAGATGCAGGACTAGGCCTTCTAAGATGCCTAGACAAAGACCAAGCTCAAAGACTCATGGATGAAATCCATGGTGGAGTATGCGGCCCACACATGAGTGGCCCTCAACTTGTCAAGAAGATTCTAAGAACAGGGCATTACTGGATCTCTCTCAAAGCTGATTGTGATGATCACGTCAAGAGATGTTATTAATGCCAAATTCATGGGAATTCTATCTATGCCCCTCCAAGGGAGCTCCATAATATGAGTTTGCCCTGGCCCTTCTCAATGTGGGGAATGGACGTGATCGGGCCAATCGAACCCAAAGCCAGCAATGATCATCGGGTTATCTTCACCATGATCGACTACTTCACCAAGTGGGTAGAAGCAGCCTCTTTCCCTAGGGTTACTAAAGAGGTGATCATTGGTTTCATCAAAAATAATGTCATTTGTTGATATGGACAACCAGAGGGGATTGTATCAAATAATGCCAAAAACCTCAACAACCAAATGATAAAGGAATTATGCAGTAAATTCCACATCAAGCATCTCAACTCTGTCATCTATCGTTCAAAGATGAATGGTGCTGTTGAAGCGGCTAATAAGAATATCAAAAAGATCATGTAAAAGATGTCTGCCAATCACAAAGGATGGCCTAACTTTTTGCCTCTGACTCAATTAGCCTAAAGAACGTCAATGCGCACTTCCACTGGGGTAACCCCCTACTAATTAACCTATGGCATGGAAGCAGTGTTCCCCATAGAGGTGGAAATGGAATCCCTGAGAGTGTTGATAGATTCTCAGATAGATGAAGACCAATGGTTACAAGATCGGTACCACCAATAGTCTCTAACAAGAGGATCGCTCGATCCTACAACAAGAAAGTTTGGCTATGGCAGTTCAAAGAAAATGACTTGGTCTTGAAGAAGGTCCTTGACAACCAAGATCAATCTAAAGGAAAATCCGCCCCAAACTAGGAAGGCCCGTTTGTTTTCAAGGAGGTATTGATAGGAGGAGCCTTCAGATTACAAGAGATGGATGGCGAGGAATTTCCCCAACTCATCAACTCAGACACTGTGGAATAGTACTATATCTGAAGTTACTTGCAAACCAGCATTCTGGTTCTGGGTCATCAGATCTGTCAGTCAATTTAGGTTTTCAAAACCTCTCACAACCTTTTCATCACATCAGTTTGTTCCATCAGGAATGAACTATATAGAACTGATCTCCCCAATGCACGGGAGTACGTAGGAAGCCATTTTATGGTCTGGTCTAACTACAAAAAAAAACAAAAAAGTCTCTCCACTCTTAACCACATATAACTTTCAACCTTTTCAAAATTGATGAAGGAATTATGCAGTAAAGTCCACATCAAGTATCTCAACTCCGTCATCTATCGTCCAAAGATGAATGGTGATGTTGAAGCGGCTAATGAGAATATCAAAAAGATTATGCAAAAGATGTCCGCCAATCACAAAGGATGGCGTGACTTGTTGCCTCTGACTCTATTAGCCTAAAGAACGTCAATGCACATTTCCATTGGGGCAACCCCCTACTAATTAACCTATGGCATGGAAGCAGTGCTCCCCATAAAGGTGGAAATGGAATCCCTGAGAGTGTTGATAGATGCTCAGATGGATGAAGACCAATGGTTACAAGATAGGCACCACCAATTGTCTCTAATAGATGAAAGGCGGGCCACATCAGTTCGTCCCTTCAAGGATAAACTATGCAGACCTGATCTCCCCAATACACGGGAGTACGTAGGAAGCCATTTTATGGTCCGGTCTAACTACAGAAAAAACAAAAAAAATCTGTCCACTCTTTACCACATACAAATTTCAACCTTGTATTAGCATTTAATGATCGTTCTGAGTATACAAAAGATTGTTTGACTTAAACATTAGTGAATAAATCCTAAGATATGATATTTAGTTTCCAGAAAGCCATAAGGACTGGGAAATTGTGAGAACTCAGAATTTTGAATAATTTAAAATTTTATGAATTTTTTTTTATTTTATATTGATATTAATTATCAATATTGTGCTAAGTATTTGTGATACGAATTTAGAGAAGTGGTCAATTTGTGTATTGACTGAGAAATATGAGTAGAGTTGTGCTTAACAGAGAATAGAAACCCTAACCCTAGTTACGGAAAGAGATTCGATAGAAAATACAGTTATAATAATTGTATTGATGAATATGTGTTTGTGTTGTATAGAATTTATGATCAATGATTGATCAGATAGAGTATAAACTTAGTAAACCCTAATAAGGGATCAAAAACCCTAATATGTGATTAAGGAACCTTAACGCACAGTTAGAAACCCTAATCAAATGTCGCGAAACCCTAATTTTAAATTTAAGAACCCTAAACCCTAATAAGAAAACCCTAGTTGAGATTATCAAACCCTAAGGGTGAGAATTAAAGAGAATGATGTTAAATGACTAGAATACCCTTAAATTTATGAGGAAAATTATGAAAATACCCTTTTGAGGGCAAAAAGACCAAATTACCCTTTTACTTAACTTGTAAGCTAAAAGGTTTTCTAGAATTTCATGACTCATTACCTTGAGATATCAACATGTGTTAAAATTTATACAAGATTAGATTATAAGTGCCACCTTGCATGCATTACATACAATTCATCTAAATCTAAGGATTAAAGAGAGAGAAAGTCTAAACATTTAGCCTATTTGCTCTCAAGCACATAACCAACCTTTTCTCTCTCCAAACCCACGAATTTTTGAAGTGTTTCAGTCACTAGTAGAGCCCCTAGATCATCAAGATCAGTGTTGTAGAGCCAAGATCAAAGATTTGACAAGAAAGGTATAAAGCCCTAACCCTATTTGATATTACATGTTAAGATAGACTTTGTGTTTAAGTGTTTAAATACATGCTAGAAGATGTTACATGGTGATCTATGATGTTATATCATAGATCCATATCATCAAAGTGGGTAAAAATCAAAGGCAAGTTTATATACAAGGCAAGTTTTCTAACTTCATTATCTTTATAATGAATGCATGCTCCTTATCCTAAATTTTTATTGAGCAAGTTTCATAGCTATGCTATCTTTATGTCAAGCAAGCTTTCTATTCCAAAATTTTACATTAAAGTTGAGCAAGCCTATTGATTCTATCTCGTGTATGATTGTACAAGCTCTTGTAATCTAGTTCATTACATCAAGCGAGTTTCAATTTCCTAAGTCTTGTTATTGTTATTCAAAGTATATATTGTTCTAATACATTGATTCAAATGAGATTGTTCTAACTCTTTTGAATGTGGTACTTTGCATGCATACTATGTCTATTCAGTTGTACACTACTGTTATTCGGTCTTTGACTTTGACAACCTTGTTCAATTCTACATTGTTGTATTAAACCTTTAAGTAGTAAGCAAACTTTTATTAATTGAACTAGTCTATAATGGAATAGTGTTCTAAAATTCTCGAACCACAGATAAGTTAGTTCCAGGCTAAACTTTCTTTAGTGTGAAAATTCTAAATCCAAACTGAGACGAACAACCCTAACATAGGAGATTTTGTACGTGTAACGTTTAGATGTTTATGCACAATATATGGTACAAAGGGCTAATCCCCCTAAGTACGTAAAGAAGGGTCTGTACAGTCTAAATGGCTGTTAAAGTTGTGTAATAATACCTAAGTACCGAGGACATAGTTTGTGGTCTTAAGACCCTCAGATATTAAATTCGAATTGGTTTTCTATTTTTGATTCGTAGAACAAGTTCATCATTGTTCAGTATTCGTTGTTCACTCTCATGGTATTATTGTTGTTACGGGAAGGCCCGTTTGTTGTCAAGGAGGTATTGATAGGAGGAGCCCTCAGATTACAAGAGATGGATGTCGAGGAATTTCCCCAAATCATCAACTCGGACACTGTGGAATGGTACTATGTCTGAAGTTACTTGCAAACCAGCATCCTGGTTCTGGGTTATCAGATCCATCAGTCAATTCAAGTTTTTAAAACCTCTCACAACCCTTTCATCACATCAGTTTGTCCCTTCAAGGATAAACTATGCAGACCTGATCTCCCCAATACACGGGAGTACGTAGGAAGCCATTTTATGGTCCGGTCTAACTACAGAAAAAACAAAAAAAATCTGTCCACTCTTTACCACATACAAATTTCAACCTTGTATTAGCATTTAATGATCGTTCTGAGTATACAAAAGATTGTTTGACTTAAACATTAGTGAATAAATCCTAAGATATGATATTTAGTTTCCAGAAAGCCATAAGGACTGGGAAATTGTGAGAACTCAGAATTTTGAATAATTTAAAATTTTATGAAATTTTTTTTATTTTATATTGATATTAATTATCAATATTGTGCTAAGTATTTGTGATACGAATTTAGAGAAGTGGTCAATTTGTGTATTGACTGAGAAATATGAGTAGAGTTGTGCTTAACAGAGAATAGAAACCGTAACCCTAGTTACGGAAAGAGATTCGATAGAAAATACAGTTATAATAATTGTATTGATGAATATGTGTTTGTGTTGTATAGAATTTATGATCAATGATTGATCAGATAGAGTATAAACTTAGTAAACCCTAATAAGGGATCAAAAACCCTAATATGTGATTAAGGAACCTTAACGCACAGTTAGAAACCCTAATCAAATGTCGTGAAACCCTAATTTTAAATTTAAGAACCCTAAACCCTAATAAGAAAACCCTAGTTGAGATTATCAAACCCTAAGGGTGAGAATTAAAGAGAATGATGTTAAATGACTAGAATACCCTTAAATTTATGAGGAAAATTATGAAAATACCCTTTTGAGGGCAAAAAGACCAAATTACCCTTTTACTTAACTTGTAAGCTAAAAGGTTTTCTAGAATTTCATGACTCATTACCTTGAGATATCAACATGTGTTAAAATTTATACAAGATTAGATTATAAGTGCCACCTTGCATGCATTACATACATTGCATCTAAATCTAAGGATTAAAGAGAGAGAAAGTCTAAACATTTAGCCTATTTGCTCTCAAGCACATAACCAACCTTTTCTCTCTCCAAACCCATGAATTTTTGAAGTGTTTCAGTCACTAGTAGAGCCCCTAGATCATCAAGATCAGTGTTGTAGAGCCAAGATCAAAGATTTGACAAGAAAGGTATAAAGCCCTAACCCTATTTGATATTACATGTTAAGATAGACTTTGTGTTTAAGTGTTTAAATACATGCTAGAAGATGTTACATGGTGATCTATGATGTTATATCATAGATTCATATCATCAAAGTGGGTAAAAATCAAAGGCAAGTTTATATACAAGGCAAGTTTTCTAACTTCATTATCTTTATAATGAATGCATGCTCCTTATCCTAAATTTTTATTGAGCAAGTTTCATAGCTATGCTATCTTTATGTCAAGCAAGCTTTCTATTCCAAAATTTTACATTAAAGTTGAGCAAGCCTATTGATTCTATCTCGTGTATGATTGTACAAGCTCTTGTAATCTAGTTCATTACATCAAGCGAGTTTCAATTTCCTAAGTCTTGTTATTGTTATTCAAAGTATATATTGTTCTAATACATTGATTCAAATGAGATTGTTCTAACTCTTTTGAATGTGGTACTTTGCATGCATACTATGTCTATTCAGTTGTACACTACTGTTATTCGATCTTTGACTTTGACAACCTTGTTCAATTCTACATTGTTGTATTAAACCTTTAAGTAGTAAGCAAACTTTTATTAATTGAACTAGTCTATAATGGAATAGTGTTCTAAAATTCTCGAACCACAGATAAGTTAGTTCCAGGCTAAACTTTCTTTAGTGTGAAAATTCTAAATCCAAACTGAGACGAACAACCCTAACATAGGAGATTTTGTACGTGTAACGTTTAGATGTTTATGCACAATATATGGTACAAAGGGCTAATCCCCCTAAGTACGTAAAGAAGGGTCTGTACAGTCTAAATGGCTGTTAAAGTTGTGTAATAATACCTAAGTACCGAGGACATAGTTTGTGGTCTTAAGACCCTCAGATATTAAATTCGAATTGGTTTTCTATTTTTGATTCGTAGAACAAGTTCATCATTGTTCAGTATTCGTTGTTCACTCTCATGGTATTATTGTTGTTACGGGAAGGCCCGTTTGTTGTCAAGGAGGTATTGATAGGAGGAGCCCTCAGATTACAAGAGATGGATGTCGAGGAATTTCCCCAAATCATCAACTCGGACACTGTGGAATGGTACTATGTCTGAAGTTACTTGCAAACCAGCATCCTGGTTCTGGGTTATCAGATCCATCAGTCAATTCAAGTTTTTAAAACCTCTCACAACCCTTTCATCACATCAGTTTGTCCCTTCAAGGATAAACTATGCAGACCTGATCTCCCCAATACACGGGAGTACGTAGGAAGCCATTTTATGGTCCGGTCTAACTACAGAAAAAACAAAAAAAATCTGTCCACTCTTTACCACATACAAATTTCAACCTTGTATTAGCATTTAATGATCGTTCTGAGTATACAAAAGATTGTTTGACTTAAACATTAGTGAATAAATCCTAAGATATGATATTTAGTTTCCAGAAAGCCATAAGGACTGGGAAATTGTGAGAACTCAGAATTTTGAATAATTTAAAATTTTATGAAATTTTTTTTATTTTATATTGATATTAATTATCAATATTGTGCTAAGTATTTGTGATACGAATTTAGAGAAGTGGTCAATTTGTGTATTGACTGAGAAATATGAGTAGAGTTGTGCTTAACAGAGAATAGAAACCATAACCCTAGTTACGGAAAGAGATTCGATAGAAAATACAGTTATAATAATTGTATTGATGAATATGTGTTTGTGTTGTATAGAATTTATGATCAATGATTGATCAGATAGAGTATAAACTTAGTAAACCCTAATAAGGGATCAAAAACCCTAATATGTGATTAAGGAACCTTAACGCACAGTTAGAAACCCTAATCAAATGTCGTGAAACCCTAATTTTAAATTTAAGAACCCTAAACCCTAATAAGAAAACCCTAGTTGAGATTATCAAACCCTAAGGGTGAGAATTAAAGAGAATGATGTTAAATGACTAGAATACCCTTAAATTTATGAGGAAAATTATGAAAATACCCTTTTGAGGGCAAAAAGACCAAATTACCCTTTTACTTAACTTGTAAGCTAAAAGGTTTTCTAGAATTTCATGACTCATTACCTTGAGATATCAACATGTGTTAAAATTTATACAAGATTAGATTATAAGTGCCACCTTGCATGCATTACATACATTGCATCTAAATCTAAGGATTAAAGAGAGAGAAAGTCTAAACATTTAGCCTATTTGCTCTCAAGCACATAACCAACCTTTTCTCTCTCCAAACCCATGAATTTTTGAAGTGTTTCAGTCACTAGTAGAGCCCCTAGATCATCAAGATCAGTGTTGTAGAGCCAAGATCAAAGATTTGACAAGAAAGGTATAAAGCCCTAACCCTATTTGATATTACATGTTAAGATAGACTTTGTGTTTAAGTGTTTAAATACATGCTAGAAGATGTTACATGGTGATCTATGATGTTATATCATAGATCCATATCATCAAAGTGGGTAAAAATCAAAGGCAAGTTTATATACAAGGCAAGTTTTCTAACTTCATTATCTTTATAATGAATGCATGCTCCTTATCCTAAATTTTTATTGAGCAAGTTTCATAGCTATGCTATCTTTATGTCAAGCAAGCTTTCTATTCCAAAATTTTACATTAAAGTTGAGCAAGCCTATTGATTCTATCTCGTGTATGATTGTACAAGCTCTTGTAATCTAGTTCATTACATCAAGCGAGTTTCAATTTCCTAAGTCTTGTTATTGTTATTCAAAGTATATATTGTTCTAATACATTGATTCAAATGAGATTGTTCTAACTCTTTTGAATGTGGTACTTTGCATGCATACTATGTCTATTCAGTTGTACACTACTGTTATTTGATCTTTGACTTTGACAACCTTGTTCAATTCTACATTGTTGTATTAAACCTTTAAGTAGTAAGCAAACTTTTATTAATTGAACTAGTCTATAATGGAATAGTGTTCTAAAATTCTCGAACCACAGATAAGTTAGTTCCAGGCTAAACTTTCTTTAGTGTGAAAATTCTAAATCCAAACTGAGACGAACAACCCTAACATAGGAGATTTTGTACGTGTAACGTTTAGATGTTTATGCACAATATATGGTACAAAGGGCTAATCCCCCTAAGTACGTAAAGAAGGGTCTGTACAGTCTAAATGGCTGTTAAAGTTGTGTAATAATACCTAAGTACCGAGGACATAGTTTGTGGTCTTAAGACCCTCAGATATTAAATTCGAATTGGTTTTCTATTTTTGATTCGTAGAACAAGTTCATCATTGTTCAGTATTCGTTGTTCACTCTCATGGTATTATTGTTGTTACTCTTTATATCAGTGAGCTATTGTTTGCTCACTTTTGCATTTAACACTGCAGCTAAAGTTGAGAAAGTCGATGAGCTATCTATTAGCAAAGGAAAGGGTAAGATGTCCAAGTGTTGAAGATTTATTGAATTTATTTGAATGAATTATGTTTAAGACTTAATTTATTTTATGATGTATTCCACAGACTTATGTAATAATTTTAAGGTTAGATTACCTGGGATTATTTTTGAGATGATGTAACCCTTTAAGGGGAAAGATTATTGTTTAAGTTATTTTATGTCTTTATCCTTTATTATGGGTAGTTAGATGTAATTATTTTTGATAGTGAGCACCAAATCCTGTGGGAATGGAGTACCCAGATTTGGGGGTGTCACAAGTTGGTATAAAAGCTTTAGGTTATGAACCTTAGGTGGGGAAACCTTAGGAAGTAACCTTTAAGAAGACAGAAACATAATGGTGTCAAACTCCTATCGAGTTTCTAAGGAATGGATTAAGGTATCCATTAAAGCTAAATAATAAAAGACATTATGTTCTATGTGTTAATAACTTATTTGCTCGCGAGTATCAAAGAATGTTAGATAATAAATAAATTTAAAATATTTTATTGTCAGGATGTCTAACAGAGGAGAATCCAGTCCAGCTAGGGAAGTGATACCTCAGGTACCTAGAGATGACGAACCCTGGGATGTTCACGTAGTGCATGATCAGTTGATCCAGGAGGATGAGCCTGTGACCGATCTTGAGGAGGATAGCTCTGAGGAGATAGAGGAGGAAAATGAGGAAGAGGATCCTATGGAGTTTCCACCAAACTCCATATCGGCTGAGATGTATGATGCACTGTATGATCGAAACATAGAATTATAGGACAAGGTTGAGGAATTGAAGGAGTTGATTAAGATGCATCACGCTACGATAGAGCAGAAGGATGCAGAGATTGAAGAACTCAACTCACGCCTTGGAAACACAGAGTGGTACCTAGTTCATACTAAGGGTCAGCATGAAGATCTATTGTCGGTGAACGATAAGATGAAGACTGATGTGGAGAAGTTAAAAGATGACTTGAAAGAGGAATCAACTAAGCGTGCAAGAGAAGAGGACGCTTGGATGAAGGCGACTCATCGTGCAGACCGTGCTGAAGCTAAGGTCCAAATGAAGAAAGCTAAAATGAATAAAATGGATCATGCCTTTAATTCTACGATTGATAGGGTCCAGGATCGAGTCTTTTATTATCCAGCTCAATTTGAAGATTTGCCGTGGTTCGTGATGGATCATAGAATGGCATATCGTATTATGGAGGAAGAGCGTAGAGAAACCTCTCGACGTCTTAATATGCCCATATAGAAAGAATAAGAGTAATAATAATATGTGATCAAGTATATGAATGAATAAACTGTAAATCCCTTATTTTGATATAAATAATGGGGTAATATTAGTATGTAATCCTAAAACTTTGTCTAGTTCAGGAAAGTGGATGTTAATAGCGGTTATGCTATCTTTATTGTGTTTTAAAAACATTATGAATTAATAAAATATCAATGTTTATTTGAAATGTTATGTGTTATAGCTTTAATCTTAGAATGTTTAAGTTAAACTTCAAATACTCAAAAAGTTGAGTAATGAACTAATAAGCGTATATTTTAACAAAAAATGCCTCTTAGAAGAAGACAACCATGTCAACAACCACCTCCTGAGGGGTCTACTAATAATAATAACGAGGCCAATGCTAACCCGGTTCAGTAGTTGGTAACCTTGTTGATGGGTGCATTTGTGAATCAACCGCAAGCTCAAGTCACGACCTTCAAGGAATTCAAAGCGGTTGGACAGCCAGAGTTTCAAGGGTCTATGAATGTAAGACCCCGAATTTTATGAAATGAAAGTATTCAATTTTTTGATAATTGTTATTCTATTTAGTAAATGGTTAAATTGATAAAAGGTTAAAGTTAAGGGTGATATTTGAAAATTTTGCAAACTAAGCAAGTTGATATAAAATATTCGTTGTGTCGGAGAATATTTGATTGGTCGGGGAATATTTGTTTTAACAGGGAATATATGTACGACGACACAATCATTGGTGAACCCCACAACGGAAGTATTGTCATAGTTAGAAAACGAAAGAATTATCTTTTTAAAAAAATAACGGTTAAAATATTACCGTTAAACTGTTGAACTACCCGGTAGTAAAAGTACAGTAATACGCGTGGTTGCATAGTAGCACACGGTATTGATTATTGATG